>JBCNJP010000027.1:32467550-32544712 GCA_039602395.1 Deinandra increscens subsp. villosa
CTTTTCGACAACATCTTATTTTATTCGTTTACTTGGTTTGTTAATAGAACTATATAGCAAAGTTAGCTTGGTTTGGGATGAGTGAATTTTTAATCCATTTCTTACGATGTAATTATTGATTTATTTCTTTTATTAACTCATCTTTTCTTTTTGAACGAACAACAAACATAGAATTGTCTAGGTACCCACAAGCATTAAAAAACTCGAGGTAACACCGGATTTATTTTTCAATAATGAATCTAAACAGCCGACTACTTCATCTTTGTTAAGAAATATATAATGTTTACATGTTAGTACGTTGTGGCAATGCCAATATTCATCGGCGATTGGACAAGTGGAAACTTACAAAACTAAGAATTAATGTATTTTGTAAACTACTTAATAATTATGATACTTTTCTCTGGGCATATATATATGACAGCCTACATCTGTTTGTAAAACTGCGTTTGTCATACGCAAAGTTCAAAGAAAAATCTTGGAACGATTAGGCAAAGTCATAACTCCTAGTAAATGCTCCCTAAATACAAAGAATCACACTATATATATATCACACATGCATGCAAGTACATGAAAAGGATAGCTCAAGTGGTCACTTAATTTTATGGTTTTGTTATCTTCTATATAAATATATATGTAATGAATATAGTAGGTATAAAGTAAACAATGTCGTTTGATTGAGTTAATACTTTTTTTAACGGCAAACACTGTAGTAAGAGAAGATCGAACAAGCCACAAGATCAATGAAAACTGGTTTTAGGAAACAGTTGAAGCATCTCGTGTTTGTTCATTTCTATCTAAGCCAAAGACTTGCAAGAAATATTGCTGTATTTTTTAATATATAGTATGTACCAATTAAGATCATAATATAAAAACGTGCCATGCATACACAGAAAGTGTTTGATGACGAAAGCAGATGTTTGCTCTAAAATGGTAAATTGGATGTTTGATCCTCATTAATTACAGACATTTTCTCGGTTAATTTTTTTTAACAGCCAACAAACATAGAATTGTCTAGGTACTTCCTACGGGGTGACCCAATGGCAAAATGCCACCGTCAGCTGGCCCAACTCAGCCGCACGGAGCGCTTAAGCACACCCAAGTTATCTCCAGTTTCGGGAATTGAAGAACTCACCCGCCCGAAGGCCTACTGGTGGTAAAACCCAGTCGCTCTCGGGATCAAACCCAGAGACAACAAGATCCTGGTCTTTTTTCATAGAGCCGTCATGCCTTAGAACAATATTGTTGGGAGCAAGGATAGAACATAAGATGATCACCTTAACCACTCCAACATGCAACATGATTGTTAGAGTAATAATACATGATGGAGATTATAGTCTTTTATATGAAGGTCTTGGTAATCCTTTACTCAATCATGAAATAAAATTTCCATTTTACAATCTGAAGTTTGTTAGTAACTAGATTTTGCTACTCGCGTGTTGCCATGGGAATAACACGGCTATACAAAAAACATGTGTATTGTTTGAGCGCAATGTAAAAAAAATGGAAAGATAAAGAAAAATGTGAATCGCAACATAGAGAAAACAGAAATACAAAATTACGTAAATACGTTACAATTAAAAGCAAAAGGCTCCAAGTATCGAACATAGAACCTAAGTGTTATGTTACATGCCTTTACTCATTACATCACCAACTCATATGTTAAATGTGTTGTGTTTAGATAAAACAAACAAAAAAAAACAATAATAAAATGATTGCCACATGGCATCCGATCCGTTGGAGAAGCAAGTTACATTTTGTATATAGGTAAATCTCTATGTAAGTAGTATTTACATCCAATAATATTCACTTGGCCTAAAAATACATAAAATGTGGTTGATTCTCTAGGACAAGGTATTATGTGGTGAGACAATATTGAAAGAAGCTATTAGCCAGAAGTACAGCCAAAATTACAAACTTGCTGCAGGCAACACTATTTCCAAGAAAAAACATTTGTAGGTAAACATACGTACGTACAGCTAAGAAATGTATACAGGGATGATTGCATGTTTCAGGTAATTATGCTGAAAATTGCTAGCTTGGTCCCCTCGCCTTGATGTGTTCACTGTTCCCTACACACTTGGCTTTTAATTCATCAATGATATGATGCTTACCACCATATCTCAGAGGTATGAACAATTTTGTCCATTTTTCCTTGGTCCCCTCCATTACAACTTGATCATTAATTGCTTTTAGTAATAACCCAAAAGATCTAACAAACTGGGTTCAAGTGAATTCAAAATATGGATTTTCTTGTTTTGAAACCCTAGAATATTTCTAAAACTATAAATTCATAATATATATACCAAAATAGTCTCACAATATAATAGTAGTATTATACACTGAAATTGAAGGGCTATATATGTATTCACTAGTCTTATCTGCATGTTTGTTTGCCTGCTTATAATAATTTGTTGAAGATTCGTTTGTTGTTGGAACTTAGAAGAAACAACTTGATTAATGGCCATTGTTACCTTCTTCTAATTTTGTATCTTATTTTCTTTCTATTGTGATGCTATAGTTTTATTTGTTGCATGTGTTGGTATAGTGGGATTTGGGAATGCCTTATAACTTATTTAATCAATTCTAATCTCACACTATCCTTAATCAAATCAAACTCAAACGGCTATTTGAAAGTAGATCAATGGAAACGAACATTCAACTATGACACGATAGTTACATGCAAGGCCTTATGTTCAAACAACAGTTTAGTTAAATATAAAACCGCAATTTCCGGAAACTAATAGTAGCAACTTTTCTCATCTGTGGTAACTTCGATAATTGGTAACAAATTTGGTCATTAGTAGCAACTTTGAACAAACGTTTTACACACTTGGCGGAAGTTAGCATCACTACAACATTTTTTTTTTTTTTTTTTTTGTAATATATTTCCCCCTTATTTATTAACAACCAAAATAACGGTTACAACTCAGTCCGACATACAGGGCAAACGGGCAACAAGCTGCGCCGCAAGCCCTTTTTGAATAGCAAAACCTAAGCGGATAAAAACAAGTTTCTTAGCTCTAGGAGTCACTGTATGCCCATGCATAACCTTCTGGATTCGCCCGAGCGTGTCCGCAGCCTCTGACGCGAGGTGCCCGAACGTGTCAAAAGCAAAGGGGACAAACACATGCTGATTCTCGAGACATGCCTTCTCGTGCTTGTCCACCTTACCCGCAGCCACCTTAGCAGCAGCCTGCCCCGCCGTGAAAATTCCAGAGCCAAAACCCGCAAGGGGAGAGACCCCAGTCAGATCGATGCAAGCGTGCTTCCCCCTGGACCACCCGAACACCTGGATGTCCGCCGGTCTAAGGGTCGAACGCCCCTCTTTTGGGTCGGTTAAGAAGTTGACGGGGGCTTCCTTCTTGGCTGAAATCCCTGCCTTTCTGAAAATGTCAAATAGCACATCCCGGACCCAGTCATGACGGTACTTGAACCCCGGGAGATCTTTACAGTGAACCGCGTGCTCCCCAAACGAGTCCAAACACGCTTTGCGGCAAACAGGGCACTTCTCGTCCGCGGGAAAGAGGGGTATCATAAGCCGGTACTTGAGGATAGATCGGTATTCGACCGACGACATGCGTTGCCCGAGCCCGTCAATGGGGAGAGCATGGAGGAAATCTTGGGCATGTGGTTGACGAAGACAGCTCCACACCGCTTTTTGCCTGGCATTCATATTAAACCGGGTCTCCATATCCAACACGATTTTGCTGAAAAGGGCATTCGCCAAAACAGGTTGGGGTTTTGGGGGGCCGGTGTCCTTGTCAGAGAAACCGCTAAGATCAAAACCCGGTACGATGTCACGCAGGGCAACCAGAGCGAAAGTATAATCCGAGTCCATGCCACAGACCCCGCTCTCCCGCAAGATATGGTCCTGCAGCTCCCAAGATTGGGCCCTGGACGCTACAAACGCATAAGACGAGGCCTCTAAAGCCGAAGAAACCCCGAGCCCTCCGTGCCGGATAGGCAGGGAAACGAGCCGCCACTGAAGGTCCCCGAAAAAAGCCCCTCCACAGACCACAATGTTTTCAACTGTCTCGCGCAGGGTCTGATCAAAGCAGGAGGCCGCCCCTTGCATGTGGGCGGGGGGACAGGTCCGCAGGCCGAAAAGGAGCTTGGCAACACCCATGCAAGAGCGCAGCAGGAGGAGTTCGCATTGCGGGTCCCGAATCTTTGGAAGGAGGTGCATTAGAGCGGCAGCGTTAGAAGCCCTCTTGGACGCCAACCCCTCAATGAACCCCCCATCCCTACTGACTGCCCCTCCAAGGAGCTTAACCCCTAGGGACGGCCTACTGATGCCCGAGGGGAAGAGGCCCGGCCGATTCTTCCTCCCATCGCAGGACGGCCAGAACAGCTCCGTCTTCTTGATATTGAGTTGCAAGCCCAGGGAGGGTCCGGTCTCCGAAATAATCTGCAAAGCTTTGGCCACTTCCTCGGAATCCCCAATGAGAGTGCCATCGTCAAGGTACCACGCTTGAAGGAGGAGACGGCATTTGTCCCGAATCTGGTGCGCAAGGGGGTGAAGAACAAGGGCAAACAGGAGAGGGCCCAAAGGGTCCCCCTGTTGCACCCCAGTAGTGGCCCAAATATGATCTTCCCCTAAATATAGCCGCGCAGACTGACCATAGAGAAATTCGACCCATGGAGATATAGACGGGCACCTTAAACGCACTTCACGAAGTAAGGCCGATCTATCCACTACGTTAAACGCGTTGGAGAAGTCAACCGTAAGCATAGCCAGCGAGCTGTCGTCATGTTTCCCCGCGACCAACCGGTTAACCGCATGCAAGATAGCCTCAGCTCCCCCAGGCACCCCAACCCCAAACTGAAAGTCCCCGAGATATTTAGCCATATCCTTCCCGACCCCTTTCATAGCAATTTTAGAAACTAGCCGCCGCCAGATGGTGCTGACAGCGATGGGCCGGATCCCGTTATCAGGTTTTAGCAGAGGTGTGAGAGGGGCCGACGCCACAAACTCGGCTAGGCCGAGGGGGCACCTCCCCCCTAACCACAGATTGACTACCGAGGTAATAGCCCCGAGGAGGTCGTTAGCAATGGCAGACCCTTCCCCACAGAGGCTGTCCAGAAGGTGTTGGGCCCGCAACCCGTCCCTCCCGCACGAAGTCCCCTTGGGAAACGATTTAATGCACGCCAAAACCACTTCGGTGGTAGCCACAAGAGGGGGCTCGGTATAGGGCTCAGACGGCAAGGAGGGGGGTGGTAACACAGGATGCTTCTCCTCCAAAACCCGAGTGGTTGCAGGTCCAAAAGGCGCAACCCCAGACGAAGAGAGAACTTTAACGGCGGCAGTAAAGTGACCGTCCGCAATTTTCCGGATGCAGCGTTTCATGTTGGACCCCTCGGCAGCCGACTTGTCAGAAGCGGTATTAGGAGGCCCCCCTGGCCCACAAACGGGGTTTTCAAGGATGTTATCAAACAGCTGGTCAATACCCTCCTCTCCCCCCCAAGTAGATAGGGAAGCCATGATGGAGCGACATTGCAGGGCTTTGCGGTTCCCAGAGCGAGCCTCTTGACGCGTTTTAGGGTTAAAAACCCTCAGCGTGCACCTAGGGAGAATAAGCAACCGAATCCAGGCCTCAATAGAATCGGGGTGAGCAGCCACCTGAAGCAGAGCTGTGACACCCGAGAATTTCAAGGTTAACTTCCGTTAGACAAACCCGTTAGTTACGTTATAAGTAGCTAATGCATAACTAGGCCGAATACGTCCACGACCTTTGGTTGATCACCGAACCGTCCATATGTGTTATGTGTTCATCATTGATTGTCTTTATGTGCAATGTGATTTAAATACATGACTTATTATTGTGAATAGCATGATTAATTGTAAATACTTGATTATGTGAAAATTGCCTAAATTTGGTAGTCAGCGAAACTACCGAGCGAAATTACAGATTCGCCCGGTAGCTGGCTAGACTGATCAATGTACCCGAGATCAGAGCCAGTTTCGCCAGCCAGCGAAACTGCCAGCGAAACTAGCCTCTGATATAAATAAACTTAATGAACCCTAGTAGCCTCATTTGCCTCATTTCACAACCAACACACACATACACTTCTCCTGGAGATTCTGGTCAGCTAGGAAACCATCAAGAACCATCATCTCAGCTTTGAGACAACACCCATTTGGATCCTAGATCAAATCGTAAGTCCCAAAAACTATGTTTTATGCCTTTCTATATGTTTTCTTCTTAAAGCATGCTCAAATCTACATGAAATCACTTGATCTCTTAATATGTTGCTTTAGGATGCTAGATCTACCTCAAAGTCAGAAACTTTACGTGTAAAAACAAACCATGATGATGATTTATGCTAGAATAGGTCTTTTTAGGTTAAAATGTGCTTTTTGGTGATTTGATGACAAAATGCATGTTAAACGTGTTAAAGTTGCTTGATTTATGTTGGTAAATGCCTATGGATACTAGATAATGAATTGCATGTATGATCAGAAGCTGTTAGGTTGATTTTTAGGCAAATCCGTATGTTTTTCGCGACCAGCGAAACTGTGTGTTCTCTGGGCGAAACTAAGTAGCGAAATTATATCTCCTTTCAGCGACACTGACCAGCGAAACTATAGTGTCGCCGGGAACCTGACCAGACCAGCTCGAGCGAAACTATCGAGCGAAATACCTGAATGAAAGTTCAAACCAGTTTCCCTGCGAAACTAGGCCAGCGAAACTGCGTCAGCAGTTTCGGGCGAAACTAGCCTAGCGAAACTGTGTTACCGGGCATTTCCTAGCGAAAGTGCTGCCCGTGCACCTAGCGAAACTGTCTAGCGAAACTATGCTAGCGAAACTAAGACCTGACCTAAAAACCAAACTTGTGAAATTTGCTTAAGTGTTATGCCATGACTTACATGATTTTGCCATGATGAAACATGTTTGATATCTGATTTATATAAACCCTTGTTTATGATCAACCACTGGTGTCGTGTGTCGGTATGTCGAGTCATAGTTGCAACGTGCTATGTTATGGGCCATAGTGACGTTAAGTAAAGATTAGACACGAAACTAATACTTAAGACCTAAACGTGTTCTAGGTCTTCGTTAAACAACAAATATTTGGATTACTTGAAGTGTAGCAGTGCAACCAAAGGTGAGTGTCACTAACCCGCATACCGTGAGTCCGATGGGCCACACACAATAACTTAACGAAAAACAATGCTGATTAAACTCGAGAGTGCTAGGCACCTCACTGATAAACTTGAGAACACGGGATGCTTGGCACCCACTTGATGAACTGAAGTGTTTTATGGGAACACTTGTGAATTCTGAACAAACGATTTCTGAAACGAAAACTGTTTTAATATGGCTAGTGTAGGTTAAAGTCTAAACCATATGATATCACATGTTTTCTAAGGATGCCTTATAACTAAAAAGTCCTCAACTTAATTGTGCCATTAATTGTAAAGCGAGGGGATGTTGGGTAGATCTACTGGAGTTTGACAAACTCCGCCCCGTGGCACGGGGAGTGCACGGAGGTACAATATCAGCCTATTTGACCGTGGTCCCGAGAGGACACGGGGGAGGCAGAAACCGCGATGACTTGGTCCGCACTGTACGGGATGGCTCGGCCCCCACAAAATAAGTCAGCTTTGGTACAAACTTCCTTAGAGCATGGAACAACGGATTAGCTACCCGCGATATCGGTTGAGTCCTTTAACTTTACGGAACTAGTACATACCCGATGACGTGGTCACGGAAACTTCATTTATAAACAAAGAAATAATTACGAGCATTGCTTTTCACAAATAATTATGTTGTAAGTATACTTGACACGAATTATGATTACGAGACCGGGCCAATGCATGACAAGCCCACTGTGAACTCACCAACCGTTAGGTTGACACTTGCGTGGTTTAAACTTTTGCAGATCGCTAAGGAGTATCCGGAGCGGGTTGGCATGGCACGTGAAGACCTTTATTTTAACTGAACTGTTTGGGAATTCAAAACAAAGTTTATGTAAAGCACGTGGTTAGTGCTAAGACAAATATTATTTCCGCTGCGTATGTAAGTAAAGACTTTGATTTATAACTTGTGTTTGAACTAACCCTGATTCGTTTAGTATTTGTAACTATGGTTGTGGATCCTGGTCTAGTCGCGCCCCTTAACGGTATAAACTCCGTTAGTGGTATTTTGGGGGTGTGACAGATTGGTATCAGAGCCATAAGTTGCAGAGAACTGGAATCATTTTTGAAAACGATTTGGAAACTGCAACTTGAAAACCTTGGTTACAAAACGAATAAACAAATTCCCAAAGACAAAATTTTAACGTGCCAACCTGGGATACTCGCTCTGCTGTGTAAGTAAAGGCTTAATACGTATGTATATATATATATAAATATATATGTATAGACCGTGTCTAAGTAGTCTAACGGAAGGACCTTAGGAAATTTTCACACACGAATACGAAATGCGACCGCAAGTACGCACACTACTCTGGGGAAAGCGACAACGAAACAATGCTACACGCTACGTCCTGACTTCTACTACGACGACTACGCCGACGGTGACTTTATGGGAAGCCGACCTTCGACGATAGCCTTTACGACGTTCTCCGACGACGCCTCGATTTTGCACAAAATTTTCTGGACTAATAGTGGGAAAACGGGAACTGGCTAATATACATATTATGGGATATGTATAAAATATAACTGTGACTGAACACTGACTACTTTAAACTGTTCAGCAAGATGTCTGGAAGAGGAAACGGAAGAGGTGGTATACACATGACGCCTGCACAGCTGCAAGCGATGATTGCTGAGCATGTGCAAGCCGCGGTGGCAGCTGTCCAAGCTGCATATGCCGCACAGGGTAACTATTATGCCGGTTAAGGCACCAAGCAATTATATCATGACCTGTTTAATTTTAAAATCCGAACTATTTATGCATCAGGAAACCAACACCACTGCACGTACAAGTCTTTCATGGACTGTAAGCCGATGACATTTTCCGGCGAAGAAGGAGCTGTAGGACTCCTTAGGTGGATTGAAAAGTCCGAAAAGGTTTTCTCTATATGTAACTGCCCGGCTGAAAGCAAGGTGAAGTTTGCTACCGGTACCTTCGAAGGAGCCGCACTCTCCTGGTGGAACGCTGAAATTCAGATGGTTGGGCTAGAAGCGGCTGATAACATGCAGTGGGCAGCATTTAAGGAGCTGATCATGGAAGAATACTGTCCTCGCGACCAAGTCAAGAAGCTTGAGGGTGAATTCCTGAATTTGAAGATGTCTGGGTCTGAAGTTGAGCAATACACTGCACGATATCACGAATATGAGGTTTTGTGCCCCTCAATGGTTGATGCTGAGTTCAAGCGCGTCGAGCGTTACCTGGAAGGCCTCGCGCCTCAAATCAAGGGACTGGTGACTGCCAGCAACCCCGCAAACGTGCAGCAAGCCATTCGTTTGGCTCACAAGCTCACTGATCAAGAGGTCGAGAAGGGTACTCTACCTGCGAAAGCCACCGAGAAGACTGCCCTTAGTGGCAAGAGAAAAGCTGATGATGAAGCTCCTGAAAACTCGATGAATGTTCAGAGTGTTGGAAACAGCACTAGGAGGTCCTATAACTCCCAAGGTCAAAGCAAGAGGTCTGGGAATAACAGTGGTAACTACCGCCAGGGCGGAAATGGTCAGAGCAACTACAAGGGTAACCTGCCCTTGTGTAACAGGTGTGGAAAGCATCATGCTGGTAATTGTAGAAAGAATGTGAGCTGCGAAAGGTGTGGCAAGGGAGGCCACGAAGCAAAGGACTGTTGGGCAACTTTACCCGAGCAGCAAAATCGCCCCAGAAGAAACAACAACTATGGGAACAATCGGGGTAATGGGAACAACAACGGTCAAAACCAGAATAACAACAATGGGGGAGCCCGTGGCTGCTTTGAGTGTGGTGCTCAAGGTCACATCAAGAGGGACTGCCCTCAGCTAAGAAGACAAGGTAATGGCAATCAGGGGAATAACGGTGGGAATGGTAACGGTGGAGGAAATGGTAATGGGAATGGCAATGGAAATGGTGGAAACGGGAATGGTGGAAATGGTAGAGGTCGAGCTTTCGTCATGGGCCAGGGTGAAGCTCGCAATGATGCCAACGTGATGAACGGTAAATTTATTTTGAACGGTTTCTTTGCTACTGTTTTATTTGATTCTGGTGCTGAGAAAAGTTTTATTTCCACTAAATTTGCTAAATTGATTAACGCTAAACCAATCGACTTAGATGCTAAATATGTGGTAGAGCTAGCTAATGGTAAACTTCATGACACAACCCGGATAGTTAAGGACTGTAAGTTAGAACTAGCTGGCCATACCCTAGTAATTGATCTTATGCCTTTCCCGATTGGTAGTTTCGACGTCATAGTAGGAATGGATTGGCTATCCGAAAATCGGGCTGAAATTTTATGTAAGGAAAAAGTGGTTCGCATTCCACTCGAAGACGGCAAAGTATTAACGGTTCAAGGTGAGAAAGGTGGAACAGTCACCGGCATTATTTCATTCCTTAAAGCTCAGAAATGCCTCCGCAAGGGTCACTTCGCGATTCTTGCGAACGTCACTGACACGACACATCCCGAGCGTAAAATTGACGATTACCCGATAGTTCGCGACTTTCAAGACGTGTTTCCTGAAGATCTGCCTGGCTTGCCTCCATTTCGACAAGTTGAGTTTGGGATTGATTTGGCTCCAGGTGCCGCTCCAATTGCACGCGCTCCGTATCGTTTGGCTGTAAGCGAACTCAACGAACTCTCCGCGCAACTGCAAGAGCTACTCGACAAGGGGTTTATTCGTCCGAGTTCGTCTCCATGGGGAGCTCCGGTACTGTTTGTTAAGAAGAAGGATGGAACTTTCCGCATGTGCATTGACTACCGAGAGCTTAACAAAGTTACGATCAAGAATCGGTATCCGCTTCCTCGCATCGACGATCTCTTCGACCAACTACAGGGTTCAAGCTACTTTTCAAAGATTGATCTACGGTCTGGATATCACCAACTTCGCGTTCGTGATGAAGATGTACCCAAGACAGCTTTCCGAACTCGGTATGGTCACTACGAGTTCCTGGTTATGCCGTTTGGGCTAACCAATGCACCGGCTGTGTTTATGGATCTGATGAATCGAGTGTGCAAGCCATACCTCGATAAGTTTGTAATAGTCTTCATCGACGATATTTTGATCTACTCCAAGTCAAAGGAAGAACACGAGGAACATCTGCGACTTATATTGGAATTGCTCCGCAAGGAACAGCTTTATGCTAAGTTTTCGAAGTGCGACTTCTGGATCCGCGAAGTCCAGTTTCTTGGACACATTGTAAATGAGGAAGGAATCCATGTAGATCCAGCCAAAGTGGAAGCTATAAAGAACTGGTCTACCCCAAGAGCGCCAACAGAAATCCGACAATTTCTAGGACTTGCCGGATATTATCGAAGGTTTATTAAGGGTTTCTCTCAACTGGCTCAACCTTTAACAGCTTTAACGCACAAAGGAGTGCAATACAGATGGGGTGAGAAGGAAGAGCGCGCGTTCCAAACGCTCAAAGATATGTTATGCTCGGCTCCAATTCTTGCGTTACCCGATGGAATTGACGATTTTGTGGTTTACTGCGATGCATCGATTCAAGGACTCGGTTGCGTGTTGATGCAACGAGACAAGGTAATTGCCTATGGGTCCAGGCAACTAAAGGATACTGAAAAGAATTATACAACGCATGATTTGGAAATGGGAGCCGTTGTTCATGCACTTAAGATTTGGAGACACTACTTATACGGAACAAAGTGCACAATATTCACCGATCATAAAAGTTTGCAACACATCTTTGATCAGAAAGATCTCAACATGCGGCAAAGAAGGTGGGTTGAATTACTGAATGATTATGATTTGGCAATTAAGTATCATCCCGGAAAAGCCAACGTTGTGGCTGATGCCCTAAGCAGAAAAGAGTACGAAAAGCCTCGTCGGGTACGAGCGCTTCAACTTACAATACATTCAGGATTACCGGATCGAATCCGTGACTGCCAACGAGAAGCTGTGAAAGCAGAAAACTTCGCAGCTGAAGCACTGCGTGGTATAGATGGCCATTCTGAAGTTAAGTCCGATGGACTCACGTATTATAATGACAGAATCTGGGTTCCAATGTTTGGAAATCTCCGTGAGCTCGTGATGGACGAGGCTCACAAATCAAGATACTCGGTGCACCCTGGATCGGATAAAATGTATCAGGACTTGAAAAATCTTTATTGGTGGCCGAATATGAAAGCCGACATTGCTCGATATGTGGCTAAGTGTTTAACCTGCTCAAGAGTCAAGATTGAATATCAAAAGCCTTCTGGTTTACTCCAACAACCAAAGATCCCGGAATGGAAATGGGAGGACATCTCCATGGATTTTGTAACGGGACTACCTCACCGATCAAATCAACCGGATGCGATTTGGGTTATCATCGATCGGTTAACCAAATCTGCACATTTCATTCCGATGAAGGAAAGTGATAATATGGATAAATTGACAAAACTGTACATCGACAAAATTGTGAAGCTTCACGGTGTGCCTAAGACTATCATTTCTGATCGAGATCCTCGATTCACTTCCCGATTATGGCAATCAATGCAGGAAGCATTGGGAACCCGACTAGACATGAGTACAGCTTATCACCCGCAGACTGATGGTCAGACGGAACGAACGATTCAAACATTAGAAGATATGCTCCGAGCTTGCGTTCTTGACTTTGGAAAGGATTGGGAGACTCACCTTCCACTGGTGGAGTTCTCTTACAACAATAGCTATCATTCAAGCATCCGTGCAGCCCCTTTTGAAGCACTTTATGGCCGAAAATGTAGATCGCCCGTGTGTTGGGCTGAAACAGGTGAGAAAGGGCTCACTGGACCGGAAGTTATTCACAATATGACCGAACGAATTATTCAAATCAGACAACGGCTGGCTGCAGCGCGTGATCGACAAAAGAGCTACGCCGACAAACGCCGAAAACCTCTAAAGTTCGAGGTGGGTGACAAAGTATTGTTGAAGGTATCTCCCTGGAAGGGAGTGATACGCTTCGGAAAGCGTGGAAAGTTAAATCCTCGCTACATCGGTCCGTTTGAAATAATTGGGGAAGTAGACCCGGTGGCCTATCGATTGCAACTCCCTGCTGAACTCGATGGAGTTCACAACGTGTTTCACGTTTCCAATCTAAAGAAATGTCTGGCTGAAGACATCGAAATAATTCCTCTGGAGGAATTGGAAATTGACGAACATCTGAGATTTATTGAGCAACCAGTAGAAATCATGGGACGCGAGGAGAAAGCCCTCAAACGTAGCAAAATTCCGATCGTCAAGGTGCGATGGAACTCAAGGCGTGGACCTGAATATACTTGGGAACGTGAGGATCAGATGAAGAAAAAGTATCCTCACCTGTTCGAGCAAACGTCCACGGAAACTCATGGTATGATTTAATTTTGGGGACCAAAATTCCTTAACAGGAGGAGGATGTGACAACCCTAAAACTTTTTGCTTTCTTTCCCCAGCGACGATAGCAACGACGACAGCTGATGCTGCGAACGCTACCACACAAGAATAATTTTCGGGACGAAAATTCCAATTTCAGGGGAATGATGTGACACCCGAGAATTTCAAGGTTAACTTCCGTTAGACAAACCCGTTAGTTACGTTATAAGTAGCTAATGCATAACTAGGCCGAATACGTCCACGACCTTTGGTTGATCACCGAACCGTCCATATGTGTTATGTGTTCATCATTGATTGTCTTTATGTGCAATGTGATTTAAATACATGACTTATTATTGTGAATAGCATGATTAATTGTAAATACTTGATTATGTGAAAATTGCCTAAATTTGGTAGTCAGCGAAACTACCGAGCGAAATTACAGATTCGCCCGGTAGCTGGCTAGACTGATCAATGTACCCGAGATCAGAGCCAGTTTCGCCAGCCAGCGAAACTGCCAGCGAAACTAGCCTCTGATATAAATAAACTTAATGAACCCTAGTAGCCTCATTTGCCTCATTTCACAACCAACACACACATACACTTCTCCTGGAGATTCTGGTCAGCTAGGAAACCATCAAGAACCATCATCTCAGCTTTGAGACAACACCCATTTGGATCCTAGATCAAATCGTAAGTCCCAAAAACTATGTTTTATGCCTTTCTATATGTTTTCTTCTTAAAGCATGCTCAAATCTACATGAAATCACTTGATCTCTTAATATGTTGCTTTAGGATGCTAGATCTACCTCAAAGTCAGAAACTTTACGTGTAAAAACAAACCATGATGATGATTTATGCTAGAATAGGTCTTTTTAGGTTAAAATGTGCTTTTTGGTGATTTGATGACAAAATGCATGTTAAACGTGTTAAAGTTGCTTGATTTATGTTGGTAAATGCCTATGGATACTAGATAATGAATTGCATGTATGATCAGAAGCTGTTAGGTTGATTTTTAGGCAAATCCGTATGTTTTTCGCGACCAGCGAAACTGTGTGTTCTCTGGGCGAAACTAAGTAGCGAAATTATATCTCCTTTCAGCGACACTGACCAGCGAAACTATAGTGTCGCCGGGAACCTGACCAGACCAGCTCGAGCGAAACTATCGAGCGAAATACCTGAATGAAAGTTCAAACCAGTTTCCCTGCGAAACTAGGCCAGCGAAACTGCGTCAGCAGTTTCGGGCGAAACTAGCCTAGCGAAACTGTGTTACCGGGCATTTCCTAGCGAAAGTGCTGCCCGTGCACCTAGCGAAACTGTCTAGCGAAACTATGCTAGCGAAACTAAGACCTGACCTAAAAACCAAACTTGTGAAATTTGCTTAAGTGTTATGCCATGACTTACATGATTTTGCCATGATGAAACATGTTTGATATCTGATTTATATAAACCCTTGTTTATGATCAACCACTGGTGTCGTGTGTCGGTATGTCGAGTCATAGTTGCAACGTGCTATGTTATGGGCCATAGTGACGTTAAGTAAAGATTAGACACGAAACTAATACTTAAGACCTAAACGTGTTCTAGGTCTTCGTTAAACAACAAATATTTGGATTACTTGAAGTGTAGCAGTGCAACCAAAGGTGAGTGTCACTAACCCGCATACCGTGAGTCCGATGGGCCACACAGAATAACTTAACGAAAAACAATGCTGATTAAACTCGAGAGTGCTAGGCACCTCACTGATAAACTTGAGAACACGGGATGCTTGGCACCCACTTGATGAACTGAAGTGTTTTATGGGAACACTTGTGAATTCTGAACAAACGATTTCTGAAACGAAAACTATTTTAATATGGCTAGTGTAGGTTAAAGTCTAAACCATATGATATCACATGTTTTCTAAGGATGCCTTATAACTAAAAAGTCCTCAACTTAATTGTGCCATTAATTGTAAAGCGAGGGGATGTTGGGTAGATCTACTGGAGTTTGACAAACTCCGCCCCGTGGCACGGGGAGTGCACGGAGGTACAATATCAGCCTATTTGACCGTGGTCCCGAGAGGACACGGGGGAGGCAGAAACCGCGATGACTTGGTCCGCACTGTACGGGATGGCTCGGCCCCCACAAAATAAGTCAGCTTTGGTACAAACTTCCTTAGAGCATGGAACAACGGATTAGCTACCCGCGATATCGGTTGAGTCCTTTAACTTTACGGAACTAGTACATACCCGATGACGTGGTCACGGAAACTTCATTTATAAACAAAGAAATAATTACGAGCATTGCTTTTCACAAATAATTATGTTGTAAGTATACTTGACACGAATTATGATTACGAGACCGGGCCAATGCATGACAAGCCCACTGTGAACTCACCAACCGTTAGGTTGACACTTGCGTGGTTTAAACTTTTGCAGATCGCTAAGGAGTATCCGGAGCGGGTTGGCATGGCACGTGAAGACCTTTATTTTAACTGAACTGTTTGGGAATTCAAAACAAAGTTTATGTAAAGCACGTGGTTAGTGCTAAGACAAATATTATTTCCGCTGCGTATGTAAGTTAAGACTTTGATTTATAACTTGTGTTTGAACTAACCCTGATTCGTTTAGTATTTGTAACTATGGTTGTGGATCCTGGTCTAGTCGCGCCCCTTAACGGTATAAACTCCGTTAGTGGTATTTTGGGGGTGTGACAAGAGCAGTTTTAAGGGCCTGGGAGAAGGCCATGCGACAACTGAGAGGTAAACTTTTAACAGTTGTGACACGGGCCTTGAAGATCTTATCCAGGAGCTCCCTATCCAAATGCCTCCCACCCCCTACATTGACGGGGCCAGGCCCGGGCGGGTCAACAAGGCCAAGGGGGATGGGGATCTCGGTGATATGCATGGCTTCGCCTTCCGAAGGATTGATAAAGCGAGAAACCCCGTCCTCGTGGTGGCACAAGCGGCTGACATGGTGAATTTTCATGCACCGACCACACAACCAAGAATCAAGGGCCTTTAAGGCATCCTCCAAGCCTAAAAACACCCCGCGGTCCACCGAGAGAGTGTTCCGCAACGTGTCACAACGCTCATCACTGTTAAGGTGCGAGGTTTTAAGGTGGGCGACAAGGCGTGAGAAACCTTTGGCCCCGAACTCTCTATCACAATGCTGGAGAGATCGGAGGGGGCACCTCACCAGACGACTAGGCAACACCGAGGGGGTGGCCATACAAGCAGACACGGAACGAGGAGGATCGTGCAAGAAAAAGGGCAGGGGAGTGCTAAGCAAAGCACCACCGGGAAAGCCAACAGAGGGTTGGCGGACCCCGGTCCCCGAAGAGGAAAATTACATCAACCCCCGCAACCGGTGTGGCGGGACACTAGAAGGGGGGGTGGCCGGACCCGGGGTACGGCCCCGGTTCGGATCGGGCTCGGCGGAGTTCGGTGAAGGTTCGGCGGGGCTCCGACGGGTAATCTTAAAAATATAACCTCGAGTTAACGATATATTAAATTAACAATATATTAAATTATGTCAACAAAGGATTATATTATCCTAAAATAAATGATCAAAATGACTTGAAGAAAATTCATGAGATATTGAGGTATCTCAAATGAAGACAGCACCCACAAGACCGGCGGACCAAACACAAACCGGACCAAAAAGGAACCAGCGGATCAAAAAGGAACCCGCAGACCAAAAAGGAACCGGCGTACCAAATAGATTATGGTACGGCGGCCCGTTAGGCGGACCAAATTGAAAACGCCAGAGACAAGGGATGAAGGGAGGGTGGTGGACGGCAGCAGGGGTTTAGAAACAGAGGGGTGGTCGGTTGGGGAGAACGGGAAGGGGACAGATGAAGAGATGCGGCGGCGGTACGGCGGGATGGGTGGTTGCGGGCTTAGGTGAGGGCGGCGGTGGATGGTGGCAGAGGGAAACGGGAAGGGAGGCGGCGAGGTGGTTGCGGGGGGCGGGATTCGAAGCTCCGGCGAGATGGAAACGCCGGAAACGGAGGGAGAGAGTTCGGGTGGGAAAGGGTTCGGGCGAGAAAACAAACCTGGGATTTGGGAGATCGAGCGAAGAAGACGAAATCGGGGAGAAAACAAGCTCCGGCGAGTGTATTTGACGGCGAGTGTATTTGACGCGAGTGTATTTACGATGTGTGGTGGCCCTTGGATTTGGAATCAACATATATAGCAATTGTTCACATTGTTTTAGTTAAATTGTTCACGGTTAAAAATGTGTAAAAAAATAATCTTCACATTTGAAATGGGCGTGAAAAAAATTGGTGTTACAAAATGAAATCAAAAGTTCACACTTAAAAGTGTAAACATATTGATGTAAATTTTCACACTTGAAAGTGTGAACACATTTTATAATTCTTCACACTTTCAAGTGTGAACATATTTCTATAATTCTTCACACTTTCAAGTGTGAACATATTAGAACAATATGTTCACATTTTTAAGTGTGAACATATTAGAACAATATGTTTACACTTTGAAATGTGAAAAATATATAGCAATGGGTTTTAAACAAAAAATATATAGCAATGGGTTTTATAATTCTTTGCACCCGTTTGCATCACTAATTCTAGTACTGGACCAAAAATATATAGCAATGGGTTTAAACCAAACCACACGTTTTTCTTATAAGCTAGTTCCAAGTTCAAGTGTGCATCATCATATAGCAATGGGTAATCAGATTGAATATAATGATTTTGTCATATACAAATCAATGATCAGTATATACTAATGATCCGTCCTCACACAATTCTCCATCAATCATATATGCATCATCATATAGCAATGGGTTGCTATGTTATTTCCGTTGAGCAAGATCTCAAGCCGGTTGAATTCACTACAACAAAAACAAAAAAAGTCCAAAATTAAGATGTGCATAAATGTGAAAATGGTTTGAACCAAAGGGAAAGTCAATTCCATTGAGGTATATTACTATATTCTTCCAAAAGAGTCCAAAATTAATCAAAGAAACAAACTTTACAATGAGTGAAACTCAAGATTTATTAGGCTTTTGGGAACATGCTCAAAATATATCTTGCATCAGAATGTGGGCTAATATATGCTCGAAATATATCTTGCATCAGAATGAGTGAAACTCAAGATTTTTTTCTCACAGAACATGCTCAAATTAACTGAAATTAACAGCACAGGGGCATACCTTTATTAAGGGAAGATTTTGAGCATCACAAGAGTAAATCAAAACAACACTACAACTGCTTCAATCCTTTATTTATCTCATAATCTAATTGCCAAAAACCCAATTTAACTGTCAAATTCATTCATATAACTAACTAGTATATATAAGTCAAGTGCATGTGAGTATTCTCACCAAACTGATATATATACATGTTCCATCAAATGCTCGATCAATATAATTTCATCATATCTTACTTACTTTATTCTGGAATTTGGTGGATTAATTAAACTTCCTCAACCCACATTGATCATCAATACATTATCAAAATTTACAAAGAGGTGAAGTCACAAAAGTTAAAAACTTCACCCAGAAAGAGCAGCAACAAATAGAAACTATGTGATTAATCATAAACACCCCTGATAATCATTAACAGTCACAAAGGTTTGAAACCTGATGCATAAAACTAAATAGCAAACCAAATAGAAACCACCCCTAAAGTTCAATTCTAAGTATTATTAACCAACTACCAATTAGAAACAACAGATCATAAACAATTACCAATTAGAAACAGCATATCATAAACAAAAAAACATAGAAACATCAGTAGATCATGAACTGATGGGCAGAAACATCAACAACAGATCATAAACAGAAACAACAACAATAGATCATAAACAAGAAAGGAAGAAATATGTTAAACTAACATGTGTTCTAGATGCATCTTCACTTGACATACGCGAATCTCAAGGTCAAAGTCGCCATAAACCTCGGTGGCTATTCTACTCATCATCTATTTCCATGTCAATCCTACGTAACCTCGGTGGAACACTAACATCATCAAAAACAGGAAGATCAGAAGGTATGCATTGGGTATACACCTCGTCCTCATCATTTGTGCTTATATTAGACCCCATATCATATGTATCTCTTGGTTTTGTCATAATTACATGTGACCATCCAACATCTTTAACATCCTCTATGTAGAATACTTGTCTTGCTTGAGAGGAAATGATAAATGGATCATCTTTCAATGCTTCACCGGTGTGTGCCAAGGGCTTAGAAAAATTTACAAGAGGAAACCCATATTTATCTTTTTTTAGCCCTCGTGAAGGTCGAATGTCAACCCAATCACAACGAAAAAGAACAACTTTGTAGTTGCAAGAATACTCCAACTCAATTATTTCGGTAAGTTTCCCATAATAATTCCCCCCTACAGCTTGCACAAAAACTCCCGAGTTTTGGGTCTTCCTAAACTCTTCACACCTCTTTGTAAGAAATCTAAAACCATTTGTGATAAATCCTTTACACATTTTAACATGAGTGCTTGGACCCACAACAAGCGATAACACTTCTTCATCACTTTTGTTCTTCTTTAAGAGAGGAGCCTACCATTATTTAATACGAATTTTAGTTTTTGTATCTAAATGGCTAAACCATAACAACAAAAACACTATTATAACCTTTTGATGAAGCCAACATGAAAATTCCTCAACAAGCAATTTCTCCATGATCTTCTTGTCCATCCTTTCATTCCTAAGGGCTTGCATTTCATCCATAAAACGACTACAAGAAATAATTATTACCTTATATTTTTTTAAACACATTTTTTACTACATATAATACCAAGCTAAAACATATACTTACCCACGCAAAGGTTGAATCTTTGGATGGTTTAGTAACACATAGCGATGTGCTTGAGCTAATGACTTGCTATCTAACTCAACATCTTCAACCTTTCCTAGCTTACGACCACCTGAATTAAGCATATACATATCTAATCTATAGGTATTCTCGTTATTCCGAGGAGGGCGATTAAATGAAGTCTCTACACCTTCAAAGTATCTTGAACAGAAAGTAATACACTCATCTTTAATGTACCCTTCTGCAATTGAACCCTCTGGTTGAGCCTTATTACGAACATATGATTTTAATCGCATCAAGTACCTAATTTTATTTATAACAAATGAAAAATATATTATTTATAACAAATGAGAAATATAATTCTAGTCTAAACTAAAACATTATATTCTTAATTTTATATAAGGGAATAATGTTTACCGTTCAACTGGATACATCCATCTATAATGAACAGGTCCACCAAGCTTTGCCTCTGATATCAAGTGGATGGTCAAATGAACCATGATTGTAAAAAAACTTGGAGGAAATAGTTGCTCCAACTCGCATAATGTTAGTACAATTTGACACTCCAATTCTTCTAATTCACTAAGATCAAGGACTTTAGCACACGACCCTTTGAAAAAAGAGCAAAAATCATATAGTGCTTTCACTACTCGTGATTGTGCTCTTGAAGTCATTGAAACCCTTAGCGCAATTGGCAAAATATCTTGCATCAAAATGTGGGCATCATGACTTTTAAGGTTTAAAATCCTACGATCCTTCAAACTTACGCCCCTTGAAATATTTGAAGCATACCCATCTGGAACTTTAAGATCTTTTAACACTTGTAGAAAGTTTCTCTTCTCTACATTGGACATGGTGTAACATGCAGGGGGTAAGTACAACTTCTTGTTAGGTTGTTCTATAAGGTGAAGTTCATGTCTTATTCCCTTTTTCATGAGATCCTTGCGACTATTTTCATTATCTTTACTCTTCCCATCTATATTCAGTAAAGTCCCAAGTATATTGTCACAAACATTCTTTTCGATATGCATAACATCCAAGTTATGTCTAAGTAAATTGTGCTCCCAATATGGCAAATCAAAAAATATGCTCCTTTTTTCCAGAATTGTTGCTCGGCATCAATATTTTCTTCTATGAAGTCATGTGTATCATTAAATGCGCTAGACCCGTCACAAGTATCCTCCATTGCATGTAGGGAGCTATGCATTGAAGAATCTACATCATCAATAGTCCTCTTCTTACAAGATTTAGTTGACTTCCCATATATAAAGTTTGTACCACTTGTTTGCTTTAGAATTTCAGATCCTGTTAGTACAGATGGAGGACCTCCTTCCTCAATAGTACCATCAAAGCGGTCCATCTGAGATCGAGAAATATGATTTGGCTCAAGCCATCTACGATGTCCCATGTAACAAAACTTTTTCCCATGTGTTAACCACTCAGAATGAGTGGACTTTCCGCAAACCGGACATGCTACACGACCCTTTGTGCTCCAACCAGATAAATTAGCATAAGCGGGAAAATCACTTACAGTCCACAAAAGAGAAGCTTGTAACTTGAACCTTTTCTTAGAAAAAGCATCATAAGAATCTACACCATCCCACAACAGTTTTAGTTCCTCGATTAAAGGTCTAAGATAAACATCTATATCATTTCCCGGACCTTTTCCCCCAGGAATAATCATTGAAAGAATGAAAGACTCTTGTTTCATGCATACCCAAGGAGGTAAATTATATGGAATCAATATAACAGGCCACGTGCTATATGTTGTATTCATTGCACGAAAAGGATTAAACCCATCACTAGAAAGGCCAAGCCTTACACTGCGGGGATCCGAAGAAAAGTCGCGATACCGAACATCAAAAGCTTTCCAAGCACCACCATCTGCCGGGTGCCTTAAGTTTCCATCTTTTGTTCGTCCTATGTCATGCCACCTCATTTCCTTTGCTGTTTTGTCATTCATGTATATCCTTTTCAATCTTGGAATCAAAGGGAAGTAACGCAAGACTTTTGCTGGCTTATTTGACTTTTGTGATTTTGAACTTTGACCATGTTCATCGCCTAAATCACTTTTATATCTAGAAGTCTTGCAAATATGACACGACTGTTGGGTTTTCCGCTCACCCCAATAAATCATGCAATCATTAGGGCAAGCATCTATTTTTTGGTAACTAAGTCCTAAATCATGCGTCAATTTCTTGGCTTCATTAACAGATGACGGTAGTGATTTCAAATGAGGAAATGCATCATTTATAAGCTCTAACAACATGCCCAAACCCTTATTAGACATGCCAGCTATGCATTTGATTTGATATAAATGTAAAGTGAAAGATAAATTAGAATACTTGCAACCCGGATAAAGTTCTTTCTCGCATTCTTCTAACAGTTTTTTATACCGGTCGCTTTCAGCACCGTTATCACATCGTTGTGAGTGTGGATTAATACCACTTGTTTCCCCAATATCTCCTTGAACCTCATAATCCCTTAATTCTTCATTATTCAAAGGTGAAGAAGTTACACCAAAAGCATCTCGAACAAGACCTTCCATATCGTCTTCATCATGAAACATTTCTTGAGCACTAGTGGAGTGTGATAGTGGTGAAGGTGTACAATGTTCCCCATGAAATGTCCAAGTTGTATAACCCGGTAAAAAACCATATTTTAATATGTGTACATGAACAATGTCCACATCTAACCATTGATCATTACAACACCTGAAGCAAGGACATACAATAGACCCTCTAATAGCTTTAATACGAGCAAAATCAATGAAAGACTTAACTCCATCTTTAAAATTTTTGCTTGTTATTTGCGTTTTCATCCAACTTTTATCCATTTTTCAACTTACCTATATAAACCACAAGTCAGTCACATAGCTAATCCATTTTTAATCCTTGATATTATCACAAATTAGCACAAATTAGCACAAATTATTATTCAATCAACTAGTTTGTTTTAAGGAAAGATGTGCAGAGTGAAAACAACTTCAATAACAAAACCTAAGCTAATCATAACTGAAACCCTAACTACCATATGCAAATCTACAATAAACAATAATTGGAAACAAAGTGGTACAGAACATGAAAACAATAACTGGAATGCTATAGTAATATCCAAACACTTGCACACATTCAAGGAATGGAAATCAATAGCATACAACTACAATTCATATGATTGATTTGAATATAATCTGATCAATAGCAAAACCTAAGCTAATCATAACTGAAACCCTAACTACCATATGCAAATCTACAATAAACAATTACAGCCAAGGATTTACGTTATTACTGTGACTCGCGAATCTAAATTGATTACCTGAATTAAGCACTAACTGTGACTCGCGAATCTGTGAATCTGTGAAGAAGCGGCCGGAATCTGTGAAGAAACAACGGAATCAGAGCTTATATTAACCATCGATTTACGTTACTGTGGACGCGAATCTGAGAATCGGTGGATTTTGGGGCGATGAAATTATGATGAAATTACCTGGCAGAGCTTATATCGCAGGGAGAAGAGGTGGACGCGGTGGTCGCAGGCGGAGCAGAGGTGGACGCGGTGGTCGTAGGCGGAGCAGAGGCGGAGCAGAGGTCGAATTTGTGAGATCGTGAATGGCGCGTATGAAAATTCGAAGGAGTAAAAGGAGAATGCGAGAAAATCTGAATTTGTGATATCTATATGGCAAATATAATGTGTAGAGATCTGATGGATTTTAATTATTCATAAGTCCCCTAAAACTTTTTTACCCTACAAAATTAGAAGAGATTAAATTATATCTTTTTTACCCTCAAAATAAAAGTTCACACTTCTACATGTGTGAACATTTTTATAAAAAAATACTTCACAATTGTTCATGTGAACATTTTTTTTCACACTTATAGGTGTGAAAGTTTTGGCTTTTTTTTCACACTTGAATATGTGACAAAAAATATTTATTTTTCACATTTAAGTATGTGATAAAATTTTACATTTCTTCACATGTATAAGTGTGAATTAGTGTTATAATATATATTTCACTTTTTAAAATGTAAACATTTTTATTTACATTTAGAAGTGTGAGCTTTTTAGTAACTTTTCACATATTAAACACTTATAAATGTGAATAAATTTTAAACGTTTTTAATTGTGAACTTTATGGAAAAAAAGTTCACGCTTTTAAAAAATGTGAAAAAAAAAATGTGAACAATTCAAATTTTTGTTGTAGTGCATCAATTGTAGCTAGCCTTCAGAAGGTCATTATCGATGGTGTAGAATTAGATAAGAAACGGTGGGGATATAGTTGGGCCCGGCCTTCTAAATATTAATCAATGCAATTCATTTTGGGCAAAAGGAAAAGGAGATTATATATGGTTAAGATTATATATGGTTACGAGTGGCGATGTAAATTAAGGTAAAAAAGCACATAGTTAAAAGTGTAGGTTTTGTATCTTGATGTTTTATGTACAGCCCGTCAACTCGTGCATATCACTTTCACATTAAAGATATTTTGGTGGTATTTCAAAAACTTTTATCGAATAAAACAAAGGTTATTAAGAACAAGTACGAATTCTTATATGATTAAACTGTAACAGTTTAATTGCATATGAATTATATATTAAACAAGGCAAAAGCTCATCTTTATACGGGGAACAACGATTAATCACATAATTTTAGTTTGTGGTTAACAGTGGACGTCGCTTACAATTATTTTACCTATCAGTAGCAACTTTAATTACTACTCACACACATTGTCGCTAAACATTTGTTGTAGCTGAATATCAGTTGATAGTGATGTTATCAGTTGCTATTGATCTTACTTTACTATCGATATCCAACTTTACTACTAAAACACAAAGTTGTTATCGACCCATAAAGTTGATAACAAATGTATGAACTTGCTACGAACCAATGTATGAAGTTGCTAGGGATAGACCAACTTTGTTGTTGAGGGTTACTCTTGACTCAGTAGCAAAACTCCCCATCAGGGATGCTACGCCCCTTGGACACCAAAGGGGCATTGCCCCCTTGAACCCTTAATATTTATTTGAATATATGAAAATAATACACAAAAGTGCAACATACTCAGATTGTCTTATTTCCCATATATTTAACTAGTCTTTGTTGATCGAATCCTGAATCGTTAATATAATAAACAGATAATAATAATAAAGATTACCTGTAAGCATCTGGTTGAGATCAGCAGTACTTAGGTTGTCCATCCTGTGAGTAGCCTTGGTTCCCCTTTAGGGTGTATAGCTAATGATGGTGTAAGGTTTCGTGAGGGTTCACGAAACAGAGAGAGAGCCGAGAGAGATGAGAGAGAGGTCGAAAGTTTTGTGGTGGTGATTCTCCTTTTAATCTCTCCCAAAGGGCTCTATTTATACACCCAAGGGGAAACCCTAGTCTATCTAGAAAGGGTAATTACGTCCATCAAGTAATACCAGATAGGGTCAAATACGTAATTGATTATTTAAGATAAATGATTAAAGGACATAATAAGATTTATATATATATATATATATCCAAAAATATATATAATAGATATATATATATATAAACTACGTCTTACATTCTCCCACTTGGCCGAATGATCATTTATATGAGGTATTAGATAAGTCTAATCAGAATTTAATACTCATTTCAATTTTAAACCAAAATTACAGCAGAAAAATACAATCATAGAGTTGATTATCCAACTCAAGACCCCCATTAATCATACTACAATCCCAAATTTAAAATTCAACATAAATTCAGAATCAATTGCCAAAGTAAGCCATTTCCGTTGATTTATAATAAAACTGTCTATATGTCAAAAGGCATGCATAACATATTAAGAGACAAAATCAAACGTATGAGGAAAATTAATAATTAGTCATTCATGTTGTGATATGCTTGGTCATTAGTAAACCTCGTCTTCATTATGAGCTCTTAGAAAGACTTATGAGGATAGACCTTAAATTATAGGATCCTTAAGCATATCATGAATGTTTTCAATACAAGAAGTTAGTTTCCTCTATTTGTTCTTGAATGAACAAAACTTGTATCGAAAATTTAATGCAGCTCCGCTCAAAACTGTTACTGTTTTAAGAAATTAGGGTAGCTGACTTTTATCACAATGAGTCTTCAATATGTCATTTATCTGGAGTTTAGGAGTCTAATGATAAATTTAGCAACAATGACTTGTTATCATTTTCTTATGACTCTTCCATGACTTATGTTGGGAATGTTCTGCTTGGCAGAAATTCTCTAAGTCAGAGTTCCGAAGGAAGTTAGTCCGGAACTTCCTTCACACTGAGTAGTTCCTCCGGAACTTCTCCTAGTGTTACTCCGGAACTTTGACTTATCCCCTGTTGCAAGTTCCAATGCATAAAGCTGTCAGAAAGCAGTTTTACTTTACACCATGCTGTGCACTGTTCACCAATAGGTCTGCTCAACTGTTCACAGAAGCATGCTTGTACTACAACAACTCTGGAGTAGATATTATTTGTTTATTTAGCCTTAGAGCTAAAAGGAAATAAAAGTAGATCTTTTATTTCCTCCTTGCACTATATATATTAGTTGTATTTCCTTTGTTCTATTTCATCGAACACATCTCTTGTTCATCAGTTGTAACTCTCTGTAAACACTGTGAAGTATAAATATAGTAGTGCTTGGAATTGACATCTTGTGTTCATCTACTTTACTTCATGTTTACTTGTTACAGTTTCGATCAAACCGTTTCAAACATTAACACAAACAAGTCTGATTCCGCCTTTCTTGTTTGATACTTTTAGTAACTTGTTTGGTTAGTTGTCTCTAACCACGATCCTACAAGTGGTATCAGAGCTTTGGCTCTTGAGTCCTTAAGTTTTTAAAATTGTATTTTTGAAAACTTTTCTTGCTAAAAGGGTTACTGTTTGATTTGGATAAGACTGTTTTGATTCTTGATCTCTGAAAATGAGTGAACTAAGGAATGGCAGCACTAACAAACCTCCAACCTTCACTCCTGATGATTTTGACACATGGAAACTCAGAATGGAAATTTTTTGTAAAAATACCGATCATAAAATGTGGGGTTCCATTGTCAATGGACCAAAAGTCATTACCACCCCATCTGCTACTCAACCTGTTGTTGACCTTGTCAAAGCGTATGAGAATTATTCTGATGATGATCATAAGGCCTGTGAATGTGACTACAAAGCTTTGTGGGCACTCCAGGCAGCTCTTCCTAATTCCATACTAATAGGCTTTAAGAGATGCAAAACTGCACATGATCTTTGGAAAGCACTTATTGAAATGTATGAGGGAACAGATGAGGTGAAAGAGAACAAGAAAGACATTTTAAAACAAAGATATGAAAATTTCTGTCATAAAAGAGGTGAATCAATGTCTGAACAGTACTTAAGATATGTCCGACTTATAGATGAACTACAGGGTGCAGATGTAAAAATTGACAATGCTGATATAATCAGAAAATTTTTAAGATCATTACCTGAAGTTTGGACTGTCTATACAGTCAGTATCAAGTACAACAAAGACCTTAAAACCTTGAAATTAGGAGATCTCTATGGAATGCTGAGTGCACATGAGATGGAAATGAATGAGAAGTCTGGTGTATCATCAAACCAGACATCATCTTCCAAAGGCACTTTGGCCCTCATCACTGCTCACTCAGAGAACTATTCTGAACCTGAACCATATGTATCATTTCCAGAGTCTCCTAAAGGACATGAAGCATCATACTACCAAAACTTTGCTAATGTTGCTAACAGTTCTTATTCAGGTTTCACCAGATCAGATCTAGAGTGCATCAGTGCTGATGATCTAGAGGAGATTGACATCACTACCCAACTAGCCATGGTGTCACTTAGGGCTCAAAGGTTCTACAAGAGAACAGGGAGAAAATACAATGGAGCCAAGAATGCTCCTATTGGTCTTGACAAATCAAAGGTCAAGTGTTACAACTGTCATCAGTTGGGACATTTTGCCAGGGAGTGTTCTCAACCAAGAAGAGAAAATGGTTACAATGGTGAAAAGAAACAAGAATATACCAAACCAAGCTCTTCCTCTGGTCCTACTCCACCAAAGCCCTCTTACAACACCCAAAGCCAAGCAACTGCTGCTGTAGCAAACCAAACAGGGTTTGTTGACTGGGAAGATGTGATGCATGAGTTTGCTCCAACTAATCATGCCTTGATGGCAAGTGGTTCTTCACCTGCTTCTGCAGAGGTAAACTCTAACTCCAGCACTGAATCTGAAAATGTGTTATGTACACCTAAGTGTATTGAAGTGGTTGAGAGCTACAAAAAGCATAATCAGGCACTTGTAGATGAACTTAAAAATCTAAATGAGTTGAAAGAGTACTCAAAAAGGGCTAATATTGCTTACTCAACCAAAACTGATGAACTCAGACAAACAATAGGGATTTTGAAACATCAACAAACAAATTTTATAACTCAAATGGATGATGTGGTTGAGCAACTAAATATTTCAAAGAAACAAAATGTTGAATATGTGCTTGACATTCAAACCCTAAAAGATCAGCTAAGGGAAGCCTTGTGCAATGCTGATAAATTTCAAATTGCTAGTGAAAAAGCAGAAAAGTTGTGGCATGAGCACACACATGGGAAGGGAAGGGTATCTTTTAAAATTGTTGAAAACCCTGATTCATACACTTGTCTTGAAACCCTAACTATTAAAGAAACAAGTGTTCCATTGTCCCCTGACCCATTGGAAATTGGTCCAGTAACTGAGGACCCTTCCAAAGAAGCTGAAAGTCTGAAAGAGAGTGATGACATGAGAACTGATAGTTTTATTGGCTTTTCTGACATCAAAACTGAATCAACCAGCACTTCTGCTGAGGTTGATAAATCAAAGATTTCAAAACCAATTCTTAAAAACCCTAAGAATGTCAGTTTAGAACATGATGATTTCAAACTGTCAAAATCTACTACTCAAAGGAATGACAAATCAAAAACTGTTGGAAATCAAATCAGCTCAGTGTCATCAAAACAAAAGTCTCACACCTTTGTGAAAGAATGCATAATTTGTGGTGAATTAGGACATGTTGCTGTAAATTGTTCCTACAATCCTTTCAAACAGATAATTAATAATGCTAACACTTCTCCAAGGAGAAACCAAAATTTGTTAAATTCAAAGAATTTAAAGGATAGCAGGAACATGTCACCAAAAAGATCACATGTTGATCAAAAGATTTCTGGAAAAACTCAAAAGGTCTGGATTGGAAATGAAAAGAATAACAGCTTTTCATATGTTAAAAGAAACAATTTTTCTAAGGAACAACATTCCGCAGGAACTTCATATCTTCCGGGAGAAAATTCCTCCGGAAGAAATACAGTTCCCTCGGAACATTTTAAAAACATCAGGTCTTCTAATCCCTCAAAACAAAGACCTGAATTTCAATCCACTGAGTTCATTAATCAAATTCACCCATCTTTCAAAGGAAATTCACGAGCAAAATCTGCTCCTCGTGAAAGAAAACAAGTTTTTGAACAGTATGAAGTGCATGATTATCCTGCACAAGTGAGTTCCTACGGAACTCAGCATCCTCATACTGAAACTTTCAAAGTTGCTGCACAACCAAAACTTGAAACTGCAAGACAAAGAAGCAACAGAAAGTTTAGGGAAAAGAAGGCTTTTATTAAGAAACATGGTTTTCCCAAATGGCAGAGTTATAACAGAAACTTAAATGAGAAAAATGGTGATTTTTCTGAGTATGATGATTTTCCTGCAGAACAACTTGTGTTAGGAAACTACTCTTATAATGATGCCATGGGAAGACCCAAGACCACAAAGGCTTGGGTCCCATACTCCAACTGATCATGTTCTTTACCTGTGTAGGAGTCACCTAATAAATCTCAAGCAACTGTTTGGGTTGTAGACAGTGGGTGCTCCAGTCACATGACAGGAAATAAAAACCTTCTAGAAAATACAAAAAGATATGATGGTGGTCCCGTTGCTTTTGGAAGCAATGAAGGGTACATTACAGCACTTGGTAATGTATCAAATGGAAGTTTTACTCTTGACAAGGTAAGTCTTGTAAATGTTCTGAATTTTAATCTGCTGAGTGTATCACAAATTTGTGATAAGAGGATGAATGTTCTGTTTAATGATGAAGAAGCTCTAGTACTTAAGCCTGGTCTAAAAATTCCAAATGAAATGATTTTGATAAAAGCAAAAAGGCAAGATGGCTTGTACTTACTTGATATGGCAAGTGCCAAATCTCTTGATGGCAATACTTGTTTGATATCAAGAGCTTCTGTTGATGAATCTGACCTCTGGCATAGAAGACTTGTACATGTTAATTACAAAACCATGAACAAACTTGTTAATTTAGGTTTGGTCAATGGTTTGCCTCAAAAACACTTTAACTGTAATGAGCATTGTACTGCTTGTTTGAAGGGCAAGCAACACAAGTCTTCTCATAAGTCCAAAACTGAAAACTCAATTTCTCAACCCTTAGAATTGTTGCACATGGATCTCTTTGGTCCTACTAGGGTAATGAGTTTGGGAAAGAAATCATATTGTTTTGTAATCACTGATGATTTTTCAAGATACACATGGGTTTTCTTCCTAAGAACTAAGGATGAAACACCTGAGATTTTAAAATCATTAATCACTCAACTTGAAAATCAGTCAAATTTCAAAGTCAAAACAATTAGAAGTGACAATGGCACAGAATTTAAAAATCATGTTTTAAATTCTTTTTGTGAAGAAAAGGGGATATCTAGGCAGTTTAGTGTTGCTAGAACTCCTCAGCAAAATGGTGTAGCTGAAAGGAGAAATAGAACACTGATTGAAGCTGCTAGATCAATGCTGGCTGAGTCTAAGCTCCCTGTAACTTTCTGGGCTGAAGCAGTGAACACTGCCTGCTATGTTCAGAACAGGGTGCTTGTGGTCAAAGGTAAAAACAAGACACCATATGAACTTTGGAGAAAAAGAAAACCAAGTATACACTTTCTCAAAGTTTTTGGTTGTCCTGTTACAATATTAATAACCAGTGAGAATTTAGCTAAGTTTGCTGAAAAGGCAGATGATGGCTTCATGGTTGGTTACTCAGGTATTGCCAAGGCATACAGAGTATACAATCTCAGAACTAAAATTATTGAAGAGTCAATTAATGTGTTTTTCAATGAAAAATCAACAAATAAGTTTAGTTCTGAACCCACATGGTTATTTGATATTGATTCACTAACCAATGCTTTCAACTTTACTGTTGATAAGTCTTTTAGTGAGTATGTGCAGTCTCAGGGGGAGAATTCAAATGCAAAGAAGGATGGCTACAAATTTGGTCATTACTACTCCTCTGTCAGCACACAACCTTTCAAACCTTCAACCATGCCAATTGATGCAATTCAACAAGTCACTGATCCCACTCCAGTGAATGTGGTTGAAACTGAGTCAAGTGACTCTCAGTCACAACAGGATGGTTATGTCTCAGACACCAGTGATGATGGAAGCTTGCAGCATTCTCCAAATGACAACTTACATGGTGATCTTGATGGTTCTCATGAGTCAAATTTCAATGACTCATCTCTTGGAGATACCATCAACTCTGCTAACAACTCAAGTGATCAACATGTCTCTGCTGCAACTACATCAAATTTGCCCCCTTCACAAAGATTGCCAGGAATTGAGCTTAGTGTCTTGTTGCCCCCAATTATTCCACCAACTAGGCAAGTTCAAAGTCACGAATTTCCAAGTTTTCAGAATACAAATGTCAGCAAAACTCATCCCATTGAGAATGTGATTGGTGAAGTAAATGCTCCTGTTCTTACAAGAAGCAAATCTGCTGATGCAAACATCTGTTTATTTGCATGCTTCATGTCTCAAGAAGAACCAAAACAAGTGGAGCAAGCACTTAAAGACAATCATTGGATTGAAGCTATGCAAGAGGAATTGTTCCAAATCAACAAACAACAGGTTTGGGAACTGGTTGATTTACCTGTACATGCTCAACCAATTGGAACAAAATGGGTTTTTAGAAACAAGAAGGATGAAAGAGGAATTGTTGTCAAGAACAAAGCTAGGCTTGTTGTTCAGGGATATTCTCAAGAAGAAGGGATAGACTATGATGAGGTTTTTGCTCCAGTTGCAAGATTAGAGGCAATCAGAATCTTCCTTGCCTATGCAGCTTTCAAGAACTTCACTGTTTACCAAATGGATGTCAAAAGTGCTTTCCTTTATGGGAAATTGAAGGAAGAAGTTTATGTCTGTCAACCACCAGGGTTTGAAGACCCACACCATCCTAACAAGGTGTGTAAACTGATCAAGGCTCTCTATGGTCTCAAGCAAGCACCAAGAACTTGGTATGAGACTCTGTCAAATTACCTGCTTGGCCATGGATACAGGAGAGGAGCCATTGATAAAACTCTCTTCATAAGGAAAGTTGGAAAAGATAAGTTGCTTGTTCAGATTTATGTGGATGATATTATCTTTGGATCTACCAATCCTAAGTTGTGTAAGGAGTTTGAGACCCTGATGCAAGATCAATTTGAAATGAGTTCCATGGGTGAACTTAATTTCTTTCTGGGTCTCCAAGTTAAACAAACTGCAGATGGCATCTTCTTGAATCAGTCAAAATATATTCAAGATATGCTCAAGAGGTTTGATATGCTATCCTCCTCTTCTGCAAAAACTCCTATCTCAACCTCTCACAATCTGAATTCAGAATCAGAAAGTGAACCTGTTGATCAGCACACTTACAGGGCAATGATTGGTTCTCTGATGTACTTAACAGCAAGTAGGCCTGATATCATGTTCAGTGTATGCCTATGCTCTAGATATCAATCAGCTCCCAAAGAATCCCACATGAAGGCAGTAAAGAGAATATTTAAATACCTCAAAGGTCAACCAAAACTTGGTTTGTGGTATGCAAAAAACAATGACTTTTCTCTTGTTGCCTACACTGACAGTGACTATGGTGGCTGCTACTTGGATAAGAAATCAACATCAGGAGGATGTCAATTTCTAGGAAATAGGCTTGTATCATGGCAATGCAAGAAACAGACCTGTGTTTCTACATCAACTGCTGAAGCTGAGTACATTGCTGCTTCAAGCTGCTGTGGTCAAGTACTTTGGATCCAGAATCAAATGCTGGACTATGGAATCACATTCCTGGAAACTCCTATGTATGCAGACAACACCAGTGCCATTTCCATCACCAACAATCCTGTGAAGCACTCTAAGACAAAGCACATCGAAATAAGGTACCATTTCATCAGAGATTGTGCAGAAAAGAAATTGATTAAGTTACACAAGGTTCATACTGATCTTCAATTAGCTGACCTTTTCACAAAGGCATTTGATGAGGCAAGATTTTTCTTTCTTATCACAGCTATTGGGATGATGAACTTTGGTTAACTTTTGCTGTCAATTGTTGTTTTTATGTACATAAATTGTTCTATCACCTTATGTGTTTGTGTTCTTAACATCCATCTCTTCAAAATCATGAGAACTCTTTCAAGAAATGGTCTTATAACTGATAATTTGAGAAACTTCCAAAGTTATGACCATTTCTGAACTTTTTGATGCTTCTAAGTAAATTCCAAGGGAACAACATTGTTCCGGAGGGACTTACTCCTGAAGTTTTCCTTCTCAAGAGAAGTTCCGAGGGAACTCTCTAAAGTTTCTAACAGGTTTTCAAGTGTTTTCTAAGTGTTTCAGGTGTTCCGGAGTAAATTTTGAAACTCCGAAGGAACTTCCTGCGGAAGTATTTTAGGAGAAGAGAAGAAAATTTCTAAGGGTAAAAGTTCCGAGGGAACTTCACTCTTCCGAAGGAACTCAATTGTTCCGAAGGAAAAGTTCCGGAGGAACTTTATTGACTTAATCTTTTTCTGTGGATTAAGTGGGACCCTTTATTTCAAATTTTAACAGTGACGGTTAACTGGTGGCCCCACTAATTCCACCTTTTCCGTTAACGTCAATTCCCTCTCTCCTCACCCCTTTAACTGTCACTTCCAGAGAAACCCTTTCACTTACTAAACCTAAATCCCAAATTCTCGTCAATCGCTCTCGATTTTTTCCCAATTTCATCAAATTCATCTGAATCTCTCAAGCAATCACTCAGTACAGAACAAATGGCAGCATTCGCATTTCATCACGAGCACAATCAAAGAGCTTTTCTTGAGAAAACAGAGAAGTCGGCTCCGTTTGATGGAATGATCGACTTCCTCAATGCGTCGGAGTTAAACTTTGCCCTAACTGTAAATCCCACGATTTACGACGAAACTATCTCTCAGTTTTGGGCAAATGCGGTAGTAGGTGCCGGGAATGCAGATGGCAAGCAGGTGATGCAAATTGAAAGCCAAGTTCACGGTAGAAATGTGCACATCACTGAAGAAATGATCAGAACTCACCTGAAATTACAAGACAGAGATGGTATTCTTACTGTTCCCAAGGAAGATTACCAATTCACTCTGATGGGCATAGGATATGGAGGAAACCCCAAAAGCAAAACTGTGAAGAAATGTCACATCCCACCTGTATGGAGGTTTCTTGCCCATACTCTGATGGTTTGCCTAACTCCCAGAAGGTCTCATGAGGAACTTGGTGAAGTCCAAGCTACTGCTCTTCATGCTGTGATCAGGGGAGATTGCTTTAATTTCTCAAAAATGATTTTTGATGGGCTCAGGGAAAATTGTGAAAAACCTTTTAATATGTATCCCAGATTTTTACAACACATTTTGGATACACAATTTCCTGAAATTCCCAGAGCCGGTACCATTTTTCACCAAAAGAACTTAACTGAGAAAATTTTTTCTTACTTGCTTTCAAAATCTGCTATTTCTAACTGTCTTGGTGTGGAAAATGACCATCCACTACCCGATCCAAGAGTTATTCCTGCACCTAGAGTGCAAGAGCAACCAGTTGCTGTTCAAGAACCAACTGAGCAACCTGCTCCAGGTGACAACACTGAACCTACACCATCAGTTGTTGAACCCACACCTGAAACTGACCCTCCAGCAAAATTACCTGTAAATTTCACTTACATAAGAAAGAGGGTCAAGCACTCAAAAACTACAACCAAAACTTCCTCACCTACTCCATCACAAGTTGTTGAAAAGGAGACAGGGTCTACTCCACCTGTGTCTCCTACTGCCACCCAACCTGAAAACCTTGAGCATGACCCACTGTCTACTCAACATCAAAGCCAAGGGTTAAGCCATATTGCTGATGACCTCTCACTTGAGACCTCATCTTCTATCAGATTGGATGTACAACCCTCATCCCTTTTGTTTACCTCCATAGACCTAAACCAAGATTTACCTGTGGATGATGAAGAAACTTATTTAAATCCAAATGACAATCTCTTCTCATTAACTTCACCTCATGAAGATGATTGGATGGATCTAGATTATGCTTCTCCTAACCCCCATTCACCCACTAAGGAGTTGAACATCAGGAGTAATGAAGATGTTCATATAGAAAGGGCTGCTACTACAATTGGTTCCCCACTGGAACAATTGGACAGTAGTAACATTCTTAAGACCCAATCTATGGCAACCAGCAGCCAGTTTGAACCAAAGGAACCAGAAATGGAACCTGAGGCAACAACTGTGCTTGCAGGGAATCCCAGGAGCCAAGACAACCAGGGTGTTGAGCTTGATCAAGCTAGGCTTGATGGCTCTTCTTCGCCCAAGGATACTGAGAAATCAGTTGAGGGCAGTGCTTTACTTAAAGAATTGACGGCAAATCAAACTGAATTGCAGAAACAAATGCAATCCCTGCTTCACACTATTCAACAGCAGGACACCTTGATTGAAAGGCTTAAGCAGGAGAAGGTTAGTGCATCAAACCCAACTGGTGAAGCTGTTGCTACCAAAAAGGGGGAGAAAGCTAGCTCTTCAAAATCTTTTGAAAACATTTCTGCTAAAAGTAAGCCAACTGAAGACTCTGCTAGCTCGTCTGAAATTGAATTTGATCACAATGAGAGGATACCTGAGAAGATGAAGACAAAGCTATTCAAAATCAGTGGAGTTAAGCCCTTCAACCCAATAGAAGGTTTGCTTAATGTTCACATGGATCAGCTAATGCAGGCAACACCTGAAGAATGCAAAGTCAATCACATGGAATTCCTAAGATTCGTGATGGCTGCTTCAGGTGCTCACCCTCAAAACATTGCAGAAGTCAGAAGCTTTATTTCAGAAGTCTACTTAGCAAAAGAGCAAGAGTATCTTCAAACAGGTGTAGAACAGTTTGAGGCTGAAGGAGGAGAAAGAAGTGAAGAACAGGTTGATACACCTGAGAGTAAACCAGTAGAAGATGTGACTTAGCAAGAAGATCTGTTTGATATAGAAGTAACAGAAGCTTTACTGAACCTAAGGTGTACTACATCTTCTGCAGCAAAGGTTGTAACAGAGGAAATTCCAAAGGATGTTGTTCCGGAGGAATTTGCCTCTGACACTGAAATTCCGAAGGAAGTTACTCCGGAGGAGCTAATCATCACTGATGAAACTCCGAAGGATGTTACTCCGGAAGAATCAACCTTGGCTAAGGAGATTCCGAAGGAAGTTACTCCGGAAGAACTTCTCACCACTGAGAATGTTCAGAAGGAAGTTACTTCGGAAGTTGCTTCCAAGGAATTGCCTAAGACTATTTCGGAACAAATTGCTCCGGAAGTCAGTCCCAGGGTAGTTACTTCGGAACCTGGCACTAAAACTATTCCTGAGCAAGTTATCTCGGAAGTCAGTTTTAATGCTACAACTTCACTTCCTGAGTCTTCAAAGCCTGCTGATGGTGATTCTCTTGATGAGAGAACCATATCTGGTTTCACTGACATGGATGAAGATAATCAGAGCACAGGTGATCAAAATGAAAATATGGACCCTGCCACAAAAGCTCTGATTGATCAGATGGAGAAGGAGAATGTTGAAATGCATAAGAAGTTCCAAGAACAGAAGGAGGCTGCTGTATTTGATGAACAGAAACAACTGCTCATAGAAGGAGGTATTTATGAGTATGTTGTCAATAACTCAGACCTAATGTTCTTTATTAATGGAGCTAGGCTAAGATCAGACAACTACACAAGAGAAAGGATTGCTAGAGCTGAAGAGCAAGGTCTTTCAGATAAAGTTGAAAAGTATAAAAGGGTCTTAGCAAATGACTACAGGAAAATTCATATGAAAAGCAATGAAGACAACAAAATTTTCCTTGGTCAATTCAGTATTATGCTCAGAAGCAAGGAGTGTTTTACTGAAGCATGGGTAAATGAGATGAAGGGTGATGACTTGATAAATTGGATGTATATGATTCTCACCATTCAAGCTGATGAAGCCAAGAAGATGAATGTTAAAAGGTTTGTTGAGTGTAGTTATGAGCAGGAGAAGGCACAAGAGAAGCAAGGTACCAGATATCAAAAACTATCTGAGGAAGATGACTTGCTGATTTACAAATGGTATTTCAAAGAAATCTTAATGGAGAATCCTAAGAGAATCAACTCTTGCAAACTGCCAAGGCTGAGATCTGAACTTGATGCTATCAGGAAGAGTCAAATTGAAAAGGAGAGAACTACTGGTGAGAAAAGACCACCAGGTATGTATACTCTTTTCGACTCTCTTCATCCTGAAGGTCTCAGTTACCTCAAGGAAAAGAAAAGAAAAGCTCCTGTCTCTGCTCCTCAACAGAAGAAACCTAGGATCAACATTGTCAAGCAAATGTTCGACACTGTTTCTGATCCTCACCTCTCATCATCATCACAACCCTTTACCTCAACATCACAACCCACTGCCCCTACATTTCAAACTCCAAACCAACCAATTCCATCTCCACCATCTTCTCCACCTCCCAAAATTCCAAAGCCTACACAACCCGAGCCTGAATCCTCATCCCAAAAACCTCCATCTCCTCAGCCTATTCCCTTCTCCTACTCTGGAAGAAAGAAGTCTATGGCAAGTAAGAAACGCCTAGCCAAAAGGAAGAAGATGGCTGTTAGTGATTCAGAAGAAGGATCCGAACCTTCAGATTCTCCAACACCAAATGTTGAAGTCACTCATCCCTGCATTCTAAGGATTGAAGATCACAGGAGTGAGAACATGTACTACTTCTTCATGAGCAATGGTGAAATCAGGAAGAAGCCTGAATTAAAAATGGAGGATTGGGATAAGTTGAATCAAATGGATATCATGGCTATAATGGGAACTCCTAACTACAAGGCAGTGTAGAGCTCAAGTCAAAGCATCTTGAAGATTCAGACAGAAGAACAGTTTTTGGTAGCAACATCTTAGGGGGAGACTGTTGGGAATGTTCTGCTTGGCAGAAATTCTCTAAGTCAGAGTTCCGAAGGAAGTTAGTCCGGAACTTCCTTCACACTGAGTAGTTCCTCCGGAACTTCTCCTAGTGTTACTCCGGAACTTTGACTTATCCCCTGTTGCAAGTTCCAATGCATAAAGCTGTCAGAAAGCAGTTTTACTTTACACCATGCTGTGCACTGTTCACCAATAGGTCTGCTCAACTGTTCACAGAAGCATGCTTGTACTACAACAACTCTGGAGTAGATATTATTTGTTTATTTAGCCTTAGAGCTAAAAGGAAATAAAAGTAGATCTTTTATTTCCTCCTTGCACTATATATATTAGTTGTATTTCCTTTGTTCTATTTCATCGAACACATCTCTTGTTCATCAGTTGTAACTCTCTGTAAACACTGTGAAGTATAAATATAGTAGTGCTTGGAATTGACATCTTGTGTTCATCTACTTTACTTCATGTTTACTTGTTACAGTTTCGATCAAACCGTTTCAAACATTAACACAAACAAGTCTGATTCCGCCTTTCTTGTTTGATACTTTTAGTAACTTGTTTGGTTAGTTGTCTCTAACCACGATCCTACAACTTATTAGACAAATCTGTCCACAGACATAAGGATATACCCCTGAGTTGACTTTTAATATCTTTTGAATACAATAAAGTCAAAATTTAGAGATAGTCAACTGCTTTAAGTTTCTCACTTCTTTAGTTCAAATTATAGTCTTTCGTTTCTTATAGATATTAAAATGCCATCTTAGATGCTTAGGAAATGATCTTCGTCATTTCTAGTATTTAGCAATGCAGGCAATATCTAAACGAGCATAGACTTGAACATAAGATTTAATTTCTTGAACCTTTATTAGTAATCTCCTTTAGTTACTAGAGTTACAGACTAAGAGCAACGTTGCATGTTGTAATGTGTTGAACACATAATTAATCTAATGAGACTTAATTAATGTCTCGTTAGGTTGATCTTGATGTATATTGATGCTTATTGAATAAGAAGCATCTTCAAGATTTTAATGTCAAAATTATGCGAGAATAAGTCGCTTTGACTCATGCAACAAGACTAATATATTATTTGCCTATATATAAGGGCAAATGTAGTATTAGTTGCTCCCACTCATCTTAAGGTAGGTCCATTTATCCACTTATTCTTGATGAAGAATGATTACATTTGTAACATCATCAAAATTTAAATTCACTTATGAGTTTTGCTTATATTAACCCTTTATATTTACTCATCTTAAAGACTAAGTGTTCTTTAACTTTCAGGCTTGAACCTTAAGTTTAGTTTATGAACATGTCTTTATGTTAAGTAAGTATTAAGGAGAGATATTTTATAAGGCCGTTAAATGTCACTCGTAATTATGAGTGAGTAATAAGGACAACGATAATCTCTCAAAGAATCATTTAGAAAAGGAATTCTCAATAGCCTTTAGAAAACAATCACAATTTATAACGTTTTACTTTCTCCTTTCGGATTTCAGTTTAGCTATGGAAAACTAAACGTCTAACGTTATTCTGATTTAGGGAGTTAAGCTCATTATAGCTTTATTCCATCAGATGATTGATTGTTAATAATGGCTCTTAAATCAGAGATACGATTAGTAATCTTTCCAATATCCATGTAAGCTTTATTAAGGTAGGTTCATAATCATCAAAGTTAATAGGAAGCTTCATGCCTTGATGACCTACTAAGCTGGATCTAATGGGTTGAAGCAAAACATTAATAGTTTCATAGATTTCCTCTTGAGCATTTAAGTCAGGTATATTAGGAGTAACATTATTTTCTAAGTGTGTGGAAGTGGATCAGTGTTATCGCAGCGTGGTGTACAAGAGGTGTAATTAGAGTTAAATTCAGAGTTACATTTAACTTTATCTCTCCCCCCGCCTTTTGTACTTCAGGCAAGTCATGGATAAGGACTTACACTGCTCCCACTGACCTTAAGGGACAAGTCATAAATAAGGACTTGGACTACTCCCACTAATCTTAGAATTCCTTAGGAACTTGGTATGCAACATGCTTAGTGTTTGAGGATTTGTAAGGTTTAATTTCGGCTAATAACTAATCATATGGTTAATACTTGGTTGTCTTCATGTCCGAATTTTAGAAAGAATTTTAGGGACATTTAAGTAACCTCGTTTAGCATATGAGTTGTTATTTTAAGAGCCTTGGTATATATAGGAGTAGATCTATAACTTTAGATGACATATTTATTATCATGTTCATAAGGATACTTAGATGCATAACTTAATTATGTATCTTTAGAAGTATCATACATGAGCTACTGGTTCACACTATTATAATCCTAATGGATTGACAGCGCTACCATTATTTGTATGCCAAATCTTAGTATTTAATCTATTAGATCTAATCTCACAACTTTCATTTTATGGTTAAGTTGATTTTCAACTTTATCCTTAAAAGTTTTAGGTGAGAAAGACGTTTCTCCTTAATTAGATACAAGAATAAATAATCAATTATTTGAGTGATAAATGTTTTATGCCCAGATATTTTATTCTAGGATAAGGTTCACCAATATGTTTGAGTTTTGGTAAGTTAGAACTCTAGTGGAACCTTGTTTATTCCCTTAACACATGTATTTTCTTTGTTAAGTTCTCACTTATGTGATAACAAAGATTTTAAACATTTATTATCTAGTTATAAGTTATAAAGATTTCATTCCACGTAAGGACAACTAGATAAGAAGAACCAACAACTTTGAGAATTCAAAGTAAATGTGACATTGTCATAGCCATGTGAAAACTTATAACCGTCAATGTCTTACTTTAGTAATGATACTAAGTTCCACGTGATGTTGGATCATGATAAGGTATCATAAAGTGTAATACAATGACAGTTTTTCATGGTTTATACAACTATGACATTTATTTTGTCACTTACTCTCATTATAGTTGTTTTAGGGTTTATTTCTAGTGTATTGATTGTAATAGATCTTTATAATACTAGTTTTAGTTCACTGTGTTAGTTTGAAAATTAATGGGCACAATTATCATTATTGATTATCCTTTTTAGCCAGTTGTTCCATTAAGGAATTAGAACTGGAAGCTTTCTTGTATCTTATAATAGAAATTAGAACTATCCTCCTTATTTAAGCTATTTTATTGTATAAGGGTTAGTGATAGTGATGTGAACAAATCTGCTTTTCTAGTTTAAGGCATTATTTATCCTTTATGCACAATGCTATAAAGCACTCATTTTCATGATGACTAATTTTAAGTAGCATTTAATTGTGCTAAGAAAGAATTCACTAAGAAATGCACTAGAAAGGTTTAACTCGAAACATGTGTAAGCCCTGTAAGGGTCATGTTTTTCATTATGATATGTTCACTAAATCATTAACCTAATTTACATTTTGTAAAGTGTTTGCATACATTTAAGAAGTCCTTTGCATTTTATTACTCACACGATGTTTAGATTAGGAAATCTGAAACATCTCCCCTGATATCCTTTGTTTAAAGGGATTTTGATTATTATGATGAGAGGAAAACATTATCGAAACGTTTAGTGTTTATATATTTAGAGTGGATAATTTTATGGAGATTAAAGGTTAAATTAGTTCAAAAGAAGATCTAAGAGTGAGTCTAAGGGGTACTTAAAACTAAGGCACAATAATAATGCATAATGATATACGAAGATGATGTACAATCATTAACTAAGGCATAATAATAAAGAATGCACAAATTTAAATTAAGGCGCAATAATAAGGCATTCTAATAATTAATAATAATGTGCAAATATAAAACAAAAGAAGATGTGATATAGTCTGTTATATCACCAAAACAACAGACTAGTTAGGTTTCTACTTAAATGAATCAGCTTTCGCGTTGGTTACTTGCCTATCACCTAAGCATTATGAACTAGATAAGGGTATGTGCATAAAGTGATGTATCACATCAGCGTTGGCCAGAAATGATACACCAGAAGCTTTATGTACAAGTTAGTTTTGCTGAATACATGTGCAACTCATCAGCGTTGGCCAGAAGAGAAACACTCGTATACGAAAGGCGAATGCTTAATTCTTAGTTGATAATCATTGCAAAAACAACGAATCAGCGTTGGCCAGAATCGAGGTTTTAAAGATGTTATCAATTTAAGCAAATAAATTAGTTTAATTTAAAATAAGTTAACTAGTATTAGAAATAATAATGACATTGATTAAGGTAGCAAATCAGCGTTGGCCAGAATTACTACATGTCAATAACTAATACGAGTTAATAAATTAATCTAACTTGATTTTAAATCAGTGATAATAAGTTTACTTGTGAGAAGAAGTTAAATGACATTATGTAGGTAACAAATCAACGTTGGCCAGAATTGTAACCTTATTAGATGTCTGTTATTAACTATGAATTACACAAGTTAATTAGTTATCTGATTTAAATTGGTGTTAGGTTTTGTAAAACGTAAGTTTGTAAGGTTTTAAACAAAACAAATTTTAATATTAAGCCCCAAATTTAGCAGAAAATTTCTGAGGGTATCCGGTCGGAAAAGGGATTTTTCGATCGAAAAGGTGTACCCTGATCGAAAAGTGAGCTTTTCGATCGAAAAAGGGGTACGCGGTCAAAAATGGGTGTCCGATCGGAAAAATATACCCGATCGAAAAGTGTAATTTTCGATCGAAAAGGGTATCTGATCAAAAAGTGAGCTTTTCGATCGAAAAGCCGACTTTTCGATCGGATCGAAAAGTCGGTCGAAAAACCATATGGCCCGATCGAAAAGCCGATCGAAAAGCCGTATGGTCCGATCGAAAAGTATGTCGAAAAGCCACATGGCCCGATCGAAAAGTCGATCGAAAAGGGCCACATGGTCCGATCAAAAAGTAGGGATCCAAGCCACATATTTCGATCGGAAAGTAAGCTTTTCGATCAAAGAGCAGGAACTAAGCCACATGATTCGATCGAGAAGCCAATCAAAAAAAGGACCGGTAGAAAAGCCGGTAGAAAAGCCGGTAGAAAAGCCGGTAGTAAAGCCGGTAGTAAAGCCGGTAGAAAAGCCGGTAGTGAAGCCGGTAGTAAAGCCGGTAGTAAAGCCGGTAGTAAAGCCGGTAGTAAAGCCGGTAGTAAAGCCGATAGTAAAGCCGGTAGTAAAGCCGGTAGTAAAGCCGGTAGTAAAGCCGATAGTAAAGCCGGTAGTAAAGCCGGTAGAAAAGTAAGCTTTTCGATCAAGAATTGGTATCTTGATCGAAAAGACAATAATCCCTCGAAATCAGTTAGGGTTTTTAACATGGTTTTCCAAAACGAAATCTGATTAGAGTTTTGGGTTTGTTTTAAAACCGATTTTCATTATGTGCTTAAAAGAACATATTAGGGTTTCACGATTTTTAGACAGAATCGAAAAGCCCATTATCTGATTTCGAAAATTAGGGTTTATAACGAATTCAGAAACATGATTCGATTGAGCAACATATGCCCTGATACCACATGTTGATCGAATCCTGAATCGTTAATATAATAAACAGATAATAATAATAAAGATTACCTGTAAGCATCTGGTTGAGATCAGCAGTAGTTAGGTTGTCCATCCTGTGAGTAGCCTTGGTTCCCCTTTAGGGTGTATAGCTAATGATGGTGTAAGGTTTCGTGAGGGTTCACGAAACAGAGAGAGAGCCGAGAGAGATGAGAGAGAGGTCGAAAGTTTTGTGGTGGTGATTCTCCTTTTAATCTCTCCCAAAGGGCTCTATTTATACACCCAAGGGGAAACCCTAGTCTATCTAGAAAGGGTAATTACGTCCATCAAGTAATACCAGATAGGGTCAAATACGTAATTGATTATTTAAGATAAATGATTAAAGGACATAATAAGATTTATATATATATATATATCCGAAAATATATATAATAGATATATATATAAACTACGTCTTACAGTCTTGTGTCTTTTTCCTTTAACAAGTCTCAATTAAAAAAAAATGAACTTCATACTGATATAGGTAGTCATTTTAGTCTTGCATCTTGACGTGCTCTAAATATCACGTCTTTCTAGTCGCCAAAGCCTTACATAACTAATGGCTTTCAATTGCTTTTGGTCATATTTAGGCATGTTTTTCTAGTGGGTATTTAAGGATTGATTGAAAGATAAGTTGCTGATTTATGAAGGTTTGATGATGAAAAGCTCAAGTTTGGATAAAGTCAGTGAAGAATTGAAGATTCAAGGACTAGATGGCCCGTCACAAGGTGATGTCCGTTATGTTAACGTCACCAGAAAAGATAGCCTAGCTAATATTTTCGGACGTAGAATGTCAATGGGTAACGACCCGTTATCATCATGACATCCTATGACGATCTAATTTGAGGAAACCCTAAACTATAAATACTTGTTGATGGCCAAACATCTACGGAGTCGAACTTTAGAGTCCAGAAGGCATCCACAACAAATTTTAGAAGATAGAGGTTAGTTTCCAAGCCCCAGAGTCCATATTCCATCATTTTGGTACTATTTTCTTGTGTTGTTACAAATTTCATCATTTTGGTACTATTTTCTTGTGTTGTTACAAATGGTATGGGCTAGGCAGGTGTGTCAGTGAGAACGTTAGGTTTCTTAAAAGGGTGGATATGTAAGTCACACAATAATAGAAGGGAGGAACGAAGCCTTACTTATAACAGGATGGATACATTCTCTACCAAGACGAGGTTTTCCTGGGCAAGGAATTCTTCGGGTGAAAACAAAACCATGAGTTAATGGATGGAAAAACCATCGGAGGTAAAGCGGTTTGCTTAGGCTATTACAAATGGTATTAGAAGCAGGGTCGGGCGGTGTACGCTAGGTCCCTATGGGGTTGGAGATGTAAGTTCCAAATCGGGTGAGCTAGGATGAGAACTAAACCTTACTTATAAGGATGTGGATACCTTCTCTACGAAAACGTTTTTGCCTTGATGAGCAACTCGTCGAATTGAAACAAAACTATGAGTTCCTAGAAGCGCAATTGATGACCTATTGTTTGGGTCATGCAAAAACCTTATTAACCTAGGTAGCTAGGGTAAGTTAAGTATCGTATCCACGAGGAGCATGGTCAGTGCTATATGTTATATTTGATTTTATAACTAAAATAAACTAGCTTATTAAACTATATGTGTAAAATTGATTTTGATTTGTGAAATAAAAAAAAAACTAGAATGTAAACAATTGGAAGACCACGTAGATATAGTCACATTTAATTTTAAGTACTATGGGTAATATCAACACTCTGTGCGACTGTATTAACATAGTGGAATTAATCAACCACCAAGAACACGAGCTAGGAAATTATTAATCTACTACATCCTAAGTAATGAAAAATCTGATGTTGACACTCTTTAAAGTTAAAAAAATTGATAATGAATTCACTGAGAAACGAGATATGTCCAAGGTAAACAACCTGATAATTTACCTTACCAGTATGATCACAAATACTTAGGCAATCATAATCATAATAACAAATAACACGGATACTGCCAATATAAAATTCTCCATTGAACTAATCAACTGAATTCTCAAAGGTATGTATCAACTAATAAAAAAAAATACCACCGGTCATTTGGCTGAGTAGTATGGGAAGTGATGGTTTAGGCTTGGGTACCGAAAGGTGTCAGGTTCGATCCTGACCCCCTGGGTAAGGTTTTTCCTACATTTGAATGGGTTTTCTCCAGATTTAGGTATTACAAATGGGTGGTGTATCCGGATTTGTGGCCCTCCTTTGAGGAACAAATTGTGGGACTGGGCTTGTTAACAAACCGAACGAACACGAACAGGGGCATATTCGTGTTCGTTATTTAACTTTAAGCGAACACGAACATTAGTTGAACAAAACTTTTCTTGTTCGTGATCGTTCATTAAGGAAATGGACAGGTTCATGTTCGTTTGTGTTCATTCGTTAACGACTAAACGAACGGTTCATGAACATAAACGAACATAATTTTAAACGAACACAAATTCAAGCGATGGTAAACAAACACATCTTGTTTCCAACAATGTCAATAATCAAGAAAAAATCTAAACGAATTGTTTAAATGTTCATAATTCATTTTAAAATACATCAAGACTCATCTAACAATCTTAATTTAAGTGTTTTATTAACTAAATAATTTATATAATTATATTAATAGAATTAAACGAACATAAAAAGAACATAAACGAACACACATACACGAACATAAATAAATAAACATAAACGAACGTTCACGAACATAAATAAACGAACGAGACATTTGTTCATGTTCGTTCACTTAATTAAATGAACAAAAAGTTATGTTCGTGTTCGTTCGCTTATTAAATAAACGAACTTCTCACCGAACGGTTCACGAACTATTCACTGAACGTTTAATTCATTTACAGGCCTATGTGGAACGGACCACTTAGCCTTTCCAGAAAAAGCTAATAGAAAGAAAACTAAAAGAAGGAAGAAATAGAACACCCCTTTCAAAATGAAGTACCCAATAAGGGTAAGGGAGTTTTCTCACCTAGGATGAGTTTTCTCCTGATGGGAATTGGAGATGATCGGGATGGTCCGTCAGTGATTCAAATTTATCAATCACAGAAAAAAGAAAAAAAACACCCATTGCGTGGCCTCCATCTGTGTTCTCGACTGAACACAGCAAGAATGGAAAACTCTGATCACCTTGAAATCTGTGCCCTAAGGCACCTTGGCTTCGGGCTTCAGCCGTCACAGACCAAACGTGAACTGTCGAACTCCCCCTACAATTGTTGGAGCCAATTTTGTTTTAATTGATGCTTCTGCTTTGCGCTTCATGAGGCCCAATAAGGCCCATAAATATTTCTTGGATAACCTCTTGGCTCTCTGCCACAAACAAAACAAAAGTCTAACATGGATTAAATAATTTACTATATATTTTTTTATTTACTCCACTTGAATTTTTAATAATTTTAGATCATTAGTAATGTTGAATCGCTAGAGCTCGCGTTTAACTTAATGATAATAATTTAAGCTTATTTCCAAAACATGCTACTAATTACTAAAACTGATTGAAGGAACATATATTAAACTCGTATCGGTGCACTTTCAATATAATTAATATAAATTAGTGTGAACCTAAAACGCGCCTATCAGCATCTCATGGGGGGCAAAACAAAAAATATGCTGGTACGGTTTGCTTGTTTGTTACAAATAGTGCGGCAACTTTTTTCCTATCTCATTGCTTTGTTATCTACCTCACTACTTTTTTTTTTTAATTTGGTAAAGGAGACGGTAGCCCGATAAAATTGTCTCACTACTTTGTTATATGGTACTGTTATAGTTTATTTACCATTGTATGCTAAAATTAACTAGTTCATTACTATCATTGTTAGTAGTTGTGTATGGTTGTTGCTATCTGTTAACCACATTAAGTTTCAAGATAATATGCACAATCATTTATTTTACTGTTGAAAAAATGTGACCTTGCTTACATACAATTTGCTTGTACATTCTTATATTATGTAAGCAATTCAAATCAACCTCTTCTGTGCATGTAATATACAGAATTTCCTTCATCCCTAATCTACTGTTCTATTTCCATGGCTTCTTTTCTTCAAGTTCTAGCTTCTGGATTCTCTGCTGGAGTCTTCGTCGGTGATCATGGATCTTCCAAAGCCCATGTCCTAGTATCGTTGCAGAGTATATCCCATGTGTTATAATGGGCGCTAGAATGTTATTTGTCTGTCGTCACGTTCATAAAAATTACCATCAAATGACATATATCACGAATATAAAAACCCGATCAAAGTTCAACATTAGCTATTATTAGTTAGTTACCTGGTTCCAAACAAATCCAAGATAGAGAGCTACAAGTCCTTCAAGTAATGGAGAGTATATCTTTTTCAGTTGCCTCCTCTCATACCAGGCTCCAAAAAGCTTCTTCATTTCTTCACGAGCAGAACGAGAGCTCAAAACTGGTGCCACTATGTAAGTAGGATCTGAAGGGACACATGAAAAAAAGAAATCATTAGCGCGCTTTTGGGCCATTCAAATGTCAAAATTCTAACATCTTTTTAAAAGGAAATTTTGATAGATGTTGTTTAGTTTTGATGCAATTTATTTTTGACATAAATAGCTAGGTAGCATTGTGAAGTCAAAAGTTACCATATTTATTCAGTTTTTTAAGTGTTTAGTGTTTGCCTCTTAAAGGCAAAAAAAAAGGTATACTACCTCAAATAGAACTTTGACATAAGTATACATGATATTGTTACATCTCTTTCATCAGAAAATGAAAATAAGAAAAACCTTTTGGAGATGCAGCAACATAGTATAGTGAACCCGTGAGTGCTGCTGTGATCACGGCTGCAAACGCCTGTGCAAATGGTACAAAAGGTGGTAACACACCGGCCTACAGGATAAAGAACCCGAACCCATTATATGTTATGATCGTTATTATTATTATAAACAGTGATGGTTGATCATAAGATATGTTAAAGTGGTTGTACCAGTGACGCCATTCCACGAGCATCCGATACTAACTCGGTTCCCCTTAGAAAAACATCTGATAATGCTCCCTATATATATAGTTGCATATGAAAATAAAAATTTATAAAAAAATTAAAAAGAATTTCTTAATATCAGTTAAGTGTTTAAAAACTGACCTGAACAGCGGCTCGGTAGAAAAGCTCCTCACCAACAGAGCTTGCAGCAACTATAAGTATAAACTGCAACAAGCTAGATTGGTGTATAAAATGATGATTAAAACTGAAAGCTAAACTCACAATTTGAAAGTAGGTATCTTACCTGCCATGGAGACATTCCATAGAAAAAGCTTCTTAATTCCTCATCTTCTACATCCCTAATTGCACGTGCGTGTGGTGATACCTTTACAACTTCATCCTGTACAAATTTGCAAGAATTAGATAGTATGCTTTGAATCAAATATGTCTCAAGAACGGCCATGGTCAGATGGTCTGTTATACCGGTTACATGTGATTAATAATTACCCATCAGGATATCCACTACCCGAAAACCAAGCTTAAATTCATATCAGGAACCGGCTTAAAATATTAAATAATCAACTACATTCATATATTTTAGTTTTAAGTTTCTATAGTTGGAACTCAGGCCTAAAATCGAACACATGCAAACAAGATATTATCTTCAACAAACATCGACTATTGCAAGTTCGTATAGAGGAGCTAGCATGAGAATGATGGTTGGGGGCTTGGAAGTTGGATCCTTGAGGTCTCAAACTCAAATTTTCTCAAGTGGTGGATTTCCTCCTTGATGGTGTTCATGGTGAGTCAAGCCTAGAATATAAAATCTAGTATGAACAGTTGCAATATTGTCTCAAAAAAACTCACTCTGGTATCAGAGTTAGTTCAAAACCTCGTTTAAAAAAAAGAAAAAAACATCGACTCTTTCTTGCATGTAAATAAAAATTATCCTCTATTTATACTAAAACAAATTTGCCTAAAAGAAGACTTCTAATCCTACTCAAATTAGGAAACTAGATTAGCTTTCACCCTCTCATACACATAAATATTATCTGATGAATTAGGTTATTTGTGTTATAGCCTAAAAAGTTATTTGTGGAAATGACAGGTAAAAAGTTAGGTAGCGTTTGGTATGCAAGAATGGAGGGTGGAATGGAATGAATCATTACGTCAGAATGAAAAATGACATGTTTGGTAGCAGAGTGGAATGGAAATTACGTAAGGAATGCGATTCCTTCCATTTTTGAAGATTTTCATTCCATGGGGGGGGGGGCGTTTTTTTCCGATTCCCTCAAGGAATGAAATGAAAAAGAAAATTCCGATTAGATTTTTTCTTACATTTTATGAAAAAAATAAAGAATACAAATTAAAAAATAAATAAATTAAAAAAAAATAAAAAATAAAAATTTAAACTGAAAATGAAAAATAAATAAATATAAAATAAAAATATATTAATAAATTAAAATAAAAACAAAAAATAATAAAAGTAAACGTAAATTAGAAAAAAAAATAACAACATATAAAATAAAAAATATAAATATAAATTAAATTAATAAAAAATTAAAATATTAAAAAAACATAAATGTAAAATAAATATATTATTTTTAAATGGAAATATTAGGAAAACTGTATTTGATTACTTCGTTTGTACTACGATCAAACAATGCGAATGAATGATTTATTTCTAGCACACATGGTAACCAAACATGACCATGGAATGGTAATGATAAATTTCATTCCCTCGACCATTCCATTCCATCGCCCATTCCATTCCATCGTTCATTCCATTACCTCATACCAAACAGACCCTTAATATTACATGATCATGATTCATGACTAAGAATATACTGTTAGGAAGGGTGTTAGTGTTGCAAATGGTTTTAGGTACTATTTACTTGCCCCGGATGTTGTATTTTGTTCAGGGTTTCTGGTCGGATTCGGGTTTTTTCATCCCTAAATATCTCTAGAAAAAAAAGAAAAGAATGCAGGAGAATTTTGAAAAGAGAAAAGAAGCATACGTCTAGAATAAATAGAAGCGCCAAGATGGGAGGAACAGAGTATCCTATCCCTGCTACGATTGCCTCCAATGACGGCGAATAACCTCCGCTTCCATCGATTCCGACCGCAGAGCATATCAAGTTCCCTGCTAACGCCATCGTCCCATATATGCCTGTAATTCTCATATTTATAACCCATATCAAAATATACACCATACAATAAATAACAAACAATTAAGCTCTTATGTTTAAATAAAAAATTTGTGATTATCTTATCTAAGAGTATGTTTGAGAGTAGTGTAAAAGTGCTTTTAGTTAAAAACACTTATTAACTTATAACTTTTTCAAAAGTAGTTTTAAAAAAATTGTTTGGATTAAATTTTGTGGTAGGAAAAGTCACCAAGTTGTTTTTAAAAAATGTTTTTTTATCTTATTCATATAAAATGACCAAAATGAGAGAAGGTGATGAGATCTTATGGGTAAAAAGGTGGGGCATATTAGTAATTTTCATCTCAAAAGTCAAAAGAAGTTTTAAAAGCCAAGAATTCTTGGCTTTTGGAAGATGGTTTTTTTCTTCTTGTCAAAAAGTTAAAATCAAAAGTGCTTTTATATTAACCAAACAATATTTTTAACTTATTAACTTTTTAAAAAGCCAATAAGTCAATAAGTAGTTTTTAAATGGAATCCCAAACATGCTCTAATTAAGCAGAGTAACTTTAAAAGTTTATATCAAACACAACTAACTATGGTTACGCTTTTAAGTCGGTCGACTGGGAAGTTACAAATACCGTAACAAACTAACAATACATCAAACTATCGAAATATATAAGGTCGAAGTATAAGGCAAACATAGACTTTTGGATGGCATTTTATTATTTAACATCAATAAAATAGTAAAAAGGACGAACCGATTCCATAGGCGAGTCTAACAAGAGAACCAATATCATCAGGCAACTCAGCAGCAGAATCATTTGAGAACCTTTTATGATCAAATGTAATCACCTCCATTCCGCCGCCACTCTTCCTCTCTCCTCCGCCATCACCGCCGCTGCTCACCTCCGCCGAAGCTCTCACGCCCACCGCTCTTTTTCTCCGATTAGTCGATCTCACTGGCAACCCAATTTCAACACTTCTGCTACAGCAGGAAGAAGCAAAAGTAGTCTTTGTGATCAAGTTTGTCGTGGGAACTCGGGTAATCACAGGAAGAATAATCTCCATATAGAAAACGGCGGTGTTTAAATTTAATTATCGCAGGTTGAGACTTGAGATGGTTGGATGAATCATAGTAGTAGTTGCAAAGGTTTGGTGGATTTAATGATTTGGGGGGTACTTTTGATATTGTGTGGGCGGAGAGAGAGAGGAGGAAGAAAGGTCAACGTGGAGAGAGGCGTGTGAAAGTAGTGAGTGGGTCTGTCTGTGTGGTCCACCTGGTTTGGATCCAACCAATCAGCATTTGGCGTAGCAAATGAGAATTTGACGACTGCTCCCACTTTTAACTTATTATAAAAAATTATTATTTATTTATTAAACAAAATGTTTTCAAAAATATATATATAATTATTTACTATAACTAAAATTGTGGTTGGCTTCTATAAAGGAAAGAGATTTACGGGCTCTCGAGGCTCTTCGAAGAAATATTGATATGATGGATTTGGAGGAGGAACGAAGATGTCTGTCGGTTTAGGAGAGATGTAAATTAGAGAATTGGAAAAAAGATCTCCTGTTGTTGGAAAATAATAATTTGAGTGACTTGAAACAAAAAGCAAGAATTAAATGGTCTTTAGAAGGTGATCAGAATACAAGTTTTTACATGGTATGGTAAACAAGAAGTTAGTAACCGTATTTCAGGTCTGAAGATTAATGGTGCTGGAATATTAGGCCTTAGGAGATTAAAAATGAAGTCTTTAATCAATTTAAAACCCAATTCACGAAGCCTTGCATACTAGGCCTCTTATGGTAAACTCAGGATTCAAGACTTTATTTACCGATATTTTGATTTGGAGGAAATAAAAAGGGCTATTTGGGATTGTGGGAGCGATAAAAGCCTCGGACCATATGGTTTTAGTTTTATTTTTTTCAAAAGATTTTGGGATCTCTTCTCTTCCGATTTTAAAACAGTTTTGGATTGTTTTCATCGGGAAGAGAAGATTAGCAATGGTTGTAACTCAACTTTCATTGCTCTTATTGCTAAAGTTAAAGATCCTTTGGTGTTGGACAATTTCCGTCCTATAAGATTTGTGGGGGCGATCTACAAGGTCATTGCGAAAACCCTTGCCAATCGTATGTCCATAGTCATGGGAGATGTGATTAGTGAAACCCAATTCGCTTTTATTAAAGATAGATACATTCTCGATGGTCCAATGATTATAAATGAAGTGTTTGCTTGGTTGAAGAGTTCAAAAAGGGAAGCATGTTTCTTAAAGATTGATTTTAAAAAATCTTATGATTCGGTGAATTGGTGTTTTTTGGATCATATTTTATTGTGCATGGGTTTCCCTTCATTATGGAGGAAATGGACTTCAGGGTGTCTACCTTCGAGTAGATCGTCCATTTTAGTTAATAGGTCACCCACGAAGAAGTTTGATATGTCCTGGGTTCTTCGTCAAGGAGACCCGCTTTCTCCTTTTCTCTTTACGATGATTATGGAACCTCTCCATATTATTATGACTAGAGGTTGTTTATTGGGTGCCTTTAAAGGGATGAAATTACCAATAATGGTCCTTGTCTCTCCCATCTTTTTTTTACAAACGATGGCCTTTTCATGAGAGAGGCCTCCAACTCTAATTTGGATAATTTGGCAAGGATATTGAGATGTTTCTTGTTGGCTTTCGGCTTAAAAATTAATTTTTAATAAGAACTTAATTTTTGGAGTCGGGATGAGTGAGGATTTGTTGTCTCCCTTGGCCGTTAGGCTCCATTGCAGGGTCGGTTCCTTTCCGGTTACATATTTTGGTGTTCCGCTTGGGCACAATTTATATGGGGTAAAAGGTTGGGATCATGTAGTGGAAAAAGTTGAGAAGAGGCTTTCCAAGTGGAAGGCGGAACATTTATCCTTTGGAGGTCGAGTTACCCTGGCTAAATCGATGTTAGATGCTATACCCTCTTATTACAAATCCTTGTTTAGAGCACCGCGCCAAGATATAAAAATGAAGGGATTAGGAGAAGTTTCAGTTGAGGTGGTGTCGCTAACAATGATAAGATTGCTTGGGTTTCTTGGAAAAATATGTTGGCCGACAAGGAGGATGGGGATATGGGTATCGGCTCCGTTTGGGCGGCTAATATCATTTTTCTTGTCAAGTGGGTGGCTAGATTCAAGATGTTTAGCTCTCTCCTATGGGTTAGGGTGATCAAGGTTATTCATATTTCTAATAGAAATTGGGCTATGATTCCGGCTAAAAAGTCGGTGATTGGGCCTTGGAGAAATATTGTGGAGGTGTTTCTGAATCTGAATTCGTTGGGGGTTAAAAACGAAGAGGGGCTGAGAATGAAGGTAGGCAATGGCAAGGCTACAAAATTTTGGGTAGACAATTGGTTGGGGTGGTCTTAATTCTTAAAGATAGGTTCCCTACGTTATATGCCTGATGTTAGTCCAATGTGTCGTCATTATTGTTCTTAATTTGCTATGTTTAGTTATAATAATGATTGGATTACGTTGCATTTTCACGGGTTTTTATGTTTTGAGGTACCGTGAGCTTAATGAGTCAGAATGGAGTTCTATGAAGAATTGGAAGCTGCTGGTACAGGGATCGAGAATCGAGCGGGAACGAGTGAAGACTTGGAAGAAATTGAAGAAAGTTCCTGAGATCCAGGTCTGGGCGGTACGCCCAGAAGTGAAGAAGCCAGGGCGGTACGCCCTAAAGTTTAGAGAAGCGGCCGAGAATTACAATCCGGGCGGTACGCCCAGGATCCCACATTTTGGGGCGGTACGCCCCGAATTGGTCGTCAGAAGTTTTAGATTAGGGTTTTGTATTTAAACTTGTTGGTGAAGTTTTTTTATTGATCGATCATTGTTCTAGACGACCAGAGGCTAGGTTTTTGCGAATTTCACCTTGTTTTGGGAGTTTTGTGGAGCAATCAATCATTCGGTACGTTAATTTTATGCAATCTTTTATTACAATCATGTCTGTTTCATTAGCCATGTCCGGCTAATCACCACTAACCGCTTTTGGTGATTGGTTGGTGGATTCGTTCTATGATTAATCTATTGCTTAACTAGTTGTTCCGGAGTATTTGCTACCGTTGAACACCTGCATGCGGAATTGTTAAATTTAACTAGTAATCTAGGGTTTTAGTGGTCCACTGTTTATTGATCTAGCACTTTCTTGCGGCAGGACTAATCAGCCCATTAGGAAACTAGGTTATTAGGTCAAGGAAGCAATTGGGGGGCATGTCTATGTGTCACGGTTAAGTAATTAGGTTTTTCTAGATCGGTAGCCAACCAGGATCCAGAAGTGGTTAGATTTGTCTCATTTGAATTCAATTAAGTTTTTAGGTTAAAGTTAGTTAATTTGTTAGTTAAATCACCCAACAATTCAAAAAAGCCAAGTGGCAACCTTAGTTAATTTTAGGTAATCAGTAAATTTAGTTAACTTAGTTAATCAATTAGTCAATTTCCACATATTCCCTTGGTTCGATAACCCTAACTTACCACTACTACAAATCAATTTAGTTGGGGATTTGAAACGGCCTGACAAACCGTTATCAATGCCGAAGAAAAGTCTAAGGTTTGTTTCTTGGCTGTTATGGTGAGTTACAGAGGGGGGGGGGGGTCGGCGTCATTTCAAAATTCTTGGCGTAGGGATCAAGAGCTTTTCATTACAAGGAGGATCTTTCCCACCTAGTTTCCTTGGTGGGGACTTTGAAGATGTCCAATGTTGAGGATAAGTGAGTTGGGGTGAAGGGATGGCCGATTGTTACATTGTTAATGATGTTAAGCAGAAAATTCAAAAGCATGCGCTCCAAACTTTTCCTTTTAAGATCGCTTGGCTTCGGTGGATTCCCTTAAAGGTTAATGCTTTTGCTTGGGGGCGGGTATGGATCGTATTCCTTCTTTTGTTGGGTTGTTGAAAAGGGGTGGTTATGTGTCTCCTTGGTGTCCCGAATGTCATTCTTTCGAGGAAACTTCAGATCATCTTCTTGTCGTCGCGTGCTCTTGGGCAAAGACTTATTTGGTCTTTAGTGTTGAATTGGTGCAACCCGCTGGTTTCTAGGTTCAATTCAGTGAAGGAGATCCTCATGGTGCATGAGGAGTGGCCGACGTTTAAGGGTTACAATAATGTTGTTCACAGGACCTTCTTCTCGACTATGTGGTGTATCTGGAAGGCGATAATAACCGTGTTTTAAAGCTTAGGAGATCTAGGGCTGAGGAGGTGTTGGGGAATATCAAGACTTTGTCGTTTCTTTGGTTGATCAATCGCGGTAATCTTAACAATATATGTCACACCCCCAATTTCCACCTAACGGAGTTTAACCGCGTGAGGGTATGATCCAGACCAGGATCCCAGACTTCAGTTACAACCAATTAAGCCATAAACAGAGTTTAAATTTAAGTAAATAAAGAGCAGTTATTACAGACCCAAATGAATTTAACGGTTCAGCGGAAGCATAAAACGAGTTACAGATATTGTTTACAAAATGTTTAATTCAACTGATTGGAAACATTGTTTTCAATTCAAAAGATAACGTTCAGTACTGCCGCTGCCGATGCCTTCGATGATCCTCCTAGCGACCTGAAAAGCATTCAACAATCAAGTGTCAGCCAAGGCTGGTGAGTTCACTAAGCAGTCTACCCGTCACAAGTAGACCAAAGTTTTATGATCAAAGAAAGGTACGTAACACAATCAATATCATAAAATTAGTAAGTTTTCCATATCGTAGGTAGCTAGCCTAAGTTATGCACATTTGAATTGTTCGCAACCGAAGCTGACAATGTATAGGTATTACCTACGGATTTTGCCTTCCCGTGTCCTGAAAGACCACGGAGGGTAGGGTAACATTGGTCCCAGTCCGACCGCCAGTCGGGTTGGTGCATCCCGTGCACCGCTGGGCGGGGGTGTCAATCCCCAGTAGTACTACTCAACATCACCTAGCTATTCAATATTAACGGCCCGAATGTAAGGACTTTTTAGTTTATCAATCAATTCAATGATACATATGATATTTGGTCGGAAAAGTTTACTTAGTAAGGAATACCTTACCGCTGCACGTTATCATCCCTGAAAGGACATAACAACATATAGTAATGAACTCACCTTAGGTTGCTCAGCTTATTCTTCAAATAAACCCGGTTATGATTGTTAACGAGGACCTAATAATCACATTAAGGTCTTAGGTGTTAGGTTGTTTAACTTTTAGCTATACCGCTATGACCATAACACTAGCACATTGGAAAGTACGACACAACATAACGACACACGACACCGATGGTTGATCATACACAAGTGTTTATATACATTAGGAGTCCAAGCAAGTATTATCATAGCATAATCAAATAAGTCATGGCATAACATTCATGAAAATTGTACAAGTTTGGATTCTGGTCACAGTTTCGCCAGCAGTTTCGCTAGACAATTTCGCCGTGCACACGGGCAGCACTTTCGCTAGGCAGTACCCGGTGACACAGTTTCGCTAGGCTAGTTTCGCTCGAAACTGTTGGCACAGTTTCGCTAGCCTAGTTTCGCTCGAAACTGGTTTGAACTTTCGTTCAGGGAATTTCGCTCAGCAGATTCGCTCGGACAGGTCTGGTCAGTTTACCTAGCGACACTATAGTTTCGCTGGACTAGTTTCGCTAAAGGGAGATAGGCACAGTTTCGCTACACAGTTTCGCCTGATGAAGGCACAGTTTCGCTAGTCGCTAGAAAAACCCGTAAATTTGACTAAAAACCCTTCTAACAGCCTCTGTATCACATGCAAATCGATATTTAGCATACCTAAACGTTTACTAACATCATACAAGCAATTTTAACATCTTAAACACGGATTCTAGTCATCAAATCCCCAAGAACACTTTTTCACATAAAGGAACTCAATTTGCATGGATCTTCATATATACAAGGCAAGTTGCAGAATTTATGTTACATCTAGTATTCCTAAGCATTTTCACAGCAGCTTTTACCATTGCATGTAAGTTTTTGGTCATCAAATTAAGCAAGCACAAGAGAAACATACAAAAAGGGGTTTTGGGGACTCACGGTTGATCTCCTAGCTTGAATGGATGGTGCTCTAGGCTGGAAATCACAGAGTGTCGTGTTGTTTCTTGCTGGTCAGAAATATCGAGAGAGAGCAGAAGTGCAGAAGTGGTGTGTGTTTGTGTGGAAGTGGTAAAAATGAGAAAGTTAGGCTTGGGTTTGCTTATATAAGGTGCCAGTTTCGCTGGCAGTGTCGCTGGCAGTTTCGCTGGCCACGCGTGACTGGTCAGGCATCAGCTAACCGGGCGAAACTGTAATTTCGCCCAGTAGTTTCGCTGGTCACCAAAAGGGCCAATTTCCACTCTAAGTAAGATAAACACAATTCCTCGATAAATCACATAATTGCACAATTGATTGAGTAAGCACGTTGCATAACTTCACACAGTGGTAACAAGTAACAAGTGAAAAATCACATAACACATTTGGACGGGTTCGGTGATCAACCAAAGGTCGTGAACGTATTCGGTCTAGTTAAGTAGTAGTTTTTATTGGTAATGTGACTAACGGAGTTTGTCTAACGGAACTAACGGTGTTAACGGAAAGGCTTAACGGAGTTAGCTTGGGAAGTTGCAGTTGTCACAATATAGGTTGGAACGATTGCTGTAACTTTTCTTTTTCTGTTTGATGTTTTTGTATGTTGCCTAGCTTCTTTGCTAGTCGTTTTGGTTTTTAATGAATGGCCTTTAAAAAAAACTAAAATTAGAGTGTTCAGAAGGATAACTAGGTAATAAAGTGATGGGTTATTGGCTTAGAATAATCCCAACTATTAGTTTTTGGCCGCGAACACTCCCAACTAACGAATTAGCCACTGCCACTCTCAACTTTCAACCTATTTTCTCACACCACTCCCTCCGTTAAAATCTATTAACCCCGTTACTTCTACGCCTACGTGGCATGCTTATGTGGCTAAATATGCCCGATAGACTGCCTACGTGGCATAGAAAAGAGTTAAATCTATTTCCCTTTAATGAAAACCGATTTATGTTTGTACGCTCAAAAAAAAACCCTACCTTCGCATACTTTCTTTCAGTCGAAGTTCCCTGCCATCATTCGATCAATTTCAATCCATGAACGATTAATCTTTGGCTGGAATCATCAAGTTCGAAGTCTCGTTTGCTCTACTCAACCCTATTCTATGGAGGATTGTATCTCTATTTCTCTCGTTTGGATCCTTTTAAGGGTGTTTCTGAACCCATAAAAATGCTGCAAACAGCAGCAAAAAACGGCAGCAAAAAACAGCCCTTTTAAGGGTGTTTTTGATTATTTTTGGGTGTTTTGGAACCCATAACAGTGCTGCAAACAGCAGCAAAAAACATCATAAAAAAGAGCCCTTTTAAGGGTGTTTTTGAATGATTTTTGGGTGTTTTGGAACCCATAACAGTGCTGCAAACAGCAGCAAAAAACAGCAGCAAAATACAGCACTTTTTAGGGTGTTTTGGATCCTTTTAAGGGTGTTTTTGAACCCATAAAAATGCTGCAAAAATCAGCAGAAAACAGCATAAAAAAAAGCCCTTTTAAGGGTGTTTTTAAATGATTTTTGGGACTTTTTTAACCCATAAAAATGCTGCAAACAGCAGCAAAAAAAGGGAGCAAAAAACAGCCATTTTAAGGGTGTTTTTTATGGATTTTTGGGTGTTTTTGAACCCATAAAAATGCTGCAAACAGCAGAAAGAAACGGCAGCAAAAAATCGATGACTGTTTTCAGTTGATCCAGAGGAGGCCGTCGACGATCGGTTCATCACTAGAGGTTGGAGGGACGAAGAAGCTGGAGATTGGAGGGAGGCAGTGGCGAAGCTTGAAAAAAACTAGTGGGGGGTCGGGATCTAATTTTTGTTTTCCTAACGGCAAAGAAGTTTTGATTCGGGTCGGGTCGATGTTTCGATTCGGGTCGGGTCAAAAATAAAAATGCTATTAAAGTAAACGAAGAAGTTTCAATCACTAAAAAGTAGTAAAATCTAAACATTTGTCCAACAAAAGTAAACATTAAAAAGGAGACAAACGGTTGGTACCTGTCAGAGTTCAGCCGTTCGACCTTTAAGATCCTTGAATTCTTCAATTATGGAATCCGCATCAAACATGTTAGCAATTTCTTTTTCAATGTAAATCATCATACTGTTTGCTAGATTATCATCTGACATCTTACTGCGTAGGCGAGTCTTGAATATCTTCATTGCCGAAAATCCCCTCTCTGTTGTTGCAGTCGAAACCGGAAGTGTCAAGAGTAGCCGACACACTCTTTCAACCAAATCGTACATGTCATTTTTTCCAGATTCTACAAGTGTTTGGCAGAGATCAGAAAGGGTTCCTATCTTACTTAGCTTGACATCAATTTTCCTTTCAACTTGCAAACTATCCAATTGACCTCTCAAATGATTTATCTCCTGCTTAGTAAAGTCCGTAGGATAATATTTCTCAACAAGAAGAACAATGTGATCAACATTAATGACTTTTGAACATAAAGTCGAACCAAGAGATAACAACTCTATTGATTGCACACTGAATCTATAATCCAAATCATGTATTTGCTTATCCAATGTCTCCATAAACAAATCTACTCGGTAAAAATGTTCAAACGAAAAGTGAAGATCTTTTTTGCGAGGCCGATACCGAGAAGATTTATATGGAGCACTCATATCGGGCTGCTCTATGTCATATCTTTGACAAAAAGAAATAACTTTCTCAATTAAAGAATCCCATCCTTCATTTCTAAGATCATTTAGACTAACCTTTGCGGCTTTTACTAAATTCATTGCATTAAGGATGTCTTGGGATTTTTTTTGTAATCCTTGACAAAGTGCATCAGTCTTTTGCATCATCTCTTTCATCATGTGAAGAACAAATACAAACTCAAATGACTTCAAGTAAGTATAAGCTATATTAGCATCTCCTCGTTGAACACGGGTATTACGAGTAGTGTCTTCCATTATTCCCTTGAGAACAGTCCGGGTGACATCAAACATGTCAACCAAACTACAAATGGAATTATAATGGGAACCCCAACGTGTATCCCCTGCCCGTTTCAATGTCCTGACCTGGTTTTTTCCTTTTCCCGTTTTGATTTCACCCAACTCTAGTAATTCTTTAATCTCATCTGCCTTCGCCTTTTGTAACTCATCGTGACGCTTACTAGAAGCACAAACCACATTTATTACAAAACTTAAGTTTGTAAAGAACTCGTGTACCGGATCAACTTCCCTTGAGACACTAACCAATGCAAGTTCATCATTATAAAAGGAGCATTTGCCAAAATAACATTTGCAAGATCATCATTATAAAAAGCTAATAGTTTTAACAATTCAAGAAAGTTACCTTGATTCTTTGAATTGGAAGATTCATCGTGTCCTCGTAAAGCACACGCTTGGTATGTTAACCAACGCACCACATCAATTGTACCTTTCAATCTTAAACGGTTTTTCCTTATTTGATCTTCACTTTGTTTTTCTATGAAATTCTCAATGTGTGCTTCTTGATTCACTAAATTAGTAGCAAACACAAATGCCTTTTTGTGTGTTTTAGATTTGATGTGCTTCACCAAAGGACACTTATCCCCATCATTAACCTTTTTCCAATTTTCAAATCCTTCGGAAGTAAATGCACTATGACCACTTTGCTCATTTGGTTTATCCTTATACAAATAACATAGAAAACAATAAGCCTTGTGTTTTGTTGGAGAATACTCTAACCAATTAGGGAACAACTCAAACCAAGCATATTTAAATCGACGAAGATTATTCTTTGGACCTCTAGGCTTATACTCTTGAAGCTTAGGTTGATACACTCCTAAATTTATATATGCTAGCCTTACTTGCTCACGTACATTAACCGGATATTTCCACATTTCAAGTCGTTTAGCAGGATCTCTTTCTAGGTTATTAACATCCACTTCATTAATATTAGCTTGTGGAATTTCCGGAACTTGTTCATTGCAACTGGAAGGAATAACCGGTTCGCTTGTTGAACCTTTTTGACGTTTACTCTCTTGTTGTTCTTTACCATCATTTCCTTGTACTTGTTGTTCTACATCCTTTCTTTTAAAAAATGAAGTTATCTTGTTGTTCTTCATTCTTTCAAACCTGTCCTACACCATAATCAACCCCAATTTAAAATAAAATCATGGGTTTTGTTCATTGCTACTAGAAGGAAATCAAGAATAAGACCAATACCATTACAGATTATTCATTTACACAATTACACATTACCAAACTCCAAACTCCAAAGAAATAAAGAATGAAAGAAACATTCAAGTATTCAAACAATCAAACAACAACAGACAACTATTCAACTAAACAAGATTCACAATAAACAAATCAACAATCAAACAACTAAACAAGAACAATGAAACAAGAAAGAAAAGAAGAAATCTCACCTGACCGAACTGAGGGCTGCGGGTTGCGGCTGCCGGATTGCCGGCTGCGGCTGGGCAGTGGCGACTGCCGACTGGCGCAGGGCCCTGGGGAGGAGACGCCGGACGCGGACGCGGAGGAGGTCGCGGACTGGGGTTCGCCGGTGGCTGGTGGCGCCGGCGGCCGCCGTGGAAGAGTGGTCACCGTGGAGATCGGAGGTTTTTGGGAGGTAGGAGGCTGGATCGGTCGATCGGAGATGGAACAAGGAAATTGGAACGTCACGTACACGATCACGTATTACGTGATTTACTGATTTTTTTTTGTTTTTTTTTTTTGTTTTTTTTTAATGGGCTAATTGAAAAATAATATGGGTTGGGTTTTAGTTAGAGTAGATGGGCTTATGGAAAATATAATGGATCAATTTTAGTTTGATTAGATATATAAAAAAATTTCACAACAAATATGGGGGGTCGAAACCGGAACATATCAAAATTTTCTACACGAAAATTATATACTCGTTACATCGCAAAAAAAAATTCGGGGGGTCGGGCGCCCCCCCCCCCCCCCCCCGCGCCCCTTATATCCTGCGCCCCTGGAGGGAGGGACGAAGATGGAGAATTGAGAGAGCAAGTCGATTAGAGAATTAGGGTTCTTGCAGGTCGATGTTTTAAGAGATTAGATACAGGGGGGATTTTTTAATAACTTTTTTATTTAAAATAAAAAACACAGAAATGCCACGTAGGCGTAGAAGTAACGGGGTTAATAGATTTTAACGGAGGGAGTGGTGTGAGAAAATAGGTTGAAAGTTGAGAGTGGCAGTGGCTAATTCGTTAGTTGGGAGTGTTCCCGGCCAAAAACTAATAGTTGGGATTATTCTAAGCCAATAACCCTAAAGTGATTCATACCCAACTAAAAACTTGTAGGCTTAAATTTTACTAAGTGAATTATGATAATGTTAAAAATATAATAGGTATAGAATGGAGATATATGTGTTCATCTTTCAGAAAAACTAAAATTAGTCAAGAAAAATTTAATAAAAGAGCATTTTATTTTATTTATATATATATATATATAGGGTTAAGTTCAAATGAGAACTTTTTGTTTTGAGAACTTTTAAGAACTAAATCTCAACCACTAATTTCAGTTGGGGACCACTACAATTCATGGGAGGGGGTATATGTAAATATAACTAGTGGCTTAAAATGGTTTTTAAAAGTTCTCTCAACAAATTAGTTCTCAAATGATCTCTCCCTATATATATATATATATATATATATATATATATATATATATATATATATATATATATAGTGAAAAGTTCATTGTAGACACCCTTATAAGTGTAGACATGTAGACACCCTTTTTCACCATTAGATCTCTTGATCTAGTGGTTGTGATAATTTCATTTTATCCTTTTTTTCCTTTTTCTAATTGTTCAGAGCATTTCACATGTGAAAAAACGCTATTTCACATGTGAAAGTGTCTACAATGAACCTCACCCTATATATATATATATATATATATATATATATATATATATATATATATATATATATATATATTGTTTACCATTTTATTATCATTTTATCCATCATTGCTATTTTAGTTACAGTATTTGTGTAATCGGGTTTCGACTGTCCCTAGTTAACGGAGTGTGAACGATCAAGAGCTTGTGCCGTTGAGAAAGGGTGAGGGTGGAGTTTGGTGTGCCATTTCAAAAATAGAAAACTTGTTGAAAAAGAAGGTTTGTTGAAGAAGAGGGGGGTGGAAGTGGGTTGGGGATAGCTTTGGTATTTTTATCGGTGAAGAGTCTTGGCAATCTTCTGATGAAGGAGATTGGTGGTGAGGATGTCATGCCTTCGAGATGGAATAAACTTGTTCCGGCCAAGACGAACATCCTATTTTGGAGGATGTTAAGAAGGAGGCTCCTTATGGGTATCGATCTTGCGAGGAGGGGCTTGTCGTTGCCGTCTGTGTTGTGCCCTATCTGTCTCGAAGTCGAGGAAAACAAACAGCATCTCTTTGCTGGATGCTCCCAGGCTACGTTGTTGTGGTCGATTATATCGCAGTGGTGTAATCTGTCCTCTCTCATAAGTTCCGATGTCCCTGATCTGGTGATTAAGGTTCCTGAGGGGTCGAGGGCAAAATCAAAGCAGGTGCTAGTGGATGTGGTATTTAGAGCTTCTGTTTGGGTTCTTTGGAGGTGCAGAAACAACATCGTTTTCAACAGGAGGAGAGCGAAGATGGATCAGATTATTTCGGATATTAAGTCTCTTAGCTTCTTTTGAGTTAATTGTAGTACCAAGAGATGGGTTGTGGAGTGGGTGGATTGGTGTAAGCTCTCTTTTTGATGTCGTTGTAATCTGTTTGGGACCGCTTTAGCGTCTTGCTTGGCGGCTGTCGGGTTTTTAATGAAGTCGTCGTACCCAAAAAAAAAAAAAAAAAAAAAAAGGTTAACGGGGGTGGATGCTCTATGTGGTTATAATAAATTTTGTGGAGAATATGTAATTTTGCATAGGGAATTTTTTGGTAAAGTATGACGATTCCACTCTCCAAAGTTTGCCACAATCTGACGAATATTATGGTGTCTGTTTGCTTTTCGACAGCCATTTCTCACCTACAAATACAATTTAGTATTTTTGGTGATGAGGGATTGATCGGTGAATCTTGTCCTCAATTCTTCTCTCATATCCTCTTCACATCTAATCTCCCTTCATTGGAGGCCCAGCTCACACCATACACAATCCTATCTCTCTCTTTCTTTGTGGCTCTCAGATCTTCAAGATTTCAGTTTCCCACAAACCCTTTTGCCCCTTTTCTTTCTCTAACTATCAATCTTGCATATTCTCCTTAAAAAGATTCCATTTTTACATAAAAGATTCGTGCATTGGATGCTAATGCGAACTCACCAATAACTTGTACACATTTGGTACTTTTCTTTCTACTTATGTTTCTAGTCTATGTAATGGCGATTGGATCCGAAAGGGGAATACCCATCAACATTCTTTGCTGAATTTATATGTTTCTTGCCCATTATGTTTCTATTTTGAAGTTATTAATCCTGTTTTTGCTGTTCTTTTTGGAGTTATTCAGGTTTATCTTTGATCAATCTCCAGCGGATTTATCCAACTTCTGCTAAAGGTGTGATTTTTACTGTTAAAATAGGTTTTTATTTCAGAAATCATTTCAATCACTCTATGAGGTTGTATAAATCAAGTTTTAGCTTAAAATGGGTTAGATCTCAACTCCAAAATTTGACAGTTTTTTGGGTTTTTGAAGTACCTGATAATACATTGAACTTGGACAATCTTTTTTTTTTTGGTTAATCAATTTTTTACCACCAATATACCAAACTTGCAAATGCAAGGGTTTGAACCCTCGTATACCACTAGACTACAAGGCCAATGCCATGGGTTCGGACAAAATCTTATGACAATTAAAATTTGTCAAGAGGAGGAGCTGCCGCGTGAATCCCTTTAGGCACTTTCTTGAACTCATCTTGAATCTTAAGATTTTGTAAAGTGGTGGCTCCTCAACTAAGAGGTTGTGGGTTCAAATCCTGCAAAGTGTACTATAATATATTTTTTTTTAATTTTGTGACACATACATACATTGAACCTGGACAAAAACTTTAACACATAGTACTATAGAATCTTGTATACTGTCAATTTTGGCCTATTGACATTGGAACAGAATTCCTGTCAATTTGGAGCTTTAATAAGATATATTTGTGTTTGGGATATAAATTTGCAGATGGGTGATGTGGTAAAGGACTTAGCTGCTGGAACAGTAGGAGGTGTGGCCCAATTGGTGGTTGGACACCCTTTTGATACCATCAAGGTCAAACTCCAAAGTCAACCTACTCCACTACCAGGTCAACTCCCCAAATACTCTGGTGCCATAGATGCTGTTAAGAAGACAATAGCTGCTGAAGGTGCAGGTGGGCTATACAAAGGTATGGGGGCCCCACTTGCCACGGTTGCAGCCTTCAATGCTCTCCTGTTCACTGTGAGGGGTCAAATGGAGACCCTTTTGAGGTCCAGCCCTGGTGCACCCTTGACTGTGAACCAGCAGTTCATTGCTGGAGCCGGTGCTGGTGTCGCGGTCTCCTTCTTGGCCACCCCAACCGAGTTAATCAAATGCAGGTCAGTCCTCTTCCTTTAACTGTAACAGAGTTACCCCATTAGTTTTCATATGTCAAACAAATGTGATCAATTTTTATACTTCTAGGTGCCAAGATAGACAATTTAACCGATAAATTCACCAAAATAGACATTAATTTTTAGCCTGCGGATCCATAGACATTAAGGAAATGGATCAGTGAGAACAAGACACATACCTCTTGGCCGAACAGGACCGGTTGGTCTTAGCCTGCACTAAAATCCATGAAAGAAACCTTTGGGTCTTACTTCCGAACTAATCTCAACACGTCATGTTTCGGTTCCACCGGCTAAGCCGCCCAAATCACGGGCCAAGACTCCAAAAGTGCGCACTTTGAAGTCAATATCTATTTTGGTGAATTTGTTGGTCCAGTTGTCTATTTTGGTGCCAAATATAAATTTGTTCTTAAATGTTAAGGGGTAGGGATCAAAATTTTAACTTGAGTGCAACTTATTTCTTGAAATCTAGACTTCAGGCCCAAGGCGCAAGTGCAACACCAGCTGCAGTGGCAGAAGCGGGTGCAGCCGTCACAGCAGCAGTGAAGTATGGTGGTCCGATGGATGTTGCTAAGCAGGTCTTGAGGTCCGAAGGTGGAGTTAGAGGCCTCTACAAAGGTTTATTTCCCACATTTGCTCGTGAAATACCTGGAAACGCCACAATGTTTGGTGTATATGAAGCCCTAAAACAGTATATGGCCGGTGGGACCGACACTTCTGGGCTAGGCCGTGGCTCATTAATGTTGGCAGGTGGGTTAGCCGGTGGTGCGTTTTGGATTTCAGTTTACCCGACCGATGTGGTCAAGAGTGTGATCCAGATTGATGATTTTAAGAACCCTAAGTATTCCGGGTCTATTGATGCTTTTAAAAAGATTCTTAAATCTGAAGGAATCGGCGGTTTGTATAAAGGTTTTGGACCGGCAATGGGTCGAAGTGTCCCGGCTAATGCTGCTTGCTTTTTAGCATATGAAATCACAAAGTCTAGCTTAGGCTAGACCTTGATTTTTAACATTCATTGTACCGAATAATTATATCACTTCTTAACGCATTGGAATGGTTTTCTTTATGGTTAACGCGTTTTGTTTCGTTTCATTTCGTTTCATTTACAGTTATGTAACCGCCATATCAACTGTTATTGCGCTATAATAATATACACATTATGGATTGACCTTTTTTTGGTCATATGTACACTCCTGAACAAAGGCATAACTAAACATAAATCTCTGATTTATTCTTTTGACTGAGTAACAGACTTTGCCCCAAAAACTCCATACCTTTAGTTCAGTCAACAGAGAAAAAAGGGGACACTTTTAACCGTTCCAAAGAAACCCTTTGGGCCTCCACGAATGTAAAGGCACACATGTGTCTTAATGTGTGTATATATATGCACTCAAAACACATACACATATACACTTATATGTGTAGAACAGTCATACAAGACTGTAAAATATGGTTAAAATGGTTAAACTGAATGATCATGAATTACAAGCCCACACTAGCTCACTGCCTCTTCTTTCAAAACCGGACCGCATGGAGTCTTTCGTAAGCTTAATTTCAACTTTTCTCGTTGTATTCTCATTGTATTCGAATTGAAACTTACAACAGATTGATTAAATCTTTGTTCTGTTACATCTATGTAGATGAAGCATATCACCAGGAACCCGAATATATCAAGATGGCGGTATATTTTCTCATTTGGACGAAAGAACAACGAGTGTGTACCTTTGAAGACAACTGTCGTGGAGGCGAACAACAAAAGTTATTTCCTAGATCGGATTGAGTCCCTCGAAGATCGCCTTATTCAGGTGCCATTTCGATAAACATGTGTTTGATAGTTTGATATATACAATTTGCATGCATGGTTCATAAAAGATGAAGCTTGTCTTCTTTTTTTGTGTTCCATTTGGGGACAAAATTTCAGCTTTCATTAGAGATCGAAACCCGAAGAGCATCACGCACGTCAGCCACTACATCGACACTTTCTGGTGCACGAGAGTTACCGGTCTCTTCGTACCCAGTTTTCAACAATCCTAAGTCCAAATGCAAGCATGCATCTTCTTCAGATATCCTTCCCATTAGTACTGGTTGTAATTTAGAGGTAAAAGTAAGAAAAACTTGTTATTGATAGCGGTTTTTTTTATAGATCTTTGATAATATGTGTGTCTATTAACAGGATGAATCTGAAACATTGGAAGAGAAGAAGAAACAAATGAGGAAGAAAGGGGATAATCAGAAGAACAGGAAGAAGAAGAAATCTCACAGTTGGCCACATCTGAAGATATTAGGTTGCTAGTGCTAATTTGTTTGTTTCAATCTTTGACTTATCAAATTTTGCATCTAAATTAATGTTTCTTTTGTTTTCTGTTTATTTATATAATATTTCTTAAAAATAAAGGAAAAAACTTGCCAAATTATAGAACACCATCACTTTCAATCTGTTTGTATCTTATCAAACACTTTGTATTTAATATATATATTTAGTCGATTAAGATTTATTAGGGTATAACTTTTTGTTGATTAAGATTGATTCTTAAATTCATGTAACAAGGGTTTTCAGTATGCTAAGTGTACGGAAGATTTAGGATGAGAACATGTGTATTTTTACTCCTTTTATATATACTAGATACATATAATTTAAAAAACGACTAAAATAATCAAATTTATTATGTTTGACAAATTACTGATTAATTTTCTTAAAATAATCACATTATTGAGTAAATTTATCAAATTCACATTAAGCTTGTCAAAAAAAATTCTAAATAGAAATTTAGTTTTGACAAAATTGGTAATTATACTTAAATGATAATCTAATATATTGATACTTGAATGTGGTTTATTACTTTATTAGGATTAAAGATACACACTTATTTAACACAAATTTTACATCAAAATTCTTTAAAATCTCTCTACTTTCTATAACAGATCTATCAAATCTCTACTTTATTTTAACAAAAAATAATCCTCAACAATAGTCACCTATAGATGAAGAGGACTTAGCTATAGCTTGGTTCGGAGTTTCGGATTTGGATGAGCTTATACAAACCACCTTTCAAAGAAAAAAGATTTGGGGGAGGGTTATCGACTGCTTTCATGCTGGACGTGCAATGAGGGGATACCGTTCTCTCCACCAACTATGCTTTAAATTGTGTGAAATGAGAAGGAGAATGGGAAGTTTTACTGATTTACAAGAACCTCGACAACAACCGAAAAATAGGGTGGAATGTTTAATTTTTTTTTAGTTTTATTTCGTTTATGTTTATGCTTTTATTATTTGTTTTAAGTTATGCTATTTTTTTATTTTTTTAATTATGTAGTATTTTTTTTAACGAAAATGTGGTTTTATTAATATTTAAAATCCATAGCACCCTTGAGTGTATAGCCATGGCCCTTGTTCTCTCGGCTATGGATGACCCTTTACGCCAAGGGAATCCCCGGGATGGAAGGAGGTTTCAATTAGCGGTTCCAAAAAAATTTATATTTAAAATACTGTAATTCTTATTTTCACCTTTAATCTTATATTTTACTTTTAACCCTGAATGATAGAGTGATCAATAAATGCGATTGAATGAAATAGAGTGGAGAAGACGAAATGTTATGTGAAACTGAGTGGGAAAATGGTAGAGCGGTCATATTCTTACATTTCCACCACCTCTGTATTCGGTAGTCGAACCCCACCACTACAATCTCTGGCACAGTCAATGAAACCCACCAAGACCTCAACCTGAGCAGGTAAGAGTGCACCCTTGTTTGGAATTCATAAAGACTATCGAGAGATCTAAGAGGGCAACACCCCTGGGAGAAGCGAGGTCCAGGGGAGGCAGCTCCTGGTTTGGGTCAAGCTGAACCTTTTAATTTTGATTAAATTGCTTCATTAAACTAACTCCACCCCACCTCCACCGATCCAAAAATCCCATTTGATTCAAAATAGAATTCAAGAACCCCCAATCCAATGAGTCATAATAATCCTTGTTAAAATCAATTTTGAAAAACAAAGCTTGATGTTCGGATTTTTTTTCAACTAAGATAACATCTCCTTAATAGTTAACAGCCCGTTGACGATATTACGGCTAGCCAAAAAAACTATTTGACTCTCTAATATAATCAAATTCATCACCCCCTTCATCATATTCACCAAAACCTTCCATATGACTTTGAGAATACAACCAAGGATCGCCAAACGATTAAGGATCCGCCACCTTAGGAATGGGGTGCAAAAAAGGAGCTACATCCTCTATTAATCACCCCTGTCTATAAACGGGTCAAGACGGATATAGGTCAGAACGGGTCGATTCTAAAAATGAGCTTAGAAATAGAAACACATTCCATGCGCCAATTTAAAGTCAATTTTTCCCAGCTCTATTTTCACACAAAAATCAATCTTCACCATGCTTAAAAACCAAAGATTGTCATTCATCTATCTTACTTTTATACCACAATAAACATATCAAATGTCTATAGAGCCACATTGTTTGGACAATCTCGGTGAAACAGGACTCTTTTGCCATATCGAATAAAGTGAAAGAAAAAAAACATAACTTAAATCACAACTGAAAAATAGAAAAGTTTTAATTAGTAAAACTCTAACCATAAGTATCAACAGAATGATACCCATATTATTTTCTTGTTTATCATGCTTCTTCCTTTTTCAGTTCCAATTGTAGGTCAGTCCATCATTTGTATATTTTCATAAATCTTGAAATCAGACAAGGGGAAGGTATTATTTAGTGTTTTTAGGGCACCTGCATCTTATTTTTGAAATCAGACATTAAATCCAAATTGTTTTCAAGTTAAATCACATTTAAAAGTATGTTTATAGATTATTTGAAATGAAAACTTCAAAAGATTTGTTTAGTATGTGAAACAGTCCCAGTGAATATGAATCTAAAACCTTTACATGGTGTTGGAGGAAGAAAAAGCTTCTTGTAGATGATCTGGTGGATGTTGCTGATTTAGAATGCATATTAGAGAGTTTCAGGTTCAAAGGTGTTGCAGATAAGTGTAGATGGACGAAAGATCGATCGGCCCAGTTTTCCATGAAATCGTTGAGATTTCTCCGGTTGGACCAAACAGTAACATAAGTTCCATGAGGAAATTCCTCATGGTTAAATGCGTTCCTCTTAAAGTCAAATGTGACACATGAAGGTTGCTGTGAAATAGAATACCTTTAGCAACAAATCTCATAAACAGGGGCGTTAAAATAAATTCAGTAAGTTGTCTGTTTTGTTCCTTGGAGGTTGAAGTTGCTGACCATTTGTTTTTATTGTGTTCATGTGCGAAAGAGATTTGGATTCGGGTTTCCTTATGGATCGTCTATATAGCCTATTGTTGGGGCCTTAAGGGCATGGGTAATGCATCTTCAATAAAAGAAAACAGGAAAAAGTTCCTATTTGCTTTAGCTTATTAGACAATTTGATTCTTACAAAAGCAAGAAGTGCATTGGTTCACATTAAAACAAAAACCCTCAGTCTAAGCAATAGATGACATTTAAACACAATGGTTTTTATGGATTAACAATGAGCATGATGAATATTAAATTGGTCATTCTGCTTGTTTCTAAATGTTAATTTTGGGATTTCAGAAAATATTATTCAAGGTTAATTCATTGTACAACATCCTTAGTCCTAAATCTAGCTGCAGAAGTGTCAAGAGTATAAGAGAACCTCAAATTTTGAGGTCAGGTTCTACAATCAAGACTGTATATATGTTCATGAATCTTCAATATAATATCTTGTCCAAGAAAAAATCTATTGAAAGTGTATTCTAAACATGCGATCAAAGTTTATAAACAGCAAAAACAGTAGGAAATCAAAAACATTTTCATGTAACTACTATACAGTTGATGTACCTTACAATTCCACATTGCATTTCCCTGTCTAATCCCTCCATCTTGGACTTAAAACAGAGAAGAACCCTGGAGACAATGGGAAACTGACGCCAGGAGAGCGCGGGGGCTGAGGTCCAGGACCCAAGATTCCAGGCGAAAATGGGAAGTTTGGTGTCAATGGTGGTGGATGTTGATACCCGGGTGACAGCAGTGGGTAAGCCGATCGAGGTGATGACAGATTCAAGTAACCCGAAGGCGGTAAAAGCGGTGGAAGCCCACTTGTTGTTCTTGGAGATGGAAACGGAGGAGGCGGTCCATGCGGGTTAGGAAGCAATCCAGCTGCCTGAGTTTGTTGGTTTCTTGAATCATTGATGGAATGTTGAAGGTAACCCATGTAGGCAGATATAGGAGACTCTGCAGTAGTGTTTGGAAGAACTTGAACCGGCAGCCGAGGGCGGGTTACATTGATGGGTGATAAAGGCGGTGGGCGGATTCTTTGCAGCCTGGTTCCACCAGGGGGGTTAAGTGAAGGTCTAGGAACTGGAACTGGAACTGGGAATGGTTGTTGAGAATGATGTGAAGGTGAACCAGTAAGTTGTTGAACAATGTTTCTAAAGTCATTCTTGTTAATGTTGTAAACCTGAGGTTGGGAATCTGGGCTTGGCCTTGCAGGATCAACAAAAGTTCCAGTTTTTCTAATGTTTTTGCCAATCTTGTTCACACCCAAATGCTCACTGTGCCTCCTGTCTCTAGGGTAATTTGAATTATCCATTTGTGTGTTTGATTTGAAACCCTAAATCTTTGTCCCCAGTTTCAAAACTCAAAATCTAGCAGCAGAGGTATTCATACATATCATCAAGAACAGAGACGATTAAACCCTAAATCTTTCTCAAGAACTGAAACAATTAAGAGACGTGGAAGTTGGAATTATTATCTGGATTGCAGTGGAAGATGAAAATTTAAAGAAGGAAGACTAGAGTAGGAGGAATTGACTTGACTTACGAGTGAGAGAGAGGGAGAGAGGGGAATTGCGTAACGGTTGAAGATTTGAGCGATTGGTTGTGGCTCCAAGAGAGATGACAACTAATCAAATCAAATGGAATGGAATGGTTGAAAATTCAGAGAAGAAAGTGATGATGATGAATAACATAACGTAACAGAGCGGTTAATTTGGGGGTTTGCAACTTGCAAGTAAACGGGTATGAACTGATGGTGGCAGCAAAGGGCATGAGGTATTTCACTGAGTAAGTAGGTAATGGATAGGGAAAGGAAATGATATAATTAATAAAAGAAAATTTATAATAATTTTTATGCATGTTTAATAATATAAATAAACATCTTACTTATTTGTATTTCTAGAAATCATAATTTTTTCCCAAATCTTACCAACCATTCCATTTAGTATAAGCTAGGGGTGAGCAAAGTCGGGAAAACGTGTATTCCGACCCGATTTCCGACCCGTCCTGATTCTCGAAATCTGGAAAAAAAAACCTACCGTATTCCGAGACGGAAACCAAACTCGGGTTTTCAATTCTTATGTGCTCGGTTTCGGTCGGGGTATAACTATTTCCCGAGACCAAATTCTATGATGTTTCCAGCCCACAATTGCTTATTTTTCAGCCCAATTTGATTTATATAAGTAGATTGATCAAAAAGTTGGAATTGATAATTTGCTGCTAATATTACAGTTACAACTATAATCGATAATTTAGTGCTAATATTACAATTACGATTTGTTCCATTTGTTGCTCTTGGCGTTTCCGATCACCCTAATAAACAATGGAATTTGATGCATCAATTTGTGAGTATGGCTTCTTTCAGAATGATTTAGCAGCGTCATGTAGGCTATTTGAAGCCGGATAATTTCAAATTAAATAAGATTAAACTCAGTGTGTGATACATGTAATCCACTTAAATTCTTTCAAATTATGCTTTTAATAATCCAAGGCATGTAAACATAGTTTTACTAATAATTTCTTTATGGTCTTGGTGTTTCTTCATTTAATTCGGTGAAAATGAGTTCACAATTACCCATGTTCAAATGTTAGCAATCAAACTGGGCGCTGAGCTTTTATATATGCTCGGAATTCGGGAATTATAATCGGTCTTCGGTAAATCCCGAGACTGATAACGGTTTGTCAGGCCGTTTCAAATCCCCAACTAGATTGATTTGTAGTAGTGGTAAGTTAGGGTTATCGAACCAAGGGAATATGTGGAAATTGACTAATTGATTATTAAATTAAACTAAATTACTGATTAACCTAAGATTATCTAAAATTGCCACTTAGCTGTTTTGGTTTGTTGGGATGATTTAACTAACAAAGTTACTAACTTTAACCTAGAAAATTACTTGAACTATCAAATGAGACAAATCTAACCACTTCTGGATCCTGGTTGGCTACCGATCTAGAAAAACCTAATTCCTTAACCGTGACACATAGACATGCCCCCCAATTGCTTCCTTGACCTAATAACCTAGTTTCCTAATGGGCTGATTAGTCCTGCCGCAAGAAAGTGCTAGATCAATAAACAGTGGACCACTAAAACCCTAGATTACTAGTTAATTTTAACAATTCCGCATGTAGGTATTCAACGGTAGCAAGTATTCCGGAATAACTAGTTAAGAAATAGGTTAATCATAGAACGAATCCACCAACCAATCACCAAAAGCGGTTAGTGGTGGATTAGCCGGACATGGCTAATGAAACAAACATGATTTTATTGAAAGATTGCATTAAACTAACGTACCGAATGATTGAAATCTCTCAAAAAGCTCCAAAACAAGGTGGAATTCGCAAACCCTACTGCTCTGGTCGCACAATGAAGATTGATTATTGACAAAAACTTAGAGAACAAGTTTAAATAGAAAACCCTAATCTAAAACTTCTGCCGACTGAATCGGGGCGTACCGCCCCAAAGTTGGGATATTCTGGGCGTACCGCCCGGATTGCAAATCTTCGGCCGCTCTCTAAACTTTAGGGCGTACCGCCCTGAGCTTCTTCTCTTCTGGGCGTACCGCCCTGATTTGAATCTCAGGAACTTTCTTCAATTTTCTTCTAAGTCTTCACTCGTTCCCGGTTTTTCTCGAACTTTGTACCGACAGCTTCCAGCTTCTCTCGTAACTGCTTCAATTTAACTCATTAAGCATCCGGTACCTCAAAACATAAAACCCGTGAAAATGCCATGTAATCCAACCATTATTGTTATTAAATATAGACAATATAAACATAATAATGAACGACAAATTGGACTAACATCACATCCCCACACTTGACTTTTTCCGTCTCGGAAAAACTGCCATGGAATCATAATCGGGAAGTCAACTCAAAATCATTTAACATTTAATATTTATCAACCAATTCAATTCCACATTCCAAGATGTATTCATATATACTAATTGCAATCACCGGTATTTCTATCCGACTAAACCCAACCACTGATCTTTGAGCCCCCAAGGTGTTTACAAAAATTACCAATTATTTGTATCAACTTGCTTATGTGTCCCACATTCAGAAAGTCCTAGCTTAGTCTAATCCCGACTCAAATTCGGTCAAAGCAAAGGGTAATACATGATAGAATTATTTATATTTTCCCCACCCTAGTTAAATCAGATACTCATATATCCCAAGAATGATGGATTTGAATGGATAATGAAGTTGTTGAGCATTTATTCTGTCTACTGATTGCTTTCTATTTTTTTCTTTTATTTTTTCTTTTTTTCTTTTTATTTTTTTTTTTATAATTGGTTAATTTTAACTATACTTACCAACGGACATCATCAGAGGCATTCTTTCACAAGGTCTTACCCCCGAAATCATACGTGAGTGTTTTGCCCGCGAGATCCGGAACATCATCAGAGGTACTCTTTCACAAGGTCTTACCCCCGAAATCATACATGAGTATTCTGTCCCTTCACTCTAATTCATTAGCCAATTAATTACCTAATATGCTCAAAAGATGGAAAAATGGGGCGCCGTTATTTCTCGGATTTGCTTTCGCAAAAAGATCATAACGTGCCAGGTTATTCTGAGGATATATAAGTCTCTAATTCAAAAAGGTCTTTTTCCTCCTAATCATCAGTTTCAACCTCACTATTACCTCTAAAATGGGAACCCACTAGCAAGCTAATTTAATTACATTTTTATACAAAAATAAACACCAAGGGATAATTAAGCTTTACTAAATCAGCTGGGCCTACCGACACATCACAAATTAGATATATTTTCCATTCTCTCCTTTTCTTACCACTTTTCCCTTTCTTTCTTTACAATTTATTTTATTTTGAAAATCGACTCCCAATTGTACTATCATTTTCCATGTACCGGCAATTTTCACAAAACAGATTTGACTCAAATACTAAAAATGACTCAAAAATTGCAAAATCTTTTTGGATTTTTGATGTTTTTTACTTTTTTTTTTTTTCAAAATAACACAACTACCGAAAAATTTAAAAACTGACGTCCTGTCCCCCTCCCCACACTTAAGATCGACATTGCCCTCAATGTGATAGGAGACACGCACATAACGAATATACAGACACGAACGATAAAAATAAAAATAAATGAAGAATGCAAAAATAAAAAGAAGAAAATAAATAAATTAAAAGCAAAAGTTGGAACACACTCCCCTGATAACATTGTGAAAAGCTCCTCAGAAGTCGTCCAACACCCTCTCACGTAGATCGTGAATTCCAGAAATCGGATGGAAGAAGTAATGTATGGAATGTCACATCTCAACCATGGTGCTACCAAGAAACAAACACATCATACCACATATATATACAACCAAAATAAAATCACAACTGT
>JBCNJP010000027.1:32545212-32597561 GCA_039602395.1 Deinandra increscens subsp. villosa
GATACTTCACATGACGATCAGGAACCATGTATCAACAAGTGGATACGAGTATTTGGTTAAATTCTCGGGTCAATCGGAGCTAATTCGGGCTTAATGGGCTTACCGGGCCCAATAGGCTAAACGTTTTGGATATTTGGCTAAGTCTTGACAACGTAACACGTATTTCATGTTCGTAAAACGTTTTGTTGGATTATAATGATTTGATAAAATATAAAATGTCAAATCTTATATTTATTTTCTTATTATTGAAATTCCACCGTTAATATACGAAAGACGTATTATTCTACGTACGTATATATATATTTAGTTTAATGTGGAATCGAAGTCAGTTAATCATCTAACTATCACAGTTAATCATGTATTAAAGCAGTAAATCACATAACTATTACGTAATTTAAAAAGTCAACAAAAGTCAACGGAGAGAGGTTTGACCTGATTTGGACGGGTTGTCACAGAAATGAAGTCAGAAACAAGTTTCAACAGGGATTGCAATCCAAGATTCGCTAGAATAGCCTATCTTCAGTGTCTAGCCACCTATCATAGTTATCATGTGTATATGTGTCATATACAATGCTAATGTGCCCATAAATCATCTGAGGTTCGAAGTACTACAAATTACAGTTGCTAGATCAAGCGGTTCAGCTTTTGGTTCATCTAAAATTTTGCCAAACATTCTGTCATTTTCCTTCATAGGCGTACCGCCTGGAAATTTACATTTCTGGGCGGTACGCGTCAAATGGTAATCCGGGTTCCTGATTTCATATCCGGGCGTAACGCTCTGATATATACATTTCTGGGCGGTACGCTGTAATCTGGTATTCCAGTTACTGTTTTTGGTTTTCAGGGCGTACCGCTCTGCATGTACTCATCTGGGGCGGTACGCCCCAATTTGCATTTCAGGGCCCGACTATTTTGTCTTTTAGTGCCGTTTTTACGTTTCGACGTTTTATAACCAGATTTATTACCAGATCAGTTGCATACCATATTGGGGGGTTAATTAGGGGTTCATTTGGGGTCTAAGTCTTAAACAAAGCATAACCCCATTCCCCGAGCCTTCCATTTAAAGTAAGTTTCATTGCTTCGAACCCCGTTTTACCCAAGTATAATTAGGAACAGGTTCCTTATGGTTAGATGATCCATTCTCTTTTTAGAAACACTGATCCACTCTGGGTTCATGTGATCTTAACTTATAAAGTTTCCATTTATGGAAAGAAATCAACATGCATGCATAGAATGGTTGTACCTTGTGAAGGAATTCTTGTACAATCGAGCTTTTCTGATTTCCTTGCCTTCTCCAGTCCCCAATCCAACTCCTAAGAGCAAACTTCTGATTGCATGCATGATCCATAACCAATTTATGAATGTATGATCTTAAAGAAACCCTAATTAACTTTCTTAAGCAAGAATCAAGACATTCTTACCTTGATTAACCTTGAATTCAGCTTCTATCCTCTTAAATCACTACCGATTCGCATAAGAACAGCTGCATTCATGGGGGTTTAAGCTTAGAATGAGTTTTCCTTCAAGTATCCATGTGATTAATGATGAGAAGGATTGAAGGAATGCTTACCTTTGATGGTTGTTCTTCCCTTCAGCTCCAATTGCTTGGATTTTGATGGAACAGAAGTCTGTAGCAGCAGTGGGGTGCTCTGGCCGGAAGTGAGGCAAAACTCACAAGGGTGCAATGGCTATAAAGGCCAAAATCCTAGTTCTTATCGAACTGGACTGGCGGCGTACCGCCCCAAAATGTCCTATTTGGGGCGTACCGCCCGGATTTTGGGACTCGGGTATGCGGTGATCCGGTGGGTGCCGCAACCCGACCCGTTTACCCAGCGGGTGGCGTACCGCCTAGGATTTCCTAATCCTAGGCGTACCGCCTCAAATTGTGTTTCAGCAACTTTTGAATATTTTTCATCTGAAAATTCCAGCTCGGATGAACTTTTTGAACACAGAGGTTACACGAGGTAAGTCATAAATTGCGTCCGTAAAGCATCTGAGGATGTAACCAGGATGACGTCATCCACATATAGAAGTAGATAAGCTTTATGCGGACCGTCATTGTAGAGAAATAGCGAGTGGTCGCACTGACTATGTTGAAAACTAAGTGTCCCGAGGTAATCTGCGAAACGTTGGTACCATGCCCGGGGGGCTTGTTTAAGCCCGTAAAGTGACTTGCGTAATAAACACACATGCTCGGGAAACTGAGGATCACGAAAGCCCATGGGTTGATGCATATATACAGTTTCGTTGAGATGACCGTGTAGAAACGTGTTCTTGACATCGAGCTGGTGAATAGTCCAAGCATTAGACACGCCAAGACTGAGAACAGTTCTGATTGTTGCCGGTTTTACTACCGGACTAAAAGTATCCCCGCTGTCGACACCCACTTGTTGAGACCGTCCATCGCATACCAAACGTGCCTTGTACCTCTCGAGTGTCCCGTCAGATTTCTTTTTGTGTCTAAAAATCCACATGCTTCTAACAATATTCATCCTCGGTGTTTTTGGAACCAAATCCCATGTCTTATTTTCAATAAGTGCTCGATATTCATCGTTCATGGCGCTACACCAATCCGGGTTGGTTAAGGCTTCTTTGGGTGTTTTGGGGAGCGGTGAGATAGTTGTAGAGTGGAGGTTGAAAAGTGTCTTTGGTTTATGTATCCCGGACATCGCACGTGTGGTCATCGTGCGACCGGTGGGAGGAGGGGGCGGGATTGGAGTAGGCAAGGACGGGGATGTGGAAGAGGGGACACTGGACGATGTTGGGGAGTGGTCTTGGGAGGCGTTGGAAGTCTGGGCCGTAGTGGGTGAGGCTTGGTTTAGGGAAGGAGAATTGTGGTGGGCCGATGGAGGTGAAGTATGAAGGGGTTGGGCCTGAGGTGTGTTTGGGCCAGAAAGGTGCGCTGGTGTAGTGGGTGGAGAGTTGTAACAAGGCTGATTTGTAGTTGGTTGTCCATCTAACCACCAAAAACGATTGTCAGCATCATTATTGGAGTTGATAGTGGTTGGCGGAGATGGATGAGGAGACCGGAAAGGAAAGATCGTCTCATCAAAAATTACATGACAGGAGACGATAATCTGACCACTCGTAAAGTTAAAACATTTGTAACCACAGTGGTTTTGAGGGTAGCCCAAAAAACACACATGGGGTGGACCGGTGGGATAGTTTGTAGATTTGGGTAGATGGAATTAGGGGGAAGCATAGGCAACCGAACACGCGAAGGTGTTCGTATGAAGGAGTACGGAGATAGAGTTTAGAAGTAGGATTGGAATTTTGGAGTGTTTTGGTGGGAAGAATATTAAGGAGGTAAGTTGTGTGTTCGAGGACGTGGTGCCAAAAATGATGTGGGACGGAGGAGTGGGCTAAAAGAGTGCGCATCATATTATTTATGGACCGTATTTTGCGCTCGGCTTTTCCATTTTGGGGAGAAGTGTATGGACAATAAAATCGAAATATCATGCCATTCTCGGTACAAAAACAATGAAAATTTTGATTGTTATATTCTGTACCGTTATCGCACTGAAAGGTTTTAATATTTCGATTAAATTGAGTTTTTACCAATGTTGCAAATTTTACGAATGTAGAAAAGACTTGTGATTTTGTGGCTATGGGATAGGTCCATAAAAAGTTTGAATAATCGTCCAAGAATAATATGTAATATCTATACCCATTAGACGACAAAATCGGAGAGGTCCAAACATCACTGTGAACAATATCAAAAGGAGATAAAGTTATATTATTCGAAGCAACAAACGGTAGTTTAATGTGTTTGCCAAAAACACAAGAATGACAAACATTAGAAATACTAGAGTTTTTAGAATTAAAATTCAAACAAGGCTTTAAAGTATTTAAAATGCCGGATCCAGGATGTCCAAGACGAAGATGCCAAACGTCTTGTGAGACCGCGGTGAGAGCAAGCGGACTTATGGGAGAAGGTAGACTTTGAGAGATGGTGAATGGGTAGAGGTCCCCGGTGCTGTTACGTCTGAGGATAGGTCTCCTGGTAGCCAAATCCTTCACAACAAAGCCAAAGGGGTCAAATTCAATTGAGACATGATTATCAGTTGTAAAACGACGCACAGAGATAAGGTTTTTGACAAGGCTAGGTGCGTACAACATGTGATTTAATTGAAAGGGTGGATAAGGTTTTGACAAGGTGGAGTGTCCAGTGGCCTGAATTGGTATTGTAGCACCATTACCGAATATAATATGACGAGCAACATTATTAAAAAATGAAGACGAGAGATTACCATGATGGTTGTCATGTGTGAACTTGCGCCGGAGTCCAAGTACCATTGAGGGTCCGTTTGATTCAACGTCATGATGTTAAAGTTCTGCGTAAGTTCCGTGGGCGTGTAGCTTACTTCCGAAGCGACATAGGCTTGTTAAGGACGCGGGCCAAGTAAACCGGGAGCAGAGGAGGGGGCTGATCTGGGCAGTGGGCCTGTTGGGCCTTGTGGGCCGGCTGTAGGATAGGGACATGGGGGAGCAGCCCAAGCATGAGATGGAGCCCAAGGCTGAAATCGAATGTTTGAGGGCTGTGGAGGGGCTGTCCACAGGTGGTAAGAGGCTGCTGGAAAGGTTGCACGTCCGCCACGGTACGAACGATTACCTCGACCCCCATTCCGGCGGTTATTACGACCCCGGTTAGGCTGTTGACGCTGATCGGAAGGAGGAGCGGGCGAGGCGTTGACGGTGGCGACATTAAGGGCTGTGGCGGAGTGGTCGACAGAAGATGAAGCATGTGATGCTTTTCTGGTTTCTTCAAGAATGATCTTGGAGCGGGCTTCGTGAAAACTTGGTAGCGGGTCGGTTTGTTGGATAAAGGTGGCTACTCCGTCATAAGCTTCGGATAGACCCGAGACAAGTTGTAATACAAGGCGTTGCTCGGACACAGGGGAACCGAGGCTACTGAGTTGATCAGCCACATTCTTCAACTCCTGGCAATAGGTGGTGACAGAGGGAAAATTCTCGAGTTTCGTATTGACCAGTTTTCGCTCAAGGTTAAGGACCCGAGTGTTCTTATTGTTGTTGAAGATGTCCTTTAGAGCCTTCCAAGCACCAGCGACTGTATTGTCGGGTTTCAAGATCATCTCTCTGATAGGGGGCGAGACGGTACCGTAGATCCATTGTAATACAATTGCGTCAAGCCGGGACCAGATTTCTTCTGAGATACCTTCGGTTTTGGCTCCGTCACCGGAGGCTGCGGCAACAGGTGCAGGTGGAACACGGGGTGAGAGGTGGGAGATCACATCGAAAGCACGACATTGGATTTTAAAGAGCTCTGCCCAAGACGTATATTTGTCGTCGTCAAGGGTGAGTTCGATCGGAATTTGGTTGCGGATGTTGGTAACGGTGATGGCGGGGTAGGTTTTAGGGTCCATGAGAAGGGTGGAGGGGAGGGAGATAGCGGCAGGGAGCAGGGGCGGAGAGGGTTGGTTGGAGACAGGGAAATAGCCGGAGAAGAAAAAAAGAAAAAAAACGGCTAGGGTTTTGGGAGGGGAGCCAGGATCTCTCGTGATACCATGTAAATGTGGGATCTTCCTTGCATTGCATTAACATCGAATACACATATATACAATGTTTTTGTTTGACTTGCCTAAAATACATATAATCACAATAATGACTAATAGAAACCCGATTACACAAATACTGTAATTAAAATAGCGATAATGGATAAGATGATAATAAAAAGGTAAACAGTAAAAAAAATAAAAAGAAATAAATAAAATGCTCTTTTACTAAATTTTCTAGACTAGTTTTAGTTTTTCTGAAAGATGAACACATATATCTCCATTCTACACCTATTATAGTTTTAACATTATCATATTTCACCTAGTAAAATTTGAGCCTACAAGTTTTTAGTTGAGTATGAATCACTTTATTACCTAGTTATCCCTCTAAACACTCTAATTTTTTTTAGAAGGCCATTCATTAAAAACAAAACGACTAGCAAGAAGCTAGGCAACAGACAAAAACATTAAACAGAAAAAAGAAAAATTACACCAATCGTTCCAACCTATGTTGTTAAGATTACTGCGGTTGATCAACCAAAAAAACGACAAAGTCTTGATATTCCCCACACCTCCTCAGCCCTAGATCTCCTAAGCTTGAAAACACGGTTATTTCTCGCCTTCCAGATACACCACATAGTCGAGAAGAAAATCCTGTGAACTACATTATTGTAACTGTTAAACGTCGGCCACTCCTCATGCACCATGAGGATCTCCTTCACCGAATTGAACCTAGAAACTGGCGGGTTGCACCAATTCAACACCAAAGACCAAATAAGTCTTGCCCAAGAGCACGTGACAAGAAGATGATCTGAAGTTTCCTCGAAAGAATGACATTCAGAACACTAAGGAGACACGAACCACCCCTTTTTAACAACCCAACAAAAGAAGGAATACGATCCATACCCGCCCCCAAGCAAAAGCATTAACCTTTAAGGGAATCCACCGAAGCCAAGCGATCTTAAAAGGAAAAGTTTGGAGCACATGCTTTGGAATTTTCTGCTTAACATCATTAACAATGTAACAATCGGCCATCCCTTCCCCCCAACCCACTTATCCTCAACATCAGACATCTTCAAAGTCCCAACCAAGGAAACCAGGTGGGAAAGATCATCCTTGTAATGAAAAGCTCTTGATCCCTACGCCAAAAATTTTGAAACGACGCCACCTCCCCTGTAACTCACCATATCCGCCAAGAAACAACCCTTAGACTTTTCTTCAGCATATAACGTAGAGAACCTATCTTTAAGACTACCCCAACCAATTGTCTACCCAAAAATTTGTAGCCTTGCCATTACCCACCCTTACTCTTAGCCCCTTTTCGTTTTTAACCCCCAACGAATTCAGATTCAGAAACACCTCCACAATATTTCTCCAAGGCCCAATCACTGACTTTTTAACCGGAATCATAGCCCAATTTCTATTAGAAAGATGAATAGCCTTGATCACCCTAACCCATAGGAGAGAGCTAAACATCTTGCATCTAGCCACCCACTTGACAAGAAGAGTGATATTAGCCGCCCAAACGGAGCTGATACCCATATCCCCATCCTCCTTGTCGGCCAACATATTTTTCTAAGAAACCCAAGCAATCTTATCATTGTTAGCGACACCATCCCAACAGCAACGTCTCCTAATTCCTTCATTTTTTTACATCTTGGCGCGATGCTCTAAACACGGATATGTAATAAGAGGGTATAGCACCTAACATCGATTTAGCCAGGGTAACTCGACCTCCAAAGGATAAATGCTTCGCCTTCTACTTGGAAAGCCTCTTCTCAACTTTTTCCACTATATGATCCCAACCTTTTACCCGATATAAATTTAGCCCAAGCGGAACACCAAAATATGTAACCGGAAAGGAACCGACCTTGCAATGGAGCCTAACGGCCAAGGATAACAACAAATCCTCATTCATCCCGAATCCAAAAATTAAGCTCTTATTAAAATTAATTTTTAAGCCGGAAGCCAACTAGAAACATCTCAATATCCTTGCCAAATTATCCAAATTAAAGTTGGAGGCCTCTCCCATGAAAAGGCCATCGTCCGTAAAAAAAAGATGGGAGAGACAAGGACCATTATTGGTAATTTCACCACTCTAAAGGTACCCAATAAACAACCTCTAGTCATAATAATATGGAGAGCTTCCATAATCATTGTAAAGAGAAAAGGAGAAAGTGGGTCTCCTTGATGAAGAACCCGAGACATATCAAACTCCTTCGTGGGATTAACTAAAACGGACGATCTACTAGAAGTTAGACACCCTGAAATCCATTTCCTCCATAATGTAGTAATCAGATTCTAAATAACGATGAACACATCATAGATTTTCATGAACAAACTTGCATATTAGATTCGCATTCTTGCGTATTGTGTTCATACTACGGATACAGACTCGATTTGGGGTATTTAACCCCTTGTAAGACATTTATTAACTTACAAACATACATACTAGACCCTTCTACTATAAACAAATACAATAATGACTCAAACTATAACTATTGAATATTGACATAAACAACCCTAAGTTTAGTTTAATGCCAACGTTCTCCCCCTTAAACTAAACTTGGTTTAATTGAGACCTTCAGATAACCTTGTCTTGCTTTATAAGAATGGCGGTTCTTCATCATAAGTGATATGTGACTCTTGTTGCTTATCTTTCCTTCCTTGATTTCAACTAATTTGATAAAAGCTTGTATAGACGTGCTTTTTCTTTCTCCATGCTTGTCATTCTATGATTTGAGTTTTGCTAAACTTGAGTTAATCTTGCTTCTATTCTGAATTGTCCTTTATTGCTCTTGATTTCATGCATATTCTTGCTAAATTTGTATCTTGCATTGCTTGCTTGTTTTTCTTCTTGCTTGCTTGAATTTCTTGTTGCTTTAACTTGCTTGAAGAAGTTGCTCCTTTGTTGATTTTGAACTGCTAAGGTTTAGAGCTTGATCTTGTTTCTTTGTTGACTTGCTTCATCTTGTTGATTCTTTCTTTCTTGAATTTGTTTATTGCACCACGGAGGTCTTGCTTGCACCACGAAGGTTGTACCACGAAGGTAATGTCTTGCACCACTAAGGTCTTGCCACCACAAAGGTTTTTCTACCACTAAGGTCTTGCTTTTCACCACGAAGGTCTTGCTTATTTACCACTAAGGTCTTGCTATACCACACAGATTTTTGATTTGTACCACACAGGTTTTCGACTTGCACCACACAGGTTTTTGACTTGCACCACACAGGTTTTTGACTTGCACCACACAGGTTTCATTTTACCACTAAGGATTTATACCACTAAGGTTTTTGATCTTACTTTCTATTTCTTTCCCTCATAAAGAAAGGACGAGCATGATTTACTCTTCCTCCTTTCATGCTTTTACTTGAATGAATCTGATCTTGCCTTACAGAAATGACTAACATCAATCTCTGTCTTGAAATTTGTGAGTATTTTTACAATTTTGCAATTGAGTAATTTCATAACCTTTCTATTCTTCAATCACAAATTCTAATTCCTAACAAACCCAAAATTTGCGATTAAATCTAAAAACTTCTAACCTTTAATCTTCCGTTTGACTTACGGATCAAAAGTCGATTTCGGGTTCTGATTGATGCTAGATTATTGACTTTGATTCCTTGCTCCCGCCTTGCAACTGCGATTTCTAATTTAATTTTTGAAATCCACCACTTCCAATTTCTGGTTTCAATTGATCTTCTAGAATACTTGGGTATTAATTTCGGTTTTGGCGTTTGGATTTTGATTCTGACTTTGTTCTCGAACTTGGACTTTGACTTCCGATTTCAATATGTGGAATTTATTGGAGTTTTCTCTAATTTCATACAACAATTTAATTCCTTTCGTTTAATTGCACAGGAACAAAAAAAAATCCATGCATTTTTCATACTTAAACTTTCGATCATCAAAAGTTGACACTTGGGCGATTGCACGGAGACAAAAATCGCTGCTTTCTTCCTTTCGATTTTCTGATTACGCAGAAAAAATTCGTCGTTGCCAATTTCTTCCTTTTGCGTTCGAAACGCCTATCTTCCTTGGATTCTTCTTTCTGTTAATCGGTTTTCTTTCTTTCAATCGATTAATCTGAATCCAGAGAAGAACGTTTCTGAATTTGATAAAAAACAAACCGAGCGCCGCTTCTTTCGATCGATCAATTGCTACTTCCGTTTCTTTTATCCTTCAATTGATTGATTAACAAATCGGCTTCCTTATTTTGATCGTTGATTCCATAGCGACATAGATGTTCTTCCTCTTTCGATTATGGCATGGCTAACGATTGGATCTTTGCTCTGATACCAAATGTAGTAATCAGATTCTAAATAACGATGAACACATCATAGATTTTCATGAACAAACTTGCATATTAGATTCGCATTCTTGCGTATTGTGTTCATACTACGGATACAGACTCAATTTGGGGTATTTAACCCCTTGTACGACATCTATCAACTTACAAACATACATACTAGACCCTTCTATTATAAACAAATACAATAATGACTCAAACTATAACTATTAAATATTGACATAAACAACCCTAAGTTTAGTTTAATGCCAACACATAATGAAGGGAAACCCATGCACGATAAAAATATGTTCCAAAAAACACCAATTCACCGAATCATAAGATTTTTCAAAATCAATCTTTATGAAACATGCTTCCCTTTTTGAACTCTTCAACGAAGCCAACACTTCATTATAATCATTGGAACATCGAGAATGTATCTATCCTTATAAAAGCGAATTGGGTTTCACTAATCACATCTCCCATGACTATGGACCTACGATTGGCAAGGGTTTTCGCAATAATCTTGTAGATCGCCCCCACAAGGCTTATAGGATGGAAATCGGCCAACACCAAAGGATCTTTAACTTTAGCAATAAAAGCGATGAAAGCTGAGTTACAACCATTGCTAATCTTCTCTTTTTGATGAAAACAATCGAAAACCGCTTTGAAATCAGAAGAAAAGAGATCCCAAGATCTTTTTAAAAAAAGAAAAAAAAAACTATTCGATCCGGAGCTTTTATCGCTCTCACAATCCCAATTAGCCCTTTTTATTCCCTCCGAATCAAAACATCGAGTCAGAAATCCCGCTTGAATGGTATATAAAGTCTTGAATCCCGAGTTTACCATAAGAGGCCTAGCATGCAAGGGTTTTGTGAATCAAGCTTTAAAATGATTAAAGACTTCATTTTTAACCACCTGAGGCCTAATATTCCAGGCATCATTAATCTTCAGACCCAAAATACAGTTACTAACTAACGTTACTTCTTTTTTTTTTGGAACGGCGATGTTTGGTCACGATGGGTTAGGACATCGCGCACCTATCCTACCTCCGTAGAGGAGGAGATGAGGGTCCACCCCACAGACAGCCAGACATGAGTGTCCTAACCGTGCCTCAGCTGGGGTCGTGTGGGGCATATGGACGTTCCCCGGGAAAACCATGCGACTGTCTAGCAGGCCTACATTGGACCTTCGTTGAAACCCGTAGGTTTCAACCCAAGCTTAGACAGTTGCAAGCCTCCACAATAGCAAAAAAACTTGTATTTTCATCACCTTTAAAGACCATTTAATTCTTGCTTTGTTTCAAGTCACTCAAATTATTATTTTCCAACAACAGGAGATATTTTTTCCAATTCTCTAATTGACATCTCTCCTGAACCGACAAACATCTTCGTTCCTCCTCCAAATCCATCAGATCAATATTTCTTCGAAGAGCCTCCAGAGCCCCCTAAATCTCTTTCCTTTATAGAAGCCAACCACAATTTTATTTATAGTAAATACATTTTATATATAAGTTTTTTGAAAACATTTTGTGTAATAAATAAGGGGCAATTGCATATATCCCCCTACAAAACCAATCAATTGCATATTTACCCAACCTAAAAATTTAATCGCATATTTCCCCCTATTTTAAATCTTAATTGCATATTTACCCATTTTCATTCAATTTTATTATAGATTGACTAATTTACCCCCAAAACCAAAATCATTATAAATTAAATATATCACTGTCTTCATTACTAAAAATAATTCAAATTTGCCAAGCGCAGAAAGCATATGTTTAAACTTCTAGCATAGCTGTTTAAAGCATAAAAACAATTGCCAAAAACTCACCATCAATTTCAAATCACGTTCTGAATGCATGTGTTCAAAGCATGTGTAAAACAAATACTTTCTAAGAATCTAAGTCCAAAAAGTCAGGAAAATAAAAAAACGCTAGACAGCTAATATGAAGAATCCCTGCACCAAAGTCGCTACAAATCGTCGATTAAAAGAAATCCAATGTGTTTAGGACAAACAAAACACAATCACTGCACCAAAATCCCTACAAAGTCGTCGATTCAAAATGTACAGTTTCAAACATACCGTGGATTCAAATTCGATGCTTCTCCAATCATTCCTTTCTCTCAATCGATTGGCTTCTCAAATCGTAATGTTTCTAGATGAATGGCGAAGAAGAAAGAATGAGAGAGTCGTTGCAGCTTCTGAAATCAAATATCAAATGGAGAAGATTTAGTGGGAAAAAAGAGGATAGCAGAGGAACCATCACACATCGCAGGAGAATAAAGATTTAACCTAATTCAGATGCATCGACTGTTTTAGGGGCAGCGGTTGTTATGAGGGTATAATTGTCATTAAAATAAAATTTAATATAAGAATGAGTAAATATGGGAAAATTGGAATTGAATAATACGAATTCACACTTCTTGGCCAATAATAATACAAGTTATGCATTTGGCCTACAATAATACCAATTAACTATTTCGTTCTCTAGAATGATACAGCGTTAGTTTTTCACTAACGGTGTTAGTCACAAGGTTGTTTTTGTCATTTCTAAAGTTGGAGGGCTCTTTTTGAAATACCTATAAATATAAAAAGCAAAAAAAAAATAAAAACAAGTGGTAAAAGGAGAAGAACGGGGAGAAAGGCCGGAGCTCCAACCACCGGCGTCCACCCCACATCACTGCCGCCTCTCACCTGCTGTCGACAACCGTACGAAAACCCGAACCCCAAGTCCTCGATGTCTCACCATCGACTCCGACGAATCACGACCGCAATCGAAGCCCAAAATCGAACCGGAGACCCTAGCGACATCCGGCCAAACGTCACCCAAACCTACCTCTAGCAGCCTCGCCACCGCTCCCCATCCGATCGCTGGATTCCGCTGACCCAACCCCATCTTCTCCCCTTCGTTGATTCCGGCGAACACACCAACCCACACCTCCCTCTGATCTCGCCCTTCTTTCCGTTCGATGAATTTGAGTGGGTTGAAAATTTGGTTGCCACCGTCGCAGATCGGCGAGATAAAGGTCGTCGGAACCGTCGCAGATCGGCGAGATAAAGGTCGTCGGAAACTAGGTCGCCGGTGGTTGGAGCTCCGGCCTTTCTCCCCGTTCTTCTCCTTTTACCACTTGTTTTTTTTTTTGCTTTTTATATTTATAGGTATTTCAAAAAGAGCCCCTCCAACTTTAGAAATGACAAAAACAACCTTGTGACTAACACCGTTAGTGAAAAACTAACGGTGTATCATTCTAGAGAACGAAATGGTTAATTGGTATTATTGTAGGCCAAATGCATAACTTGTATTATTATTGGCCAAGAAGTGTGAATTCGTATTATTCAGTTCCAATTTTCCGTAAATATGCAATTAATTATTTGAGTTGGGTAATATGCAATTAAGATTTAAAATAAGGGGATATATGCAATTATCCCAATAAATAAATCAATGTTTAAAAAACCGGTTCAACCGGTTCAACCGCGAACCGCCCTCATCACCGGTTTTTTATATCCCTGTTTTTTGGCAATAACCGGACCGGGTTAGACCGGCCGGTTTTTCGGGTTTTTCTGGTTCAACCGGTTTTCTTATTTTTTTTATTTTTTTTTAAATTTTTTTTTAACTTTTTTTTTATTTTTTTTATTTTTTAAAGTTTAAAACTTATATTTTCTTATGAAATACATATTTGATATTATTTTTAAGTGGATTATAATTATATTTTAACTACTTTTGTTGGGTGTACAAGTTTATTAGTATTTTTATAAAAAAAATATATATAAATCCCTAACCGGTTCAACCAGCCGGTCTAACCGGTCCCGGAAGATTTTTCGATTCAACTAAAAAACCGGTTTTTAAAACATTGAAATAAATAATAAATTATTAATAAGTTAAAAGGGGGAGCAGTTGTCAAATTCTCATTTGCTACGCCAAATGCTGATTGGTTGGATCCAAACCAGGTGGACCACACAGGCGGACCCACTCACTACTTTCACACGCCTCTCTCCACGTTGACCTTTCTTCCACCTCTTTCTCTCCGCCCACACAATATCAAAAGTACCCCCCAAATCATTAAATCCACCAAACCTTTGCAACTACTACTATGATCCATCCAACCATCTCAAGTCTCAACCTGCGATAATTAAATTTAAACACCGCCGTTTTATATATGGAGATTATTCTTCCTGTGATTACCCGAGTTCCCACGACAAACTTGATCACAAAGACTACTTTTGCTTCTTCCTGCTGTAGCAAAAGTGTTGAAATTGGGTTGCCAGGGAGATTGACTAATCGGAGAAAACGAGCGGTGGGCGTGAGAGCTTCGGCGGAGGTGAGCAGCGGCGGTGATGGCGGAGGAGAGAGGAAGAGTGGCGGCGGAATGGAGATGATTACATTTGATCACAAAAGGTTCTCAAATGATTCTGCTGCTGAGTTGCCTGATGATATTGGTTCTCTTGTTAGACTCGCCTATGGAATCGGTTCGTCCTTTTTACTATTTTATTGATGTTAAATAATAAAATGCCATCCAAAAGTCTATGTTTGCCTTATACTTCGACCTTATATATTTCGATAGTTTGATGTATTGTTAGTTTGTTACGGTACTTGTAACTTCCCAGTCAACCGACTTAAAAGCGTAACCATAGTTAGTTGTGTTCGATATAAACTTTTAAAGTTACTCTGCTTAATTAGAGCATGTTTGAGATTACATTTAAAAACTACTTATTAACTTATTGGCTTTTTGAAAAGTTAATAAGTTAAAAACATTGTTTGGTTAATATAAAAGCACTTTTGATTTTAACTTTTTGACAAGGAGAAAAAAACCATCTTCGAAAAGCCAAGAATTCTTGGCTTTTAAAACTTCTTTTGACTTTTGAGATGAAAATTACTAATATGCCCCACCTTTTTACCCATAAGATCTCATCACCTTCTCTCATTTTGGTCATTTTATATGAATAATATAATTTTTTTTTTTAAAAAACAACTTGGTGACTTTTCCTACCACAAAATTTAATCCAAACAATTTTTTTAAAACTACTTTTGAAAAAGTTATAAGTTAATAAGTGTTTTTAACTAAAAGCACTTTTACACTCAAATAAGCACTCTCAAACATACCCTTAGATAAATATATTCACAAATTTTTTATTTAAACATAAGAGCTTAATTGTTTGTTATTTATTGTATGGTGTATATTTTGATATGGGTTATAAATATGAGAATTACAGGCATATATGGGACGATGGCGTTAGCAGGGAACTTGATATGCTCTGCGGTCGGAATCGATGGAAGCGGAGGTTATTCGCCGTCATTGGAGGCCATCGTAGCAGGGATAGGATACTCTGTTCCTCCCATCTTGGCGCTTCTATTTATTCTAGACGTATGCTTCTTTTCTCTTTTCGAAATTCTCCTGCATTCCTTTTTTTTTTCTCCTAGAGATATTTAGGGATGAAAAGAAACCAGAATCTCACCAGAAACCCAGAACATTACTTAGACAACAGTTGGGACAAGTAAATAGTACCTAAAACCATTTGCAATACTAACACCCTTCCTAACAGTATATTCTTAGTCATGAATCATGATCATGTAATATTAACTTTTTACCTGTCATTTCCACTAATAACTTTTTAGCCCTTCACACAAATAACCTAATTTATCATATAATATTTATGTGTATGAGAGGGTTAAAGCTAATCTAGTTTCCTAATTTGAGTAGGATTAGAAGTCTTCTTTTAGGCAAGTTTGTTTTAGTATAAATAGAGGATAATTTTTATTTACATGCAAGAAAGACTCGATGTTTTTTTTCTTTTTTTTGAACGAGGTTTGGAACTAACTCTGATACCAGAGTGAGTTTTTTTGAGACAATATTACAATTGTTCATACTGGATTTTATATTCTAGGCTTGACTCACCATGAACACCATCAAGGAGGAAATCCACCACTTGAGAAAATTTGAGCTTGAGACCTCAAGGATCCAACTTCCAAGCCCCCAACCATCATTCTCATGCTAGCTCCTCTATATGAACTTGCAATAGTCGATGTTTGTTGAAGATAATATCTTGTTTGCATGTGTTCGATTTTAGGCCTGAGTTCCAACTATAGAAACTTAAAACTAAAATATATGAATGTAGTTGATTATTTAATATTTTAAGCCGGTTCCTGATATGAATTTAAGCTTGGTTTTCAGGTAATGGATATCCTAATGGGTAATTATTAATCAGGTGTAACCGGTATAACCGACCATGGCCATTCTTAAGACATATTTGATTCAGGAGATACCTAATTATACTTGCAAATTTGTACAGGATGAAGTTGTAAAGGTATCACCATACGCACGTGCAATTAGGGATGTAGAAGATGAGGAATTACGAAGCTTTTTCTATGGAATGTCTCCATGGCAGGTAAAATACCTACTTTTAGTTTGTGAGTTTGGTTTTCAGTTGATTTAATTATCATTTTATATACCAATCTAGCTAGCTTGTTGCAGTTTATACTTATAGTTGCTGCAAGCTCTGTTGGCGAGGAGCTTTTCTACCGAGCCGCAGTTCAGGTCAGTTTTCAAAGACTTAACAGTCATTAAGAGATTCTAGTCTTCTTATAAATTTATATTTTCATATGCAACTATATATATAGGGAGCTTTATCAGATGTTTTTCTAAGGGGAACTGAGTTAGTATCGGATGCTCGTGGAATGGCCTCATTGGTACAACCACTTTAACATGTCTTATGATCAACCATCACTGTTTATAATAATTATGATGATAATAATGGGTTCGGGTTCTTTATCCTGTAGGCCGGCGTGCTGCCACCTTTTGTACCATTTGCACAGGCGTTTGCAGCCGTGATCACAGCAGCTCTCACGGGTTCACTATACTATGTTGCTGCATCTCCAAAAGGTTTTTCTTATTTTCATTTTCTGATGAAAGAGATGTAACAATATCATGTATACTTATGTCAAAGTTCTATTTGAGGTAGTATACCTTTTTTTTTTGCCTTTAAGAGGCAAACACTAAACACTTAAAAAAACTGAATAAAAAAGGTAACTTTTGACTTCACAATGCTACCTATTTATGTCAAAAAAATTGCATCAAAACTAAACAACTTCTATCAAAATTTCCTTTTAAAAAGATGTTAGAATTTTGACTTTGAATGGCCCAAAATCGCGCTAATGATTTCTTTTTTTCATGTGTCCCTTCAGATCCTACTTACATAGTGGCACCAGTTTTGAGCTCTCGTTCTGCTCGTGAAGAAATGAAGAAGCTTTTTGGAGCCTGGTATGAGAGGAGGCAACTGAAAAAGATATACTCTCCATTACTTGAAGGACTTGTAGCTCTCTATCTTGGATTTGTATGGAACCAGGTAACTAACTAATAACTAATGTTGAACTTTGATCGGGTTATTTTATTCGTGATATATATCATTTGATGGTAATTTTTATGAACGTGACGACAGACAAATAACATTCTAGCGCCCATTATAACACATGGGATATACTCTGCAACGATACTAGGACATGGGCTTTGGAAGATCCATGATCACCGACGAAGACTCCAGCGGAGAATCCGGAAGCTAGAACTTGAAGAAAAGAAGCCATGGAAATAGGACAGTAGATTAGGGATGAAGGAAATTCTGTATATTACATGCACAGAAGAGGTTGATTTGAATTGGTTACATCTTACATGATATAAGAATGTACAAGCAAATTGTATGCAAGCAAGGTCACATTTTTTCAACAGTAAAATAAATGAGTGTGCATATTGTCTTGAAACTTAATGTGGTTAACAGATAGCAACAACCATACACGACTACTAATAATGATAGTAATGAACTAGTTAATTTTAGCATACAATGGTAAATAAACTATAATAGTACCATATAAAAAAGTAGTGAGACAATTTTATTGGGGTACCGTCTCCTTTACCAAATTAAAAAAAAAGAAAGAAAGTAGTGAGGTAGATAACAAAGCAATGAGATAGGAAAAAAGTTGCCGCACTATTTGTAACAAACAAGCAAACCGTACCAGCATATTTTTTGTTTTGCCCCCCATGAGATGCTGATCGGCGCATTTTAGGTTCACACTAATTTATATTAATTGTATTGAAAGTGCACCGATACGAGTTTAATATATGTTCCTTCAATCTGTTTTAGTAATTAGTAGCATGTTTTGGAAATAAGCTTAAATTATTATCATTAAGTTAAACGCGAGCTCTAGCGATTCAACATTACTAATGATCTAATATTATTAAAATTCAAATGGAGTAAATAAAAAATTATATAGTAAATTATTTAATCCATGTTAGACTTTTGTTTTGTTTGTGGCAGAGAGCCAAGAGGTTATCCAAGAAATATTTATGGGCCTTATTGGGCCTCATGAAGCGCAAAACAGAAGCATCAATTAAAACAAAATTGGCTCCAACAATTGTAGGGGGAGTTCGACAGTTCACGTTTGGTCTGTGACGGCTGAAGCCCGAAGCCAAGGTGCCTTAGGGCACAGATTTCAAGGTGATCAGAGTTCTCCATTCTTGCTGTGTTGAGTCGAGAACAGAGATTGAGGCCACGAAATGGGATTTTTTTTTATAATTTTTTTTTTTTTTTTTTTTTTTTTTGTGAATGACAAATTTGAATCACTACGGAGGTATTACCCACTATCTCGATCATCTCCAATCTTCATCAAGAGAAAACTCACCATAAATAAGAAAACTCCCTGACCCTTATTGGGTACCTCACCTTAGCCAATTGAGCTAGGGATTGAGTACCTCACTTTGAAAAGGGTGTCCTATTTCTTCCTTCTTTTAGTTTTCTTTCTATTAGCTTTTTTCTGGAAAGGCTAAGTGGTCCGTTCCACATAGGTCTGTAAATGAATTAAACGTTCAGTAAATAGTTCGTGAACCGTTCGGCGAATAGTTCGTTTATGTTCGTTTATTTAATAAACGAACAAAAACGAACATAATTTTTTGTCTATTTAATTAAATGAACGAACATGAACAAATGTCTTGTTCGTTTATTTATGTTCGTGAACGTTCGTTTATGTTTATTTATTTATGTTCGTGTATGTGTGTTCGTTTATGCTCTTTTTATGTTCGTTTAATTCTATTAATATAATTATATAAATTATTTAATTAATAAAACACTTAAATTAAGATTGTTAGATGAGTCTTGATGTATTTTGAAATGAATTATGGTCATTTAAACCATTCCTTTAGATTTTTTTCTTGATTATTGACATTATTGGAAACAAGATGTGTTTGTTTACCTTCGCTTAAATTTGTGTTCGTTTAAAATTATGTTCGTTTATGTTCATGAACCGTTCGTTTAGTCGTTAACGAACGAACACAAACGAATATGAACCTGTCCATTTCCTTAATAAACGAACATGAACAAGAAAAGTTTTGTTCGACTAATGTTCGTGTTCGTGTTCGCTTAAAGTTAAATAACGAACACGAACATGCCCCTGTTCGTGTTCGTTCGGTTTGTTTACAAGCCTAGTCCCACTATTTGTTCCTCAAAGGAGGGCCACAGATCCGGATACACCACCCATTTGTAATACCTAAATCTGGAGAAAACCCATTCAAATGTAGGAAAAACCTTACCCAGGGGATAAGGATCGAACCTGACACCTTTCGGTACCCAAGCCCAAACCATCACTTCCCATACTACTCAGCCAAATGACCGGTGGTATTTTTTTTATTAGTTGATACATACCTTTGAGAATTCAGTTGATTAGTTTAATGGAGAATTTTATATTGGCAGTATCCGTGTTATTTGTTATTATGATTATGATTGTCTAAGTATTTGTGATCATACTTGAGTGTAGAGTTTAGTTGGTAAGGTAAATAATCAGGTTGTTTACCTTGGACATATCTCGTTTCTCTGTGAATTCTTTATCAAACTTTTTTAACTTTAAAGAGTGTCAACGTCAGATTTTTCATTACTTGATGTTGTCTCATAATGATTAGGATGTAGTAGATTAATAATTTCCTAGCTCGTGTTCTTGGTGGTTGATTAATTCCACCATGTTAATACAGTCGCATAAAGTGTTGATATTACCCATAGTACTTAAAATTAAATGTGACTATATTTACGTGGTCTTCTAATTGTTTACATTCTAGTTTTTTTATTTTATTTCACAAATCAAAATCAATATTACACATATAGTTTAATAAGCTAGTTTATGTTAGTTAGATAATCAAATATAACATATAGCACTGACCATGCTCCTCGTGGATACGATACTTAACTTACTCTAGCTACCTAGGTTAATAAGGTTTTTGCATGACCCAAACGATAGGTCATCAATTGCGCTTCTAGGAACTCATAGTTTTGTTTCAACTCGACGAGTTGCTCATCAAGGCAAAAACGTTTTCGTAGAGAAGGTATCCACATCCTTATAAGTATGGTTTAGTTCTCATCCTAGCTCACCCGATTTGGAACTTACATCTCCAACCCCATAGGGACCTAGCGTACACCGCCCGACTCTGCTTCTAATACCATTTGTAATAGCCTAAGCAAACCGCTTTACCTCCGATGGTTTTTCCATCCATTAACTCATGGTTTTGTTTTCACCCGAAGAATTCCTCGCCCAGGGAAACCTCGTCTTGGTAAAGAATGTATCCATCCTGTTATAAGTAAGGCTTCGTTCCTCCCTTCTAACAATGTGTGACTTACATATCCACCCTTTTAAGAAACCCAACGTTCTCACTAACACACCTGCCTAGCTCATACAATTTGTAACACAAGAAAATAGTACCAAAATGATGGAATATGGACTCTGGGGCTTGGAAACTAACCTCTATCTTCTAAAACTGGCTGTGGATGCCTTCTGGATTCTAAAGTTCGACTCCGTAGATGTTTGGCCATCAACATGTATTTGTAGTTTAGGGTTTCCTCAAATTAGATCGTCATAGGATGTCATGAGGATAACGGGTCGTTACCCGTTGACATTCTACGTCCGAAAATCATTAGCTAGGCTATCTTTTCTGGTGACGTTAACATAACGGACGTCACCTTGTAACGGGCCATCTAGTCCTTGAATCTTCAATTCTTCACGACTTCATTCAGACTTGAGCTTTTCATCATCAAACCTTCATAAATCAGTAACTTATCTTCCAATCAATCCTTAAATGCCCACTAGAAAAACATGCCTAAATATGACCAAAAGCAATTGAAACCCATTAGATATGAAAGGCTTTGGCGACTAGAAAGATGTGATATTTAGAACACGTCAAGATGCAAGACTAAAATGACTACCTATATCAGTATGAAGTTCAGTTGTTTTTAAAAATGGAGACTAGTTGAAGAAAAAAGACACAAGGCTAGTTATATAATACACTGTCAAGTAAGACAATCTGAGTATGTTGCACTTTTGTGTATTATTTTCATATATTGAAATAAATATTAAGGGTTCAAGGGGGCAATGCCCCTTTGGTGTCCAAGGGGCGTAGCATCCCTGATGGGGAGTTTTGCTACTGAGTCAAGAGTAACCGTCAACAACAAAGTTGGTCTATCCCTAGCAACTTCATACATTGGTTCGTAGCAAGTTCATACATTTGTTATCAACTTTATGGGTCGATAACAACTTTGTGTTTTAGTAGTAAAGTTGGATATCGATAGTAAAGTAAGATCAATAGCAACTGATAACATCACTATCAACTGATATATATTCAGCTACAACAAATGTTTAGCGACAATGTGTGTGAGTAGTAATTAAAGTTGCTACTGATAGGTAAAATAATTGTAAGCGACGTCCACTGTTAACCACAAACTAAAATTATGTGATTAATCGTTGTTCCCCGTATAAAGATGAGCTTTTGCCTTGTTTAATATATAATTCATATGCAATTAAATTGTTACAGTTTAATCATATAAGAATTCGTACTTGTTCTTAACTAGAGATCGATCGCGCGTTGCTGCGATAATCGACGAAAATATCGAAAAAATGAATAAAATAGAAAAAATATAGGTTCATAAGTGTATTAGGCAATTCCGAAAATCTTATTTACATCTTATTCCATTTTATATAAACACATCTCCCATAAACTTCAGATGTTACATTCCATATCTTTAACCTTTAATTACTCATATCAGTGCACCTAATATCTTTATTACATTTCATATTTAAAATCAACACGTCCTTTGGAATAAAGCTACCCGTATTCAAGCACTTTCAGTATGATCTTTTTTTTGTTGGTATAATAGCCTATGTATTGACCCTTAATTTGGAGTAAATAAAATAGAAAAAATATAGGTTTATAAGTGTATTAGGTACTTCTGAAAATTTTATTTACGACTTATTCCATGTTATCTAAGTTCCGTATAAATACCTCTCACATAAATTTTGGTTGTTACATTCCATATCTTTACCTTTAATTGCTCATATCAGTGCACCTAATAATTGTATTACACCCCATATTTTAAATCCAACTTTACTATAAGTTTTAAACTTATATTTTCCATCTACAGACTCTTCCTTAGCAACAACTAACACCACGTGTCGTTTCGAATAAAGCTCTCTATATTAAGGCGTATCAATTTTTTTGTGTAAAATAGCATATGTATTGACCCTTTCCTTGATTCGTGTAAAATATATGCTACCTAATACATTTAAAAAACTATATAAAAAAATAAGGTTATGTTGTAGTGAAAAAATTACGGGCCAAATTTAAAGTGGGAAGGTTCGAACTCGCGCCAACAAAAAAAAAGACTCTACAAATCCAAAAAGTAACCACTTCGATGACATCACAAAAGTTAATGTTCCACAAGAACTTATGTACATAAATATATAAAAATGAATTTACAGGTGTATGGTGTTGGATATTATATGTCTAGATCCGATATATTAACGTGATCGATCCGGTCATGTTCCACAAGAACTTATATACATAAATATATAAAAAATGAATTTACAGGTGTATGGTGTTGGATATTTTATGTCTAGATCCGATAAATTAACATGACCGACCCGGTCATTGACCCGTAAGAGTTACACAGGGGTCAACGTGTCAAGAAATTCGATTAATTTATTAATTGGTAACCGAACGAAACTTAATCACTAAGTTTAGTAATTATGGTGGTTTATATTTAATTAAATAAATTGTTTAGTTAATTAAATAAATGGTTGATAAATTAATTGTATTTATTTAAAATATGAATTTAAATAAATTAGATAATTAATTAGTTGGTGGATAATTAAGAGGTTTTAAATAAAATGTTGATTTAAAGAGATAATTGAGAGTTAATCAATTTGAATTCGATTTACATAGGTTAAGGATCAATTATAAATATAACTGATCCAAAAGGTTTTAGGGTTAATCCAGTTCCAAACCAAAAACACCCTAAAACTCTCCCTCTCCCCCCTCTCTGCGATTCGTCGCCCCTTCAGGTTCAAACACCGCCGACCGTCGGCCTCCTCCACCGCCGGCCCACCCCCGATCGCAACCACCATGGTGGCGTCGCCCCGTCGCCGCGCCACTGCCACTCTGACCGTCGCTGCTGTCCACGCCGAAACCACTGCCGCTGCCGCCACTCACGGTGGTGCGCCGTCGCCGCCGCTGCTGCCTCTCCGATCCAGTCCCAACCGTGGCCTAGTCCACTTTATCCGGTGAAACTGTCACCGGATTCCATCGCCGCTTTGCCTCCGGCGATTGGAGCACCACCACCGCCGGCCACCGCGTTGCAGCCCGTGATGTCCGTCGAGCACAGGGTTTCTAACCCCGATTCCGGTTTGTGTTTCGGGACGATTCCGCCGTTACCGGAATCCATAGATCAAGATCCACCGGTCACACATTTACTTGGTGACGAAGAAACTTATCCGGTCAACTCGGTAGAAGACTTGACGATGAAGTTTACCAATACGGTTTTGTTTAGCCCTAGCGACGACATGTTGAATCCCGATGTCTCGAATGGTTGTTCGGATCCGGCTAAGGTATATCTAAACTGTTATTTAGATATTTATTTTGTCGTTGTAATTTTCATGTTTGCGTGTTAAAAGGTGATTTGATTCCCGTAATGATTTTACGGTTTTCGTGTTTTAGAAAGAAAAAAAAAATGAACGAATAACCCGAACACCACTGTAAAACCCAACATATAGGAGACACAAGTTGTCTATTGTATTTATGTAGAATATTTTTAAGGCAATGCAACGTATATTTATAAAAATATTCGTACGCCAATAATGCAACGGTTTGTTTTTTAATAAATATTATATACAAACACATAAAAAATGATCACGGGAACAATCTATCTTCTGAAATAAAATAAAAATAATTAAAAAAAAGCTTAACATGTTTATAAGCAAACATTAATATTAATAGTAAATAAAAAAAAGTGAAAAACTAAAACATTAACCATCCAAAGAACGTACAAGTGGTAATAAATAATAAAAAGAAGGGAGGTCCAAAGACTCGAACTTAAATCTTGTGTCTAGAAGGAAAGGACAAAACCAATTAAACTACTTAGATTCTTGTTAAACTTTTCTCAGCATGTATATATATATATTATTGATTGATATGGTTTGGCGTGAAACCATAGGAAAGTTTTCAATTGTATATATATACAATAACCTTTGTTTTATTCGATAAAAGTTTTTGAAATACCACCAAAATATCTTTAATGTGAAAGTGATATGCACGAGTTGACGGGCTGTACATAAAACATCAAGATACAAAACCTACACTTTTAACTATGTCCTTTTCCTTTTGCCCAAAATGAATTGCATTGATTAATATTTAGAAGGCCGGGCCCAACTATATCCCCACCGTTTCTTATCTAATTCTACACCATCGATAATGACCTTCTGAAGGCTAGCTACAATTGATGCTAACTTCCGCCAAGTGTGTAAAACGTTTGTTCAAAGTTGCTACTAATGACCAAATTTGTTACCAATTATCAAAGTTACCACAGATGAGAAAAGTTGCTACCATTGTTTCCGGAAATTGCGGTTTTATATTTAACTAAACTGTTGTTTGAACATAAGGCCTTGCATGTAACTATCGTGTCATAGTTGAATGTTCGTTTCCATTGATCTACTTTCAAATAGCCGTTTGAGTTTGATTTGATTAAGGATAGTGTGAGATTAGAATTGATTAAATAAGTTATAAGGCATTCCCAAATTCCATTATACCAACACATGCAACAAATAAAATTATAACATCACAATAGAAAGAAAACAAGATACGAATCTAGAAGGCAACAATGGCCATTAATCAAGTTGTTTCTTCTAAGTTCCAACAACAAACGAATCTTCAACAAATTATTATAAGCAGGCAAACAAACATGCAGATAAGACTAGTGAATACATATGATATATAGCCCTTCAATTTCAGTGTATAATACTACTATTATATTGTGAGACTATTTTGGTATATATATATTATGAATTTATAGTTTTAGAAATATTCTAGGGTTTCAAAACAAGAAAATCCATATTTTGAATTCACTTGAACCCAGTTTGTTAGATCTTTTGGGTTATTACTAAAAGCAATTAATGATCAAGTTGTAATGGAGGGGACCAAGGAAAAATGGACAAAATTGTTCATACCTCTGAGATATGGTGGTAAGCATCATATCATTGATGAATTAAAAGCCAAGTGTGTAGGGAACAGTGAACACATCAAGGCGAGGGGACCAAGCTAGCAATTTTCAGCATAATTACCTGAAACATGCAATCATCCCTGTATACATTTCTTAGCTGTACGTACGTATGTTTACCTACAAATGTTTTTTCTTGGAAATAGTGTTGCCTGCAGCAAGTTTGTAATTTTGGCTGTACTTCTGGCTAATAGCTTCTTTCAATATTGTCTCACCACATAATACCTTGTCCTAGAGAATCAACCACATTATGTATTTTTAGGCCAAGTGAATATTATTGGATGTAAATACTACTTACATAGAGATTTACCTATATACAAAATGTAACTTGCTTCTCCAACGGATCGGATGTCATGTGGCAACCATTTTATTATTGTTTTTTTTTTTGTTTGTTTTATCTAAACACAACACATTTAACATATGAGTTGGTGATGTAATGAGTAAAGGCATGTAACATAACACTTAGGTTTTATGTTCGATACTTGGAGCCTTTTGCTTTTAATTGTAACGTATTTACGTAATTTTGTATTTCTGTTTTCTTTATGTTGCGATTCACATTTTTCGTTATCTTTTCATTTTTTTTACGTTGCGCTCTAACAATACACATATTTTTTGTATAGCCGTGTTATTCCTATGGCAACACGCAAGTAGCAAAATCTAGTTACTAATAAACTTCAGATTGTAAAATGGAAATTTTATTTCATGATTGAGTAAAGGATTACCAAGACCTTCATATAAAAGACTATAGTCTCCATCATGTATTATTACTCTAACAATCATGTTGTTGGAGTGGTTAAGGTCATCTTGTGTCCAAGTGATTCAGGTTCTATCCTTGCTCCCAACAATATTGTTCTGAGGCATGACGGCTCTATGAAAAAAGACCAGGATCTTGTTGTCTCTGGGTTTGATCCCGAGAGCGACTAAGTTTTACCTCCAGTAGGCCTTCGGGCGGGTGGGTTCTTCCCGACACTGGAGATAACTTGGGTGTGCTTAAGCGCTCTGTGCGGCTGAGTTGGGCCAGCTGACGGTGGCATTTTGCCATTGGGTCACCCCGTACGGAGTACCTAGACAATTCTATGTTTATTGGCCGTTAAAAAAATAACCTAGAAAATGTCTGTAATTAATGAGGATCAAACATCCAATTTACCATTTTAGAGCAAACATCTGCTTTCGTCATCAAACACTTTCTGTGTATGCATGGCACGTTTTTATATTATGATCTTAATTGGTATATACTATATATTAAAAAAATACTGCAATATTTCTTGCAAGTCTTTGGCTTAGATAGAAATGAACAAACACGAGATGCTTCAACTGTTTCCTAAAACCAGTTTTCATTGATCTTGTGGCTTGTTCGGTCTTCTCTTACTACAGTGTTTGCCGTTAAAAAAGGTATTAACTCAACCAAACGACATTGTTTACTTTATACCTACTATATTCATTACATATATATTTATATAGAAGATAACAAAACCATAAAATTAAGTGACCACTTGAGCTATCCTTTTCATGTACTTGCATGCATGTGTGATATATATATATATATATATATATATATATATATATTAGAGGATCATTTGAGAACCAATTTGGTTTGAGAACTTTTGAGAACTATTTTAAGCCACTAGTTTATATATATGGAAATCCCCTCCATGAATTTGAATGCTTCCCCCCTGAAAATTAGTGGCTCAGAATGGTTCTCAAAAGTTCTCAAAAGAAAAAGTTCTCATTTGAACCTAACCCTATATATATATATATATATCATCTATTCTAATAAACGAAAAGATTTTAAGCTGAGGTGGCATCACCACAGCCTTCCTCTGAGTCACCGCAATACCTCACTTTTCACCAATTAAGGGCAAATATAAAAATCCTTCGTCCTTCAAGTAAAAAACGCGCGGATCTTCTGGTCGGATCTTATAACCCGATTATTAAACCGACCACACCTTTATCATATTGAAAACCCTAAAAATCTAATCTTCATTGCAGAAAGTCAAGGAGTTGCTCTCAGGCGATTTTCAAAAATTGTATCATAATTTCATCCAGAAAAGTCGCCGCCTTCCTCAAGAACGACGATAGAAATCATTGTCGTTCACGCAATTGATCATCTAGAAAAGTCACCGCTCCCTTGCTCCATCGATCATCACCGGCTGTTCATCATCCTATTTCTTCCATTGTCAGACTTGATTGAAGGTATGGTCTCCCCGTCATGATTTGCATCTCTAATGATTCAGATGTGGTCAATCGATTTCGTTTTCCTCCTTCGTTCGTAACCCTAAAATTGATTTTGTCGGTTCAATTCCCTTGATTCTTTTATAGTTTTCTCGATCGATTGTTTCCCTTCTGGTGATTAATTAAGAGGATACTGAACGACAACGATTCACGCTTCCAATCCATAGGTTGTTTGTCTTTGATAACGTTTTTTTCATGGTTTCATTGTTATTATTACAATATATTTCATTATTTGTCTATAGTTTGTAATTTGAAGTATTAATACTTTGTGTGCTTCAGCCTCTGTGTTTGATTTGTGATTGAGGAAGTGAAAAAAATACAAGGTATGAATAAAAAAAATTGTTGCTGGAAGTTGGAATATTACACAATAATATATGCATTGCTCATGTGTCTTCTATTTTACTATTTTAGGTGTTAGTTTTGTGGCTTAAGTTATTCGATTTCAAATCAATTGTCGATTTTGGAAGGATATTTGTGGCGTACCAGCAAATTTCCGCTTTCAAGAGCTATATTTCGTGGGAGAAGGATTCTGCGTTCCAATTTTTATGCCCAAATCCTACAAGTGCTCACAATAGGTATTGGATTTGCTCATTTGTTTGTTCGTTTTGTTGTTCTTACCGATATACTTACTACATGATTCCACAATTACCTAATTATGCTTCGATCGGTTGAAAATGGTCAATTTACGTGCATTTGATAGATGGGCACCCTAGAAACAATCATATAATATGACAAAGGATGTTTTTTATTTTTATTTTACGTGAGTATGATGAGATGATGATGATGATGATGTTTTTTATTTTTACTAATAGTGACTGATCATAGTTTCATATCAGTATTTGCAGCCTACAATGGCTTAAGTCCAATCTAGCACTTCAGTGGTCAACTGGTCATATTGAAGATTTAAATCCACAAATCCAATCTGGCGTTGTACTTTTTAGGTGTGTTTATTGTCGATTTTCTTGATTAATTGTAGTTGCTTAATTGTGTTCTAGGTTTTGTTGTTCTATGATTATGTTATTTTTCTTTTATTGTGGTCGTTAATGTTCTATTGTGAATTCGTTCGTGTCTCATAAAACTCTTTCAATTAGGTGTATGCATTTGCCTGTTATCATCAGCAGTTCACTTTAATGAATTACTGAACTTAGATTTTTGTTTTTGGGTTAAGCTTTTATCGATTCTGTTTCGTAATTATTTTCTTTTTATCTTCAAGTGGTTTATGCTTTTAATTTTTTGGCGGCTGACTTGTGTATATGCATGATTATCGTTTTACTAATAAATTCTTACCTTCAAGTGGTTTAGATTTACAATTATTCATGATCATAGCTTGCTTATCTTTGTATGTTTTTATGATCCCCCCCCCCCGCGAGTATTAATTTGAAGTGTCTGTTGTGCTTACATGTTAAACTTACATCTTTAATACATTTGTTATTATTCTTTGATTATTGTTTACAATTTATTTATAGGTGTTGAATTTCGATGACATGAAGCTTCGCCTGATGTTCTTAGTGCTACAATAATATCTTCAGAATTTGGTCACAGGTACAAGTGAGTTTTAAATAATTGCATTTACTTAATTTTTTTGTTATTTTAAATTAGCAACAACTTTAGCCGATGATCAATTGAAATGGTGAATTCTACAAGGTTGGTTCTTTTTACAAAGTTGAAACATGAATGTAGTCATCTAATGATTAAGTGTTAGATGTTATTTTGACTATTTTTAGTGTCTTATTTTGATCTCTGAATCTTATGTATATCTAAACTTCTAAATAATATAGCATGGTTTTAAACATCAAGTCATGTGAATCATAATGGAGGAGAACGAAATTGGTTGTGCTTCTAAAAATCATATAACCTGCTTTTAAACATCAAGTCAAACACCAAATGTTAGATTTGAAGGCAATAGATACTACCATTTGACTTTTCAGATTATCGTATGACTTTCCACTATAAATTTTCTTACTTAAGCCACCGATACAAAAAACATTAAAAATATCTATCATTTGACTTTTGGGTTTATCATATGATTATTTTAGGAGCTGACAATTCAGTAAACTCATACTAATAAACTTCCTGCTTAATTGGATATAGAAGTAGATGAAACTTAATGTGAGATGGACTTTTTTAGTGTGTTGATTTGGTGGAGTTTCCATGAGGTTAGGAAGGTGGTTCACCTTATGTTTTGTTCAAAGTAGATATAACTCGACATATTGATGGTCCTGATTCATGATATCTTAACTTGGTGTTCTTAGTCAAAACAAAAAGAGAAAAAACTAAACGGTTTTAACAAATTGTTTAACCCAGTTCATGTTTCATTATAATGTTTCACTTATGCTCATATAAAAATGCGAAAAAGTGAAAGGGGTCATCTCAGTTACTTATTGAATACATGTTTAGTTATTTTAAAAGTTTAACTAAAGGCATCTACAGATCATTTATATAGAAGTTTTTTCTTCTCATTTTTATATCTAAAATCAGGTGGACATACATGCACTTGCACATGCTCTCGAGCTTACAAAACAATGGGGAGTTGATAGCTTACAATTTGCAAAGGGTGATCTATTTAAGCATTTCAGGTATGTTATGGGTCAACCATATCCATCCCGTATACAAAGACTAATTAGTAGGTTCACATGGCACGTAAACAGGTCAGTAGTTCTATTTTAACTGAAACATATTGGGTTTTGAGTTTCAGTTTTATGAGAATCAAAAGATTTGCATGTATATTAATGGCAACTTTTTTTTACAGGTTTGTGGTAACATTTTTGAAATAAAAAGTGGGGAAAAAATCTGTATCTGTGGTATATTGGGTTTTGAGTTTCAGCTTTATGAGGATCAAAAGATTTGCATGTATATTAATGGCAACTTTTTATTCTAGGTTTGTGGTAACATTTTTGAAATAAAAAGTGGGGAAAAAATATGTATCTGTGGTTGTACAGAGGCTGGAAAAATACAGTCGTACAAGACTGTTAAATACACATATACAGGGTTGTGAAGTTCGCTAATACAAGCTGAAAGACGGGTCTGTTATACATAAGTCTGTGAAAATATACCCATACAAGACTAGAAATAGTGTGTATATGGCTGGGAATACAGCCACACAGTAAGTTTTAGTAATAGCTTTTCAAATTTTGTAGTCACTGTTTAACCCATATAGTGACAGATTCATAAGGCAAGATTTGGAGATGAGGCATTATACACAGGGAGTGACGGTGGCCTAGAAAAAGTTGTATCATAGTGATTATACTATGTTATCAACTCACTACTAAATCTTAGGAAGAGGTTAAAGTACCATTTTTCAATTTCCGCTATCTTTGTTTTTCAACACATATATTCTCATTTAACTTTTCTTCTATGACAAATATTGGATCATGCTCTGATTCTAAAGCATGTCGAGAGAAGAATATGAGGGATAACAAATGAGAATCTAAAATATGTTCTCTATGATAATTTGGATGTTCCTTGATAAAGAGTTAATTTTTTCTTCCTTTTTTTTTGGTAGGAATTCATTCTTCTTCCCGTTGGTGCTTTAAGTTTCAAGGAAGCAATGAAAATAGGTGTTGAAGTATATCATAATAGCTACAAAATAGAGGTTGTAATTCGAATATTATTTTATTTTTTTTAGTATTTTTTTCAGCCCAGCCGTGCGATGCACGGGTATTAAATACTAGTATATATATATATATATATATATATATAGTGTGGTTCTTTGTATTTACGGAGCATTTACTAGGAGTTATGACTTTGCCTAATCGTTCCAAGATTTTTTCTTTGAACTTTGCGTATGACAAACGCAGTTTCACAAACAGATGTAGGCTGTCATATATATGCCCAGAGAAAAGTATCATAATTATTAAGTAGTTTACAAAATACATTAATTCTTAGTTTTGTAAGTTTCCACTTGTCCAATCGCCGATGAATATTGCCATTGCCACAACGTACTAACATTTAACATTATACACCCAATAGTTTAGTCTAGTGGCAAAGGTATGACCTCTTATCAAGAGGTCTTGGGTTCAAATCTCACTTGTAACAAAAACAATAAAAATGGGATTACAATTTGAGCCAAGGGGTTTTCTCACCAGTGATGAGTTTCCTCCTGATGGGGATTGAATATGATCGGGTGAGTGGTGTAATGTCCCCGTCAGTGATCCAAATGTACCGTTCAAAAAAAAAAAAACATGTAAACATTATATATTTCTTAACAAAGATGAAGTAGTCGGCTGTTTAGATTCATTATTGAAAACTAAATCCGGTGTTACCTTGGAGTTTTTTAATCACTACTACAAAAACTGGCATTCTTGACGTGCATTGCGCGTCAAGAAAGTGCCTTCTTGACACGCAAATGCGCGTCAAGGATGCGGGGGTCAAGAAGCTTCTTGACGCGCAAAATGCGTGTCAAGAAGCTCTTGACGCGCGAACAATGACACGCATTTTATGACATGCTTTGCGCGTTATAAAATGCGCATCAAGGAAGCCCCAGTCATAAATCTGCTTATGACACTCAATTTTGCGCGTCAAGAATGTAAAAAAAATTAAAAAAAATATTTTTTAATAGAATCTCTAGTTTCTACAAATAATGACAATTAACCAGATAATAGAACATAAAAATACACTTATACAAAAATAATACATTTCATATATATAGTAAACATTACAAAATTAATGTGAGTTTACAATTGGATCCGATATGCTAACAAAAAACCTATAATAATAAATCTAAGACAATATTATTTTCTTTAGCATGTCTTTATACAGCAGCCAATCCCATCTCCATGTCAACAAGTGCAGTCACCATGGTCATTGCTTCATTCTTAAGATGTATGATTAAGGCTGCAACTTTGCATCAAGAAATGATTAGTAGGCAAACCTGAAAACTACCTCTGATGGCCTTATGGATGGCGTTAACTGTGTGCATGATTATTTACCTAACAGTACCCGACTAACAGCAGCAGATTGCTGCTGTTTTGCTGATGTTTGCCACCACAACAGGGCTGCCCCTATTGCTGTGACTGCATATATGTTGAATGTTAAGAATTGCAACATGTATGTGTTAATAAGGTGCAGAGTGTCATCCATTAATAGTAAGAACTGAAGTGTAGTCAATTGAATAGAAATAATTAAAGAACATGCAGTAGCTTGAATTAAAAGTTGATATCTGGCAGAATCTTATAAAACTCCATACTAGAAATTTAAAGCGGATAGTGAATATACAGGATAGGCATCGCATTGATTTTCTGCTTCTCAGCCGCCCTTTTGAGTGCTTTATCATAAATTGCTGCCCTGTTGTGTACATATTAGCCTCAGTTATATCAGTTAGATTCAACAACGGAACGAGTAAATATGTAAAATGGAACCAAAATTTTATATAAGGTGTTAATTTAATTGTTTGCATATTATAGAGTTATCCTTAAACTTCTCATATCAACAACAGTAGCATACTTACCTTAGGAGTACAACAGGCCCAAGTTCCCAAACTAATCTTCGATACAAGTCTTCATGTTTATTAAGAAAACATGTTGTAACCAGATTCTGGAAAAAAGAAAGAAAAAAAATTTGTTTAGCATAACAAATCTTTAAAAAATAATAAGGAAACATGATTGAACTCAACAACTTTGTTTTTTAACTACATTCAACGTACTCGAGACAGCAGATCATTGCTGTATATGTTGCTTTACTGCTGCCCCATTTCTGGTCAGCAGTTCACAGAAGTTCTCAGGTTACTTTGAAGTTCTCAGCAGTTCACAGAAGTTCACAGAATGTACACATAGATATTTCAAATGTTTGGTTACATCGAAATTAAATTTTACAGCACTTGATCACTGGTTTATATATTCAAAATGATAAAAGAATATCTGTGAATTCTTACCTCATCAATGCTATTTATGCCTCTGTTGATTATAAACCGGAGGTTTGGAAAGTCACGGAGGAGAGCATAATAGTACTCATATCTGCAGAATATGCAACCAAAAACTTATGGCACTTATGGAGAAATGGAGGCAAAACAATAGCAAATTTAAGATTATTAGTCACCTAAAATGACCAACTACAACCAGTTAGATACTTCAAGGGAGGAATTTTTCTATTATCCGCAGGGCTAGTTTCAAAAGCTTTCCTTGCATTCAGTAGCATATCACTACAACTAATCTTAAATACACAACGAAGGCTTTTCTATACCTAAAGTTATTGAGATTAAATAACCAAGTACAACTTGGCTTGGTTACACGCACTAATACATAGCAGACTGCAGAGGCAAGTGTATTCTTCCTTTAGAGAAAACTACATACCTTTGCAATTAAATTTATGACAACCCAAGTTCCATTAAAGGTGTCTAATTGCCATTCTTGCCCATACTCAGAGCATGCCCTGTAGAAAAGAGCTGTTGTGAGAATCGGAATAACCATAAAAAACTACAATATACAACAATTTATAGAGTGTTTTAAGATCACACTAAAATACATCAGTTAACCATTTACCAAAACAGTGAAGTTACTACTCAACAACCAGAAAAAACACATACACACACACACACACCCTATCATCATCATCCTGCATAAACCGTGTGATATTATCAAAATCATTGCAAGGCTGCATATGTATAGGACTGATCGAATCAACAGAACTCGTAGCAATTCATTGGTTTCGTGATCAATTCATTATTAAATTCGAAAAATAAAATCCTTACCTCGTCTTCTCTGCGGGCTGATTAGTAGGATCTGAAACATAAAACGAAGAAGAGGATCTAAAACAAAGGATGAAGAAATCATGAAGAAATATAACATGCTTTAATAAATTTTTATGAAGAACAGATCCATGAAATTGGCAATACTTGAAACAGGTTTAGCAATATGGAGTTAAATCATACCTAAAACTAACAGCATGCTACCGGTCTCGAACGATTAAATACTTGAAAGAGGTTTAGCAAAATGATATCAATACCCTTTATGAATTTGTTAAAACTGTAAATGATTACCTCTTGATTGATGTCAATTCCAATCTCGTCAAGAACCTGACTCACCAGCTCTTCTGTTTCATCTTCTTCTTCATCTCCTTCCAAGGCGTCATCAATGGCATCACCCATCACCTCACTTACCATTTCCATTTTCTCATTCTGTCTCTCGAATTCTTGCATTATTTTCTGCAAGGATGGCAGGTTCATCTGTCGGTTCATCTGCCCCATAGCCTTCGTCACACCTTTCATCGCCTCACCCATCGCTTGTGTTGATTTTAGTGTCTAAAAAAAAGATGTTAGATTTCATAAAAGTCAAAGGGTATAGATATCTGGATTTGTACAATAATACAAGAAAAATAAACATTATTAATTAACTATACCTGGATTCTAAGTGAAACACCTTGCAGTTGGGATTTAAGCTTGTAAAATTTCTCGATCTGATGTCGTGTTCTAATGAGATCTTTTGCCATCACCTTAACAGCTCCCTGGACCAAATTTTAAATTTGAATCTAATGACAGAGCAGAATCTACACCAAAATTACTAAGAACTGGTTTTTGACCTATTTAAAAGAGATTTTTCAACAATAAAAGACTGAATATCTACCATCTGGCCTTGTTTGGCACTTTTCTTAATCTCTGCAATCAATTTCTTCTCCTGTGTCTGCAAACCTTGCCTTTCCCTTTCTATATCTCTGATAGATTTATCAAGCATTCGCTTGTTCTCCCGCAAGAGCTCTGCAATCAAACAATACCTCTTGTCAATCCATAGATCAATCGCACAATTTCGTTCAAATTCAAACTAAAACAGATTTTTTCATCCTTCCTGTTAACTTCTATGGTTTCGCATATTCATCTGATGACTAATTTCAACTAATGAATCCAGATTCAACGAAGAGACAAATAGATTTACAAAATTTATATGATCATCGACATCCATGAAACAAATCATAATCAGAAACACACGGATCGACCTCTGAGTGATCACACCTAACTAATTGCGAATTAAAGCAGTGAATCTAAACCAAATAATTGAACTGAAATCAAGTAGATGAAGATACATGGATGCAAAATTCTTACCTGCAGGTGTCTTCTTCTTCCCAAACAGGAAACTCATTATGATCGGGTAGATCGAGAATCAAAAATTTCAGTAAACCCTAAGGATTTTGGATCGATCGTTAGGCAATTGGTTAGGAGTATAGTGGTTGTAGGATCGGAAATAAATAGGGAGAATGACGATTAGTCGATTAGCGTACAATCGACGGAGGAGAATAATCGATATCTAGCTACGTTGGGAAGCGGAGGTAGAAATCAATTCTTGAGAAGCGGCGGAGGTTAAAGATGGATTAGGTCAGACTGAAAATATAGAAGCGGGAAAAAAATTGGGGAGAAGACAGAGTGTTTTGGGGGAAAATAGAGGCTAAAATTGAAAATTTGGGCAAAATATTGGGGGGAAATTTGGAGCCAAAAATTAAAAGACGACACTTTCTTCTTGACACGCGGTTTTTATATGTCCTCCGTGTTTTTTTTTTTGAAATATGACAGAAATTCTTGACACGCAAAAATGCGCGTCATGAATTCTTAGGAATTACCTATAATTGACATTTTATTTTGATACTTCAGTTTTTGCACGTCAAGAATTATCGAGTGTCATCGTTCGCGTGTCAAGGAAGGCAGTTTTTGTAGTAGTGAATGCTTGTAAGTACCTGAGAATTCTATGTTTGTTGGTCGTTCAAAATAAAAAAGACGAGTTAATAAAAAAAATAAATCAATAATTATATCGAAAGAAATGGATTAAAAATTCACTCGTCCCAAACCAAGCTAACTTTGCTATATATTTCTATTAACAAACCAAGTAAACGAATAAAATAAGATGTCGAAAAGTTCACCGTTCCGAGCTTTATTAGCTAGGTTGAAAAAACAATAATATTACGAGCTTTCTAAATGATCCACCAAGTCGTGTATAGAATGGTTAAAAGAATATCCTTCTTTAATCACGACATATGTCTCACTTCGATAGAATTAAGAATAACCAAAGGATCATCCGATGTCAAGCAATACACCTCAAGCCAAGCCGAAACATGATAAAAAACTTTAGAAACCACCATGCACTCACCTAAGAGGTGCAAAGAAGATTCCAAAGAACTCGAACAAAGAGGGCACATAATTGAAGGAATATCAACCATATTGGGAATACATTGTACTATTTCTAAAACTTAAGAGTCGTGACTTGTCATACAAGTAACATGCGGAAGCGTGTACACAAGGTCGGTTCTAAACCGATCCCACCAGTGATCCAAATAACTCATGTAAACAGGTATATACTAGTCGTGACTAAACCAAACGATACACATTGGTTCAACAAATGGTCTCAATAGATAACCGAATGATCAAAAATAATAGTTTTTGTTGGGATGGTTCGTAACGTTTACTAACGATAACAAACTATACATGAAACTAAATATCAAGATACCATTTGACTTTCATCGAGACACATAAATCGAAACGAAGTCGCTAATCAATCGGCGGCGGACAATGGCCGAAGGTGGCGATGCAGTGTGACGGTGGTTGGTTTTGGTCGGCGGCAGGTGGAGGAGGGGGATAGGCTTTTGGACTCTCTCTCTCTCTCTTTTTTATGTGTTTTTTGAAAAGTCTAGCAATTAAAATTTTAGGTTTTTAGTTGTATATATAGATAAATAAAAGCATTCACAGCTCATTTCCTATAAAGGTTATGAGGGTAAACCTTAAAATTTAAGGTGTAGTTTTGAGTGGTTGTGAGTTGAAAAAGAGAAATATTTAAGGAAAAATCTGGGGAATCCTTATATTTGAGGAAAAATGTGGAAAAATATGGTAAATCTTTAAATTTTAAGGTTTGAAGAGAGAGAAAAAAGTAATGATAAAGGTAATAAAAAGTATTATTTAATTGTGGTTGTCAGTGTAAGAGAGAGAAAAAATAATAAAAAATATATAAATTATAGGGATAAGGATAGAGAATGAGTTGTGAATGCTCTAACAAAGTCTTCAAGATTATATGTATAAGTAAAGTAATTATTGTAAATCTCTTTTATATTTATTTCATAAATATAAAATACTAATAACAATTAAATTACATTTATCCCATAAATATAATATGACCTAGTAGATAATTTATTGGGGCATTTACATATATACCCTTAGTAAGTGATTTTATTACATATATACCAAAGCCTAAACTTTAATTACATATATCTCCTTCTTAAACTATATATATCACATATTTACCCAATTCATTTAAAAAACTTATTAAATGACTATTATACCCTTAATGAGTATTTATATATTTTTCCTTCTAATATCATTAATTATATATTTATTTAAAAAATAAAAAATAATGATTATATACAGAAAGGAATCCCTTATGTGAATAGTGAAACACACTTAGTGAAAGAAATGATGGGAACAATCGGAAACAACCACAAAATCGAAACTAAAACTTGTCCAGAAATCAGAACGGATTTTATTCTTGATCGGAATTCCTACAAAAACTCTTTATTCTATTAATTCTTTTTGTGTTCTAAATAGAATGACTAGAACTCATTATTATATTATACAATCAAAATCTAAAGATGAATAGTAGACCTTTAATTTTTTAAACTTTGGTCACGTGACTTTGGTGCTTTGACGCTTTCTACCCCTAACCTTTTACGACTTGCTTTTTTTCTTTTTTAACGTAATAGTAAACTTTTAGTTTTCATAGTTTGGCCACATTGTTTCATACTCTTACTTTTTGTACCGTTTAACTTTTAAAGTTTTCTTTATTTTAAGTTTTGTTATCTTCTATTTTGGCCACGAAACTTTTAGATTTTCTACTTTCGTTTTTAGTATATTTTTATAGTTTTATACTTTCGCTACAAGACTCTTAGACTTTTACGTTTTATACCTCTTGACTTTTTTACCCTCTAACTTTTAAACTTTTTTTTTATTTTAAGTTTTGTTGTCTTCTACTTTGGCCACAGAATTTTTAACTTTTATAATTTCGTTTTTAGTATACTTTTATAGTTTTATACTTTCACCACAAGACTTTTAGACTTTTACGTTTTATACCACTTAACTTAGTATATTTTTTATAGTTTTATACTTTCACCACAAGACTTTTAGACGTTTACGTTTTATACTCCTTAATTTTTAAATCCTCTGACTTTTAAACTTTTACGTTTTATACCACTTAACTTTTTTTACTTTCGTTCAGTATACAATTTCAACCCGCAGCAACATGCGGGGTGGGTAAATATCTCGTTTAAATAGGCAGACATTCACCGACTTTGACCTCCAAAATACACCAACCGATTTGAACAATTAGACTCCAATACTAATCCTAATTTATAGTAAACATAAACACTTAATATTAAACTACATAATAATTAAATATTATATCAAAATTAATTATATCAAGAAACCCCTTATATCTGTGCCGAAAAAGCAACAGGGGAGAAAGGGTTGTCAAACGGCATGATGGCTCGGAAACGGCGTGTGGCTCGGAAGTGATGATGATGGCGAAGAAAGGGTTGTGTTGGTTGGTGAGGGAGGCGATGAGGGGCTGATCGATGAATGGAAGCACTGATGGTAATCCAATGTTCATATTTGTGAGAGAATATTCATATTCTTTTTTTATAAATTAGAAGGGTAGATGAGTAATTTTATTGGTATGAGGGGATATATGTATTTAAAGTTTATGGTTGGGTATATATGTAATAAACTATCTTAGAAAAGGGATATATGTAAAAACTCCATTTATTTAAACCAATAGATCCAATTGTTAAAGTGATTGAGATGATGTACCTAAAGACATTTAATTGGATGTTTTGGGTTCAAGTCGTCCTTGTGACAAAAAAAATGTAGGTTTCAGGTTAGGGCAGTGGGTTTTCTCACTTTGGATGATTTTTTTCTGATGAGAAAATGAGATGATGGGGGGGGGGGGGGGTGTCAGTGGTTCGTCAATGATCTAAATTAGATCATTTTGCCGTTAAAAAGAACTCATTTTGCTTCTACTTTTAGTTATCTACTATTCGTTATATAATACATATAATACATCAATTTTTAAATTTGTTTAGACACCCAACAGATGGAATATATAGCTTACTCATGTACAGTATTATATAACTACTAAAACAGGTAAAGTATAAGAAAGAGAATCCGTGTTTGTGATCGAAAAGAGTTGGCTCAGGATTGCATGTCCACCTTCAATTCATAAAATCATAAAATAATAGTATGCAATTCTGCCTTTGGCAGTACACGCAGGAAGGGTCGTTTTAGTTACTGCAAGAGAGAGGGGGTAATCATTATCCATGGCTTTAGGTCCCATGCAAAAGAATAAGACTTGTGCTTCTCTCATGACCCTACTTTCTAATCTCTCTGCAAAACAGCTTTTCACTATCCATATCTTGGTCGATTTGTATCGTCAATACTACTGTTTTATTGGATTCATAAATCTATTTTTCATTCTCCTGCATAAAAAGGAAAAAAAGAAAGAAAGTGATAAGGATCCAACAGAAAGAAATGAATTCTCATCGATCTCTCTGAGTTTTTATGATCTAAACATACAAGAATTACCTTGAATCGTGTTTTGATGGTAATTTCTAATCCGATTTATAAGGCGGTGAGATTTATAAGGCGGTGAGTTTGGAAAACATAAGTTAACAAGTGGGTCAAATTATGTTTAATTTCCTAATTCTATTATAATTAGTATGAAGCGTCTGTTGCACACTGCTACAAAAGGGGCATAACCGACTGAAAATTGTGACTGACGAAACAGATCGTAAAATCGGCGACCATATTAGGGACTAGCGCAACTTTAGTCGCAAAAATAGCAATGGAAAAAGAATCGGTTTCAAAAGTAGCCAACGAGTTGTTTAGATAGTTAAAATGGTCACAAATATAACGATCGTAATTATTTTGGTCGCCAATACGATCATTAATTTTACAAATGTTTTTTTAATAAAAATAAAATTTTATTTGGTCGCAAACATGTTGGGAAATATAGAGACCATAATTATTTCCGACCCAAATCCTGTCGTTTATTTTATATTTAATAAATAATAAAATAATAAAATAATAAACAAGAATTTGATTTGGCATAAAAACGGTTACAAATATAGCGACCATAATTGTTTCGGTTGCAAATACTATCGTTATTTTCTCTAATTTAAAAAAATCAAACAAAAACTAATTTGGGCCAAAACAACTGCAGTTGTTTCGGTCGCAAATATATACGTTTAGTTTTTTAAAATAAAATAAAATTTAGAGTTAATTGTCATTTTCGTCCCTGAGGTTTATAAGCTTTTGCCATTTCAGTAAAAAAAAAATTCTCCTCAGCTTCTCTCACGTTTCTAATTTTTGCCATTTTAGTCCAAATCACCAGGGCAATTAACTCTAAAATTTAATTTGGTCATAAAAACGGTCACAAATATTTGTGTCAACTTGTAACTATAATAAGCATCAAAAATAAAAATTCAATCGTTCGTAAAAAGAGTTGCAAAAATGGCTATCAAAATTGTTTCGGTCGCTAATACATTTTTCATATTAAAAAATAAAATCATATACTAAACTAATTGTAATAATTGACACAATTATAGCTAACAAAATAAATAGTTGATACTTAACTATCAAAAAAGGTTTGGACGTTAAAAATGACATAAAAACAAATGTTAATTAGGGTTACCTATAGGTATGGGTAGTTATAATGAATGTTAATAATTATGATCAAATAGAGGCAATAAGAAAAAAATAGAAGATATTAATGTTACACATGATCATTTAAGGACTATTAGGGTCTACTAAAGTCAATATTGGCCAACTAGGAGCGTTTTGGTTGCAACTTCCAATGTGGTGTAGTGGTAGGAAGCTTGTGTTCTCTACTTGAGACACAGGTTCGATTCTTACGGGCAACACTTTGGAAGGGGCATTGGCGATGAGGGGAGACTTGAGGCTGAAAGGTCACAAGTTCGATCCCTGAGCTCCCAGGTTTTACCATCCGGCCGCTCGCGGAGATGGATTTTCCCTGGAATGAGCTCAACTGGTGTAAATAGTCCCCGGGTTTTCCGGGGCATTTGTTGGCCGTTCAAAAAAAAAAAGGAGCGTTTTGGTTAATTAAAGCCTATTAATCAGTGATGGTAAACACTAGTAAATGATGTAAGGTATAGAAAATTAGTGTTAATATTGGTTAATGATGATTACCTAGTATCAATTATTGTCGATTTGGGTTACTAGTGAGAATCATGATCAACTTTTTTTTTCGAACGACAAATTTGGATCACCGATGGGGAAATTACACCACTCACCCGATCATCTCCAATCTCCAACATGATGAAACTCATCACTGGTGAGAAAACCCCGTGGCCCAACTTGTAACCCCCATTTTTTATTCTTTTGTTACAAGTGGGACTCGAACCTAAGACCTTATGGTAAATGGTCATACACATTTGTCACTAGGCTAAGCTAGTGGTTGTATGAATCATGATCAACTAGTGTTGATTTGTGTTAATTAGAGTCATTTCGTTTTAGTTAGGATCAATTAAAGCAAATTAGGATTAACATTGGTCTGTGCTCACCTATTAAGATCAATTAGAGCAAACATGAGCAATTTGATAAACTAATTTAATTGAGGTCAATGGTCATACACATTTGTCACTAGGCTAAGCTAGTGGTTGTATGAATCATGATCAACTAGTGTTGATTTGTGTTAATTAGAGTCATTTCGTTTTAGTTAGGATCAATTAAAGCAAATTAGGATTAACATTGGTCTGTGCTCACCTATTAAGATCAATTAGAGCAAACATGAGCAATTTGATAAACTAATTTAATTGAGGTCAATATGGATAACACTCATCAATTAGAATTTTGGGGCAACTAGAGACAGTAAGAGTCAAATATTAACTGTTATTTATATTTTATATTGGTTGATTCCAACATATAGGATCAATCACGACCTATTAGTACCAATTATGATTAATATTGGTCAATTATGCTGAAATGAATTAACCTACTATTGAAGTGCAAAGTGTAAAATACAAAGACCAAATCCAATTTATATATATTACATTGATAATTGGGTGGTTATGACACATAAGTCACTATTCATATCTATGCCACTAATTTTATGACACGTGGCCTGACACGTGGTGACACGTGGACACGTGTCATATGTAGGCCAATGCTTTTGCGACACATGGTCATGTGTTATAAGGTCATATATGGCGACACATGGCCACGTGTCAATGTTTTTGCGACACGTGGTCACGTGTTGGGCCACGTGTTATGTACATGTGATATTTTTTCAGACTCAAGCGCATGTGGTCAATTTTTAGACCACTTTTAAAGTTTTTGACTTTGGTCACAACATTTTGAAAAATGGGTGTTAGGCCGCGTGTCATGTACATGTGATATTTTTTTTTCAGGCTTAAGCGCATGTGGTCAACTTTTAAATAACTTTTAGAGTTTTCGACTTTGGCCACAGCGTTTCAAAAAATGGGTGGCCCGCTGCGAAGCGCGGGCGAGCCACCATCTTGTTAAATATGTAATTTTGTTTAAAATATAAGACTATTCTTTATGCACCACTCATCCACCCGATATCAAATCAGAATATACTCCATTTCACTCAAGCACACTATAATGGATCACTTTACGAGTCATGATTTTTAATATTCACCATCTCGTCCAAAATTTATACAAAAACACTTATAGTTAAGAGACAAGAATCTTAACTATTAGGGTTTACGTATATATTCATCTCTCACTTGTAGTTCATGACGGAGGCGGCGCTCAAGTTTCTTACAATCTCTATGTAATTCGATCACTCCTGCCAACCGGTTTTTCACATACCTTTTGCTAATGATATTTCGAGCTAATTAAGTGATATAAGAAGGCTAGCTAAGAAGAGCCATAATCATATCCACAATCATACCTGGAATAGTAAATTGGGATAAGCTACAATCCAAGGTATGACTGAAGTAATTTGCTTCTTGATCCTTGGTGATCAACAAAAATACAAAAGAAACACTAAATTAACCCTAAACTACTGAAAAGCAAGAAAAATTTAGTGCCTAAACTAGAGGGAACGGTTAGGAATTTTTTGTGTAAATGGGGCTTGAGGGGTATTTATAGGCATTATGATGATGGATCAACAACTATGGGTAAGGCGCCTGGTCCTGGACACTGCCTTGGTACACATTGCTGACACCCGTACTATGAAAACTTGATCTTTGTTAGTGGGCATGGTAATTGGGTGTGCTTCAAAAGAGAACTTATTAAGTACTAAATCGTATGAATGTTGTACAAAAAAATTAACTAAAACCGAGACAAGAATTATGTGCAAAACATGTATAACTTGGGACACATAATCTTTCTATAACAAACTACATGATATGGTCAAGTGGAGTCAACAAAGCCTCATCGCTAAGACATGTACGTCTTCAATTTTAAATAATCACCATGAAGAAAATGCAGTAACAGTTAAGAACTGGATGCAACAGGGAAGAGGAACTAGAGAAGATTGTAGCAGGAAAGGGATCACAGAAAGTAGAATTGATGGATACACGTTTATTATGATTCTCATATCATAAATTAAAGAGTTTGTGAGATATTTCTTCAATATTCATTCAATACAATACTTGGCCTCAAATATTTATAACAGATGATAACCGGATGAGTGATGACAACAGTTTAATATTCATCAATTTAGTTTTAATTTAAAGTCTCCTCTAACTTAGTTTTCTTATCAAACGATCAATTTTGTGACCAGGAACTAGTAATACAATAATCCCTACTTATATCCCCCCTATTATTAGTCGCAAGATAAACTGATTGTATTATTTGTTGTCTCTACCACTTCAGTTTTAACATGCTTAAAGCCAATTCAATTAACCGGGATCACATCCCATCATTCTTTTCATATTTTAAGTGTAAGGTTGCACCAGAGGCCTTAATTTATATAATTCAAGTCCCGAATTGGTTAAACAAGAACACAAAATTATAAAGTAAACAACTCTGACTTTGATTAATAAGAAAATAACTTAAAACTGATTACAAGGGATCATAAACTATAACATAATAACTCCGTATATATTCGGTAAAGACATAGAATAACCCTAGCTTAGTTACCAAGACATCCCATACTAATTATATTAGAGTTAGGAAGCTAAACTCAATGTGACCAACTTGTCAATTTAGATCTTTCCAACTTCGCGGGCCTATGAATCGGGTTAGAAGTTATCGCCAACATATATGGCCGGCCGGCCTCCGGTGAAAGGGGTGAATTTGGTAATGGAAGTTGAGAAGAATCATAAGAGTAGGTAGAAAATCAACAAGAATTGAATTTGTGAAGTTTGTAAGTGAAGTGGAAATGTACCCTTGACTGAAGGTGTGGGCGATTGGTCAAGAGTTCTTGATCCTTTGGCGCATTTGAGCATCTTCCGTGCAGATATATAAGCTCTTTGGAATAAGCACATCCTGAAATTAGTAAGCATCCATTCATGGTGTGTGTTGGCTTGATCCGATCTCAAAGAAATGTAATATGAAGTATATATATATATAGAGGATCCCAATAGATTGATATATGGATTCAAATATTTTAAGCTCCATTTGTAGTTGTTCTCTGGAAACTGCAGATAACCATAGGTCGCTGGTTCAAGCCATGCTCATGGAAATCTAAGCCAAAAAAAAATTCTAGGCATCGCTGTTAAAAAAACCTGGGTCATTGGTGGTCGACTACTCGACTATGAATGGAACATACAAACATCTCAAACGTCAAGAATTTATCATCTTTTCATGTTTCCAGATGACCAAATTGATCCAAAAGGGTGCCAAGATGTGTCTATAAGAAAAGGATAGATGTTGTATGTAAAAGAACCAAAATATAGGTGAGGATATTCAATAACATCAGTATCGCTAATAACTAATTAACACCTACTTCTTGTGTTTCAAAAGCAATCTTGCATGTTATTTTTGGGGAAAAGGATAGGAGAATTGAGAACTCAGAAAGTATCCATGAATGATTCTTTTCTTTTATAAAAAGTAGTTATCTTTTATATTTCATATTTGATTAAACTATTCTTCACACCAACAATAATGGAAATTAAGAAATCAATCCCAGATGATCAATGATATATCTCTCTAGTCCATTACTATAAGTTTTTATGTAATCACTTATTTACCTTCAAAATTAAAATCCCTTGTTATTCTACTACAATTGAGTCTCTATTTCTTTTAATATACAAAATCCTCTGATAATCCCAATTAAACAACAATAAAAATGAACCTTTTTTCAAATGAAAAGTGAAAAAGAAGGAAGATTGTAAACAAACAAAGGAAAAAAACACAGATTCAAGCACAATTAATAAAACACACCATGTATATGTTTCAAGAAGCTGATGAGCTGCATCCTAGACGAAGCTCAAGATCGATACCTTCAACTGACAAATCGGTCTTCTTTATCACGTTGTCACGACTAACTCTTTGGTTGCTTCTATGATCTAGTGCTTCATTTTTGCTAGAATTGGAGAGAGAGTAATTGAGGCTATGAGGAGCCACAGCTGGTGGAAAATTCATGAAGTTACCTCTAGTATTCGGATGAGGTGTAATGGAATGAAGATGAGAGGGACTTCCATTCACAAAACTATTTAAAGATGAAGGTTTGAAAATAGCATTAGGTTTAGGTAAGGAAAAGAGAACACATAGACCACTATCTCCTACAAGTTTTTCACTTGGAAACATTAGATTGGAAGAAGATGAAGAAGTGTTAGGGGTTTTGAAGTTAGGTTGTGCTTGGTGGAGCCGAGCCCTATCACGGCGGTGCACGTTCATGTGACCGCCAAGAGCCTGGGCTGACCGGAATTCTCTTCGGCAAAATGTACAAGTGTAGAACCGCGGTGGCCAAGTGGTTCCATTGACATTTCCAGTGTCTTCGGCGAAAGCTTTCACCTCCCACGACTCGTCTTCCTCTTGAGCGTCTACCGACATTGATTTAGCGTTCCACATCCAGAAGAATATGGAGATGATAGAGGTGGATCTAGCTAGGGTTAATTGGGGAATGTTGACAAAAAAGGCAAGATCATCAACAACCAACCTGTACTGATAAAGAAGACATTAATGGTGGAGAATGTTTGGATATAAAATATATGAACTAAGTTAATAACTGATATTTATTTAAAAGAATAACGAAAATAATTTATATATAGCCGAGTAGCCAGCAGGCAGCAGCCCACATAAACGAAGTCATTTTTCTTATACATTATATCTTCTATTACATTTCATTTTTGAGTCGTGCCATTCGGAGAAAAAATAGTAACTTAATTAAAATTTGATTATCGTTTGTCATTATCGTTCTCCTATATATGTCCACTCCAGTGCTCAAATAAATAAACAGAAAAGAAAAACTTATAGCTTGAATTTTATACAATTTAAATTGAAAAAGTTAATTTATTGTACTTAAATAATGTAGATGTATTTGTCATGTCGATGGTCTTGTAGTCTACTTGTGTTTGTTTAAAGCCATACACTTGCTACTGAAAAATGTATCTGTCACATTAAATACCTTTTTACCAAAGTGTATGAAGCCTACCAATATCAATGTTTCAAGGAATAATATCTTTGTGCCCACTTCTTAAGCTAGTTAAGTGTTAAAGTCTATTAATTAATTGTATAGATCCTATAGAAGGATTAGAAGGTCTGTGTTAACCGTTCTAATATATACCAGGGGCGAAGGTAGGGTAGTACTAGGGGTTGTATGTGCCGACAAAATGATCTGATCGTTCATCACACAAGTACACTCCTTCTCTCTCTTGCAACTATGACCTTCACCGCTTTTCCTCCTCAAAGTCCTCATTTGATGACGATTATACACATTGCGGGACGAAATGTGCTGGTGGCGGTCATCGTGGTTGTCTCTAAGTTTGCATGTTCCGATCTAAGGCCAAATCGGCCACCAAACCCTGTCAAGTTGAAGAGGAAAAAACATCCAGAACTCGACGGCCTACAAAACCAAGCACCACTTACAAAACCCAAATCGAGCTTACAAAACCAATTGACGGAGGGACCATTTCATGGAGACAGAGAGAAGAAAGAAAAGCCGATGGCTTTTAAGTATAGAGAGAGAAAGAGAGGGTGTCGTTTGAAGTAGAGAAAGGGGAAAGATAGTATAGTACATTAACACGCAGAGAGAGATGATATAATTCGTGTTCAGCAAAGAGAAAGACACATATTGAGAGGGCTAGCTGGCTTAAAAATGGGTCACCGCCCATCACAACCAATTGAAAAAATAACATGGAACAGTTGTAATACCGTGTACGGTTGGTCTTTAAAATTAATATATATATTAATATGTAACTTGTGCTGCATATGTAAATTTAAGTTTGTTTTCTTTTACATCTCATTATATATTTAAAGTTACATATGTAACTTGCGTACGTATATAAATTTCTTGAATTTACATATGTAACATATTGTGATGTTTACGTATATGAATTGATGAACTTGTTCTTTTGTAGGTTACGAGATTTTGTGTCAAAGTTGAAGATGATTATAGAAAACTCAAGAACAATTAGCTTTTATATATTTTTGTTAAGTTTTTTAAATGTTGTTGTAATGGTTACTTATAAGTTAATAAATATATTTGTAATAGCACTAATATTTTTTTTACATATGTTAAATCTCCATATATTATTAAACTTACATATGTAAATTACTTGTGCTACATACGTAAACTTAGACGAAAATATACGTATGTAAATTACTAGATTTACATATGTAAGTTATTTGAATTTACATATGTATATGTTTGTTTCATTTTACATCTCATTATATATTTAAATTTACATATGTAAATTACTTGAATTTACATATATAACATAACGTAATGTTTGCATATATGAATTGATAAACTTGTTTTTTTTTTGTAGGTTACGAGATTTTGTGTCAAAGTTGAAGATGATTATTAAAAACTCAAGAAGAATTAGCTTTTATATATTTTTGTTAGCTTTTATATATTTTTGTTACCTTTTAAATATACATTTTTGTTATGTTTTTTAAATGTTGTTGTAATGGTTACTTCTAAGTTAATAAAATATATTTGTAATAGAACTAATACTTTTTTACATATGTTAAATCTTCATATATTATTAAACTTACATACGTAAATTACTTGTGCTACATACGTAAACTTAGACGGAAATCTACATATGTAATTACTTGGATTTATATATGTAAGTTATTTGAATTTACATATGTGCATGTTGTGATATATACGTATATAAACTGATTTAACTTTTTTCTTGAATTTACGTATGTAATTACTTGAATTACATATGTAAATTACTTGAATTTACATATAATTACTTAAATTTTACATATGTAATTACTTGAATTTATATATATAACATACAGATGAAGATAATTATTAAGAACTCAAGATTATTTTGTTTTTATATATTTTTGTTAGCTTTTATATATTTACGTAACATGTTATATCTCATTATCAATTTTAAATTTACATATGTAACATGTTATATCTCATTATTTATTCAAATTTACATATGTAAATTATGTTACAATGTAATTTTTTGTTTGTTTAATATTAAATCTCCATATATTATTTGACCCTCTCTTTTCGTATGTGAAATTTGCTGAAATGAAGAAAAAAAAAGCCTCTCTCAATTTTTTTTCTATCTTCAGCGAATTTCACATGCGAAATAGAGTAATTTTGTATGCAAATAAGAGCCTATGAGTATACACTTTTTATCGGTCTATTTATGTATTTATCATGTCCATTGACTACTTTTTTGTCGGATATTTTTTTTTTCTTGCTCAATGCAGTTATTGATTTTGGTTTAAATTAGAGTATGATTGTATTAATTGGTATATATAATCAGAAGTTATATTAAAAGGTATTTAATGGAATAAATATATTCGTAGGTATAAGGTATGGTAGCGACAATCACACATATTGTTGAGACTACATAAAGAGAGGGGACCAATATAATGTCTTCTAACCATAAGAACTTAAAAACCTGCTGGTCCTATCTACTTTCCTGGATGTATCTCTCTACCTACAAATGTTTTTTTTATTGATATTCCTGATTTTCGATTTTAGAATTACTAGATTTTTGTTTTTGGTGTAAAGTGGGCATGCTTTTATTTTTTATTTTTTTTTATTTGAATGTGAATCAACCATACACTTAGTAATGGTAGAGTCGACACTAGTTTGTGTTATGGGGCTTGTTAATTTGAATCACTCTGAACTACGAAAACTCCATTACCACGCACTATGTTGAAGACTGATTTTTGGCCTTTTTACGGCCTCTCAAAACCAATTCTTCATATCTCTCTCTATCTCTCGATCTCTTTCTTTTTCTCTCTCTTCAACTGTTTAAACAAAATAATATCATAAAAAGTAAATGACGGTATAGATAGATATAAAGAGTGTAACATACGAAAATAAAACTAGCTAAAAGGTTATGATGTGACAGAAAAAATGTGAGGTTAAAAATGTGTGGTGGACGTATGACGGACAAATTTACTCATAAACTACTTTTCAAACTAAACTACATCACAGTGACATGTGGTATAGTTCTTAACTAAGTGTTTGTGTGCTTAATTTCTTTGAAGTGAGTATGATGATGTTTTTCAGACTACGAGTTTAAAAATTAAAATATAAAGCTATATTTATATATTTCGTGAAATTTCTTAAAAAACTACTATACTTTAAAGTTGTTTAACAATGTTACCCTGTAAAAAAATTTCATAAAATTAAACTAAGCTTTAAAGCTTCTGGGATCTCTAGAACCATGCTTATTTTCGACTACTTTTATTTCAAAAACAATGAATCAACAAATGAAAAATAAACATAAATATTTCTAGTTTTCAACTGTAAAAGATAAACAAGTACACCACGAAAACGTACATGATTACATTAAAATTAAAAGGTAAAATCAGTCACCAATAGTCAAGTGTCATGCTTTCACCACCGTGGGGTTTGCGTAGTTACAAACGTTGATAGTTGGTCCACAAAATGATTCCTTTCTAGCATTCAATCCAATCCTCTTGCATGAAGATTATATATAAGAAAAGACTTCTTTGTAATTATAGTATACCATTAAATTAATCACATAAATCTCGTGGTCCAACTGATAAATACATTTTTTGATCCATGTTAATTAAAAAATATATATATAGTGTTTCTTTTTTAAGACTGTTTCAGCCCATACAAAAAACAAACTTTATCTTCATATCCTTTAATCTCAAATCCAAGTGGCTAGTTCATATAAACTGCTCTTCAATATTTCATACAAAAAAAGTTGTTTTAGCATCGATATGTTCCAATTCAAGGTCTAAATGGCCAGCTAATGCTAACACAAACCTTAGGCTATCCGTAATGGTTAAAGCCCCATAAAGCCCCACAAGGGGCATTATGCGCAATGTGGACGCTGACTGAGCAAGGGGCTTTATGGAGCTTTATGGTGTAGTGGATAAAGCCCCATAAAGCCCCACCATCATTACTTAATATTTATTTATTTTTTTACTTTTTTTTAAACTATTTTAATTAAAATAAAAATTTCAACTAATTAAAAATAAAAGATTACAACTTAATTAAAATAAAATTTTCAACTAATTAAAAATAAAAGATTACAACTTAATTAAAATAAAAATTACAACTAATTTAAAAAAAAAATTACAACTTAATAAAAATAAAAATTACAACTTCCGTTTCTTCTTGATTCGTTCCATCTTTTTTTGATGGAGGGCGAGGTAAACCGGATCAGCGTTTTCAGGCGGTTTTTGGGCGAGGAACTCGAGATCCTTGTCGAGTTGATAATCGTCGATTTGCTCCACTTGCTTTTTTTTCGACCGTGCAAGATCTTGAATACTCTCGGCCATCACCGCGTGATATTCGGTGACCGGAGTCTTTCCACGGTTAGCCCTCGCGAAATCTCGACCTCTTGGCCTCCCACTAGTACTCTCCACGGGTGGAATCGGAGCATCATCCTCATCATCATTGTCCGAATCATTCAAATTAATATCGAATGTTCGAGCGGTGGAGTCAAACGACTCGGGATCGGCGGAAGACGACGTCTTGGATTTCTTGCTTTTTCGGGTTTGACGTGTTGTTATATCCGCTTTCGATCTCCACTTCTCGCTTTGGTAGAGAAACGACCAACACCTCTTGAGAGTGAAGTGACCACGCTCCGCTTGGTATTCGATCACCGCCCTATCGTAAATGTCGGCGTCGTTCGCACCACTCGGCCAATTTGATCTGGACCGATCATAGTAAGTTGAGAAAGCTTGACATTTTCTGTTTATTTCTCTCCATTTGGACGACAACGAATCCGGGTTTCGGTATTCGCCCTTCCCCATCAACATGAAAAACTTGGACCGAATCTCGTCCCAAAATTCTCTCGCATCTTGATTGTTTGCTAAAAAAAAAGATACAAAAGTTAGTAAAAAAAATTTATTTTAAAAAAAAAAAACATAACTTTTAGTTAAAAAAAAAACCTTTTGTCGGGTTCTCCGAAGCTTCAATGTAAGTTCGACAAAGAGCGAAACACTCGTCGTCGCTCCAAAATTGTATCTCCTTCGTCGCTCTCGCGCCGTCCTCTTTTTTTTGTGAGATCGTTTACTCTTTCCTCTAGCTTTTTGTTTTGGTTGTGATGCACCGACCTCTTGTGTTTCTTGGACGATTTCAACGTCCTCATCTTGAAGAGAAAAGGGTTGAGATGCTCGAGGGGTTGGAGTTTGTCGCGAGGTTGGAGAAGGTCGTGGGGTTGGAGAAGCT
>JBCNJP010000027.1:32598061-32727661 GCA_039602395.1 Deinandra increscens subsp. villosa
TACTTAATATTTATTTATTTTTTACTTTTTTTAAAACTATTTTAATTAAAATAAAAATTTCAACTAATTAAAAATAAAAGATTACAACTTAATTAAAATAAAATTTTCAACTAATTAAAAATAAAAGATTACAACTTAATTAAAATAAAAATTACAACTAATTTAAAAAAAAATTACAACTTAATAAAAATAAAAATTACAACTTCCATTTCTTCTTGATTCGTTCCATCTTTTTCTGATGGAGGGCGAGGTAAACCGGATCGGCGTTTTCAGGCGGTTTTTGGGCGATGAACTCGAGATCCTTGTCGAGTTGATAATCGTCGATTTGCTCGACTTGCTTTTTTTTTCGACCGTGCAAGATCTTGAATACTCTCGGCCATCACCGCGTGATATTCGGTGACCGGAGTCTTTCCACGGTTAGACCTCGCGAAATCTCGACCTCTTGGCCTCCCACTAGTAGTCTCCACGGGTGGAGTCGGAGCATCATCCTCATCATCATTGTCCGAATCATTCAAATTAATATCGAATGTTCGAGCGGTGGAGTCAAACGACTCGGGATCGGCGGAAGACGACGTCTTGGATTTCTTGCTTTTTCGGGTTTGACGTGTTGTTATATATGCTTTCGATCTCCACTTCTCGCTTTGGTAGAGAAACGACCAACACCTCTTGAGAGTGAAGTGACCACGCTCCGCTTGGTATTCGATCACCGCCCTATCGTAAATGTCGGCGTCGTTCGCACCACTCGGCCAATTTGATCTGGACCAATCATAGTAAGTTGAGAAAGCTTGACATTTTCTGTTTATTTCTCTCCATTTGGACGACAACGAATCCGGGTTTCGGTATTCGCCCTTCCCCATCAACATGAAAAACTTGGACCGAATCTCGTCCCAAAATTCTCTCGCATCTTGATTGTTTGCTAAAAAAAAAGATACAAAAGTTAGTAAAAAAAAATTATTTTTTTTTAAAAAAAACATAACTTTTAGTTAAAAAAAAAACCTTTTGTCGGGTTCTCCGAAGCTTCAATGTAAGCTCGACAAAGAGCGAAACACTCGTCGTCGCTCCAAAATTGTATCTCCTTTGTCGCTCTCGCGTCGTCCTCTTTTTTTTTGTGAGATCGTTTACTCTTTCCTCTAGCTTTTTGTTTTGGTTGTGATGCACCGACCTCTTGTGTTTCTTGGACGATTTCAACGTCCTCATCTTGAAGAGAAAAGGGTTGAGATGCTCGAGGGGTTGGAGTTTGTCGCGAGGTTGGAGAAGGTCGTGGGGTTGGAGAAGCTTGAAATGGTTGAGGTGGATAACCTCCAAATTGTGGTTGGGAGAATTGGGAAAAACCTTGAGAGTAAAGGTTCATGTTTGTGAATTGGTTCGGGAAAGGTTGAGTGGCGGGATTCATTGACGGGAATTAAGGGGGAGGCATGTTCATAAACATTTGCCAAAGGTTTTGATCGGGTTCGTTCTCCCCGGTATTAGGTCGAGAGTTGGGTTGGTTGTTGGGTTGGTTGGGAAACATTTTTAAAAGAAAGTAGATGAAGTAGAAGAGAATTGAGTTGGTGTGGTGTGTGAAAGTTTATAAAATATGTGGGGTATTTATAGTGAAAAAGGTGTTTAAATTAAATAAAAAAATTTTAAAAAAAAGTTAACGGATATATAGCCGTTCAACGGCTAAATTTTTTGACTTTTTCCTTTTCTCCGGCGTTATCTCCCTGACGCCCCCGGCGATTTTGGGCTCCATAACGCCCCATAACGCCGGGGTGTAGTGGTCGGGGCGTTATGGACAGGCGTTATGGGGCGTTATGGACCCCAAAAACGCCCCACTACGTTTAGCCTTTATGAAAGCATGCTTTACCACATGTGAGAAAATTTAATTAAAATCTATATCTGTCTTTCGAGTAAATCCCTTACTTACTAATCTTGCTTTAAACTTTGGATCACCACCAAAAACTCTTTCTTTAATCTTGTACGTATAATCACTTGCAAGACACTAATTTCTTATCTGGCTTGTCTACTTATCTCCAAGTATCATTCTCATTCAAAGAGTCCATCTCGTCTTCGATGGCTTTCCTCCAGTTTATATTATCATCAGAAGTATTGGCTTGATAATAACTCAAAGGTTTCTGACTTCTGGACACTTTCTTCTTCTACACTTAGGAATACAAATGTTGAGATGTCTTCATTTGATATACCTTGCAGGAGGTACAACTTGTCCTCTTGGTCTATCCTTTGCAATACGTACTGTAATTAATAGGAACCCTTGGTGAAACTTTAGTTGATTGTGAGCCTAAACCAATAAGATTGTTGTTTCCAACTGGCTCCACCTCAAATTGAACTCCATGACCTTTTGTTGTATCAATTACACCCTCAACCCTGCTTTTGATCACATCTTTATAAATAACATCTTTATTTTGATCACATTTATGCTTACAATAATCTTTGGATTGTCACTATCTAATTTTCAAAGCTTATACTCTTTGACACCTTCAGGATATCCAAAAAATATGTATTTCTGAGATCTAGGTTCCAATTTGACTTGACTTATATGAGCCTAAGTCAATGAACCAAACACTCTTAAATTGCTGTAGTTTTTTTTTTGGTTCAAGACCACATTTCCATAGGTACTTGCTTACCTATAGCTAATGAAGGTGATATATTCACCAGATACACTACTTATATGATCAAAGCCTAAACCCAAAACATTTTAGGCAAACCACAATCATACAACATACACCTTACCTTATCAAGTAAGGTTAATTATGTTCATTCTCTCCACCAAGTCATTATGCTGTGGAGTTTCAGGAATGGTTAAATGCCTTATCATGCCCTGATATTTGCACATCTAAGTAAACTCTCCATTGCAGAACTCTAAAAAATGCTAGTCCTTATAAATCTCTTGACCTTATTCCATATTTGGGTCTCCACTGATGTTTTCCATTCTTCAAACTTAGCAAATATTCATGCTTATGTTTAAGAACATATATCCAAACTCTCCATGCATAGTCATCTATGATTGATAGAAAATACAAAGCTCCATATGATATTCTAGTCGGTCCCTATGAATCACCATGGACATAATCCTACCTTCCTTTACTATAATGTAAACCTTTAGTTAACTTAACATTATGAGTTTTGCACATTATACAATGTTCATAAAAACCAAACTCACAATCTTTAAATTATGGTATAACTTGTTGCTTCTTTAAGTCATGAACCCTTGCATGCTCATATGACCTAACCTTTTATGCGAGGTTATTGCATGATTCATTCTACGCCCTTTAGCAACTGAGGCAAATACATGTTAACACTATCCATATAACACATAAATGTTTTTTCGCATCTTATACCAGACAATACTATCATAGAGCCTTTAATTACTTTAGCTCTAGCATTGTTTAGGCTAACATCATAACTAGCACTCTTATAAGCACCAAATGAAACTAGGTTTTTAGATAACTCGGGAATATACCTCACATCTTTGAGATCTACTACTATGCCATTCTCCATCTTTAATGTAACGATACTAAGACCTTCAATGTGACAAGATGTATCATCTCCCAACCTAAATGTACAAAGATATTCTTTCTTTAAGTCTTTGAAGAATTCATTGTTAAGTGACATGTGATAAGAGCATCCTGAATCCATGATCCAACTATCTGTACACCTTCGGACTTTGTCACCATCAAGACCTCTACACTTTCATATCCATCAGTGGAACCATCTGGTGAGGCCAGGATTATTTTAAATCTTTGATAGATTAATTCCCATCAAACTCTTCCTCCTTTTTTAGGACATTCCCTTTTTTGGTGTTTATCGATCCATATAAAAAACACATTCTTTTGAATCTTGATTTAGACCCAATAGCCCATTTAAGTTTAGGAGTTCTTATCTCAGATCCTCCTCACACTGATAGGCCATCATCAGACTCTTCTTATACACATCTGATCTTTTCTATAACTCTTTTGAGTTTAAAGCAATAAGAAATTCCTCCATTGAGAGAGTATCATGAGCATACATCAAAGTCTCAACAAAGTGTTGATAAGAGTTAGGCAAAGAAGTCAGGAATAGAATTACATGATCTTCTTCATCTAGTACTATAGTTTGGGTCCTTTGGTGTTGGGCATAATTATGAATGTAATCTGTGTTAACTTCAAAAGGCCTAAGGTGTCATACTTTAGGTGATGAACTAGAACTCTTTCCCCTAATTTAGACTTCAATCGGATATATGGGTTTTGTTAGGTTAACCTCGTCAATATTTCAAAGTTAAATATATAAATATCTAAACGTATGTGTGTATTACGTAAATATGTAAAAATGTGTCAATGGTTACAACGTTTACATCTAAAGTATCACACCCTCTCATCTTGCTTATATACAAAATCTGTATACTTAAATAGGGTTATAATCTCTAGTCTATTGAATTAAATACAAGTTACCTCTACAATCTTTATTTAATATCCTGCAATACCAATTTAACTTTGCTTGCAGCTCGTGTAAAAGCATTCACATCAGCTTCTTTATATGACACATTATATAACATTAAGTTTTACGGAAAATATAAGAAATGTTTATTTTTTCTCCTACAATATAACATCTTTATATTTAAACATTATCCTTAAATTCTATGGGATAAATATAAATGATTGGTAAATATACTAATCCATTATACATATATAGGGTTTTTTAATTAAGAATAATGAATGTGATGTAAAATGTTTTTTAAAAGTCTTTTAAATTTTATGGATAAATGTGCTTTTGGGTAAATTAAATTAAAAGATAAAGATAAAGAACTTGTTGCGAATGCTTTAAGGCTTGGTTCAAACTTTGTTTATTAAGTTGTTTCTTATGCTTCTAACTTTTTTCTAGAGGTGAGAAAAAAACCTGTTCAGGAACCGAAAACCGGTTGGGAAAAAAACCAATTACTTAGAAAATGGTCTTATTTCTAACCCGAACCACCGGTTCCATAGGTCTCTGTCATTCTGAGCTACAAAACCAATTTCAAACCGGTTTTGCACAAGTCATTTGCGAAAAGACCGATTCCAAACCGGTATGAATCGATTCGTACTGGTTTGATATTATTTAACTAGAAACCGGTTTGAAACCAAAACCCGCTATCGTAGAAACAGAATTTGACTTTATGTTGACCAAATCGATTCCGGTTTGAAACCGAAATCGCATTAAAACCAAAATCGGTTTGTAGAAACACCTTTTTAGTTGGTCTACTACTTCTTGGTTGTGCCTTATCAATCAAACTTGTATACAAATTATAGAACCAGCATCCATAAGGTCTTTTCTATTTTTGGATCTTGATTACGAGTGACTCAATCTTCACATTCATCTACCAACTAACTCGATCTTTTCGATCGACAACTTATGCCCTCTAACTTGTAGTAGTAAAAGAATACAGTGTTGTAAATTGAATAATCCGGAACACCAATTTACCAATCAAGAACAATGAAAATAGAAATTGAGAAAGCAAAAGAACTCGTTTATTGATTACGACACTACACGAGTTTACAGAATAAAAAATGATTACAATTTGAGAGAGAATTTCTAAGAAATCAAGAAGCTACTAACAAACCCTAATCAAGCTACTTTTATCCCCTTTCTGACCGTTGTCTACCGTTAATCAACTTTCACCATATTGACACATTACACCCTCGATCGTTTAAAAGAATTAAACAAGCGCTCAACCTTCAACTTTAATCAACTTGTCAAATACAGCCCAAACTATAAAGTCAGTTGACTTTAGACAAATGCTTTCTCATTTAAAGCTTAGACACATAGCTTTCAATCTCCACCTTGTGTCAAGCTTACTATATCAAGTATAACCTAACATGATAACAAAAACTCAGCATTAACACCAGACCACAGAGGTTCAATGAACTTGTAAATCTTAGTGTGCCTTATAATCATTATCATATCAAGTATCTACTCTTTAAATTTAAAACACATCATCCAACCTGCAATGCTCCCATACAACCCTGAAGTTTACTAACAGGAACCACTTTAGTAAACATATCTGCAGCATTGCTAGCAGTTTCCACATATTCCACAGCCACTCTCTTATTATTCAAAACTTCCCTAATAAAATGAAGTTTCACATCAATATGCTTAGTCCTGCTGTGAAAAACTTGGTTCTTAGCCAAATGTATAGCACCTTTATTATCACATTTGATAATAACCCTTTTACTATACAATCCCAGTTCTCTAGTAAAGCCCTTTAACCAAAGTGCTTCCTTTATAGCTTCTGTCAGTGCTATAAACTCGGCTTCAGTAGTAGACAAGGCTACTACATGCTGCAAGGTTGATTTCCAACTTACCAAACCTCCATTAACTAGAAAAGAATAACGTGTAATAGATCTCCCCTTGTCCATATCTTTGGCAAAATCAGAGTCTACAAAGCCTAGAACCTGCTGACTTGACTCTTCTCCACTTCTGCCAAAAACCAGTCCTGTATCTCTTGTCCCATTCAAATACCTTAGGATCCACTTAACAGCTTCCCAATACGGCTTTCCAGGACAACTCAGAAACCTACTCACTAGCCCTACACTATAGCCTATATCAGGCCGAGTACAGACCATCAAATACATCAGGCTACCAACCACACTAGCATAGGGTATCTTTTCCATTTTATTTCTCTCTTCTGCAGTTGTAGGACTATCTCTCCTGGACAATTTGAATTGCATTCCCAAAGGAGTATTCACAGGTTTAGTTTTATCCATATAATAAGCTTCAAGAATCTTCTTTACATAAGATCCTTGATGCAAAATCAATTCTCCTTTTGACCTGTCCCTTTTTATTTCCATCCCAATGATCTTTTTAGCTTCTCCCAGCTCCTTCATCTCAAATTCTTTCATTAACATCATTTTAGTTGATTTGATGATTTCCTTATCCCTGCATGCCAACAACATATCATCCACATACAAGAGTAAGTAAACATACCTGTGCTTCTTGTACTGTTTGAAATATACACAACAGTCATAGGCACTCCTCTTGAACCCTTGTTTGATCATGTAATCATCAAATCTTTTATACCACATCCTGGGAGATTGCTTTAACCCATATAAGGACCTTTTTAACAGACATACTTTACTCTCCTGCCCCTTCTTTTCATACCCTTGAGGTTGAGTCATATAAATGGCCTCTTCAAGGTTACCATGCAAAAAAGCAGTCTTTGCATCAAGCTGCTCTAGCTCATAATCACCACTTGTAACTATGGACAGAAGAACTCTAATTGAAGTATGTTTTACCACTAGAGAAAATATTTCATTATAGTCTACCCCTTCAACCTGTGTGAACCCCTTTGCTACCAACCTGGCCTTGTACCTTGGAGCCTCTCCTTCATTCATGCCCTCTTTCAACTTGTACAGCCACTTAAACTTCACAACCTTTTGGTTTTGAGGCTTATCCACCAATACCCATGTATTATTCTTCATCAGTGATTGCATCTCATCATCCATAGCTTGTTTCCAAAGCCTGTTATGATCACAGCTTACTGCCTCTGTATATGACACAGGCTCAGTGACACTTTCTTGCACTGCAACATGAAATACAAAGGCTGCCAAGTCTTGATCAGATCTAAATCTGAGTGGCACAACAATTTCCCTTCTAGTTCTATTCTTAGCAATGTTGTAACTTGGTACAACATCCTCTTGAGATCCAGAAGTCTCTCCTTCAATAGTTGTTTCTTGAGCAGATGAACTCCCTTCAGTTTCTTGATGACTTCCATCAATATCCCCTGGCTCCACCTCAGTTTGTACTGATTTTTTCCCAGCAACTTGCGTACCACCTGTTTTCAATAACTCATGATACATGACACTTTCATTGAAAACCACATCTCTACTGACAATCACCCTTGGCTTATCCCCTTCCATCTTCCACAATTTATAACCTTTTACCCCTTCTGGATACCCGAGCATGACACATTTTACAGCCCTAGGCTCTAGCTTTCCTTTATTCACATGGGCATAAGCTAAACTACCAAAGATCTTTAATGCTTACAAATCTGGTTTAGTACCATACCACATTTCCATAGGAGTTTTCATTCCAATTGCAGATGAGGGTGACCTATTAATAAGATGTGTTGCAGTAGTTAGTGCCTCACCCCAAAAGTGTTTAGGCATACCAGCATCACTTAACATACATCTCACCTTATTAAGCAAAGTCCTATTCATCCTCTCAGCAAGGCCATTTTGCTGAGGAGTGTAGGCAACTGTTTTATGTCTAGCTATCCGACTTTCTCTACATAACTGATCAAATGACTTGTTACAAAATTCAAGTCCATTATCAGTTCTTAATTTCTTGATTTTCTTTTCTGTTTGCCTTTCAACTAATACCTTCCAATCTTTAAATGTTTTAAAAGTATCATCTTTGTTCTTCATCACAAATACCCAAACTCTCCTTGAGTAATCATCAACTACAGACAGAAAATAATGTGCCCCACCTAGTGATGCATGCTTAGTTGGACCCCACAGGTCAGCATGTATATAGTCCAATATCCCTTTGGAACTATGTACACCTTTGCCAAACTTGACCCTATGAGACTTTCCCATTATGCAGTGTTCACAAAAACCTGGGTCAGTCTCCTTCAATTTTCCTAACAGATCTTGTTTGCTCAATTCATCCAACCCTTGAACACTAATATGTCCCAACCTCTTATGCCATTTCATGGCCTCAGAATCTAACCTTCCCTCTATGTTGTTTACACTATCAACAGAGGCATATCCATCTAGGAAATATATATTATTTCCCTTCCTAGTCCCTGTTAGGGGTGTGCAGAAATAACCGAAATCTGAATAAATCGACAAACCAAACCGTATCCATATCCAAATAAACCAATCTGAATTGTGAATTCGGTTTACGGTTCGGTTTTCAACCGTATCCGAATTGTGAATTCGGTTTATGGTTCGGTTATGGTTTTGGGTTTTGTTTTTATTTGGTTTATTCGGTTTATTCGGTTATCCGTTTAAAACCAAATAAGATATATATATATATATATATATATTAAGTATATATTTATAAACCATTACACCATTAAGTTAAGCCCACTTATCCACAATCCAACTAAATACGACCCATATATCCATGGTTTCTTTTAGGGTAAAACAAGTCTATCGATAACTCTACCACTCACTCTACGTCTCTACTCCACGTTCCACCCTAGTTCGTAAAGAGTAGTCATCGTCTTCTCCTCTACCACTCTAAAAAAACAAGCGCCTACCTGCTACCTCGACCTACTATTTTTGTTTGAAGCATAGGTATATGAGTTCGATCACTCAATTTATTCATACAAGTTGTAGGTATTTGGGTTGTAGGTATTTGGGTTGTAGGTATTTGGTTGTGGGTACTTTGGTTCTAGGTATTTTGGTTGTATATCGGATTATGGTTTTAAACTCTAGGGATATGTTAAAAATGTTTGCTCTTTGTTTTTTATTAGCAAAAAGTACGCAAAATATGTTATTTGGTGAATACGGTTTAAACGGTTTGAATACGATTAAGTCGGTTATCAAATGAAACCGAATCGTATTGAATATGGTTTATTCGATTCGGTTTGTGAGATTTTCAATACGATTGGTTTGGTTATGGTTATCATAAAAAAAAAACTTCAAACCGAATAAACCAAATCGAATAAACCGAATAAACCGTAAACCGAACCAATGAACACCCCTAGTCCCTGTAAGGACTGCCATGGCACCCATTCCTACCTTAATCTTTCCAAATTTCATATTTACATGATAACCATTACATTCCATGGTACCCAACGAAATTAAACTTCTTCTAAGTTTAGGAATGTACCTGACATCTTTAAGCTCCACCTCGCTGCCATTGTTTAACACAAGTGTAACAGTCCCCAGGCCTAAGATTCTGCAATCTCTATCATCTCCAAGTTTCACTGTCCCCATGTCAATGTCTCTCAACTCTTTGAAGAATTCCCGATTTGGTGTCATATGAAATGAACAACCAAAATCAAGCACCCATTCTTCCCTTGACTTTGACTTTCCTGAATCAACCATTAGAACATCAGAACTTTCATAACCCTCTGATTCTATATCAGTGTTATAACTGACCCCTTTTGAAGGTCCTGCTTCATTCTTGTTCTTCTTTCTCTCAGGACAATCTTTCTTAAGGTGTTTTTCAGACTGACAAATAAAACACTTTCTCTTAAACTTGGACTTTGATCTGTTTTGGGACTTTTGTTTTGCATTTTTGTACTCACTTACTTCTGATCTTCCTCTAACAAACAGCCCATCACCACTCTCTCCTCTAGTTTCTTGATTCTTCTTCTGCAACTCTTTAGAGTTCATGGCTGCCATCACATCTTCCATTGATATATCCTCTCTCCCGAACATCATAGTATCTACAAAATGTTCATACTCACTTGGAAGTGAAGACAAAAGTAAGATTGCCTTATCTTCATCTTCAATTGACACATCAACATTTTCCAAATCTAGAGTTATTCGGTTGAACTCATCAATATGACTTTCAATGGATCTACCTGGTGACATCTTGAAAGTGTACAACCTTTTCTTCATATACAGTCTATTTGCTAAAGACTATGTCATGTACAAACTTTCTAACTTCATCCATAATTCAGCAGCCGTCTTCAGTTTTGAAACTTCTCTCAAAACTCTGTCCCCTAAACACAAAATTAAAGCACTATGCGCTTTATCCTGCATTTCTTTCTTTTCCTTCTCCGTCAATTCTTCAGGTAAGTTTGCTTCACCCTTCAGAGCATCAAACACCCCCTGATGTACAAGAATAGCCTTCATTTTCAATCTCCATAGATTGAAATCATTTGATCCATCAAATTTCTCGATATCAAACTTTGCTATCGACCCCACCATCTTCCTGGACGTACCCAGACGGTAAACCCTTCAACGATTCTTGATTCAATCGAGCATCTAGCTCTGATACCAATTGTTGTAAATTGAATAATGCGGAACACCAATTTACCAATCAAGAACAATGAAAACAGAAATTGAGAAAGCAAAAGAACTCGTTTATTGATTACGACACTACACGAGTTTACAGAATGAAAAATGATTACAATTTGAGAGAGAATTTCTAAGAAATCAAGAAGCTACTAACAAACCCTAATCAAGCTACTTTTATCCCCTTTCTGACCGTTGTCTACCGTTAATCAACTTTCACCATATTGACACATTACACCCTCGATCGTTTAAAAGAATTAAACAAGCGCTCAACCTTCAACTTTAATCAACTTGTCAAATACGGCCCAAACTATAAAGCAGTTGACTTTAGACAAATGCTTTCTCATTTAAAGCTTAGACACATAGCTTTCATACAGAAAGGAAACAAATACAGTGTTTCTTTATATTCGAATTACATGAATTGAAACTTGATCATATATGATTACACAAACTAATTGAAAGATGAAATCTTAGGAGGATTATCTATATCTATATAATATATATATATGAAAAGATTGGATGCCACATGCCCACATGGCATCACCACAACAATCCATTTTGTGGTTTTCCCGCTCAAATTTTTTCCAATAAATGAAATTTGACTTTTAGTTATGATTATTCAAAAATAGAAAGAGTTTAATTACAAACTGTATAATTACGTATTTAATTATATTCTAAAAAAGTCAAACACATTTAAAGATTGAATTATATATCGTAAATGAGGGATTTGGATTTGAAAAAAGAAGTCAATTTTAAATCCAATGAGCCTTAAATATTGTAATTTTAAACAACTATATTAATCCTTATGAATTTTTAATAGAGATATTATCGTTATAATTGCATTCTTAATTTTCTTATTTTTTACAAACAATTATTTCTTAAATAAATATAACAATACAATTAATATCAATAATTTTTTTATTGTTTAGCTATACAAATTCCCAAATATATGTATCATAAGGGTGTCCTTGAGTGGTGCTTATGACTACTCTTAGATTATTCATGCACGATTATAATCAAATGGTTTTGTTTTTGTGTTTGTTTTTATAATTGAAGAAGGGTATGATACAAACATAAATTTTCTCTTAAGTTTTAGAGATTAATACTAATGTTTATATCATTTTTATATTTTACTAGGAAGTGAAAGTGACTTATTGTAGAAGAACCATTGAAACTTTTAACTAGATATTTCTAATAAAAAAAATTCTTAGATGATATAAAGAATCATTAGTACATTTTAGTTTAGATTTTTTTTAAATACCGTTGTACGATGCACGGGTTTCAATTATCGAATTACATTTATTATAATATTTAAATTGTTGGATTTATTTTTTTAAAAACCACCCGTGCGTCGCACGGGTATCAAAAACTTGTTCTATATATAAGCAGCAAATTAAGAATATATTTCTAGCATGAGCAACAAAAATGCATTGTTGATAATATATAGGTGACAATGCAATTAATGAGTTAATTAGCACGTGAAAATGACACTCCATCCTTGTGAACATTCTTATGATAATTTTTATCCACCTCGAAATCATCCCTCTCAGGCTCTCAGTATTCAACTTAGTTAAAATAGAGTTCGTTCATTTTAATCTATTAATTAGTAACTAATATATATGATAATTATCCATAAACATAGCAAAAAGACTCAAGTCTCCACTTTTATTTAACTGCATGTGAGATGTGTAAGTAGGAGGAAATAACATTTTCCTTCATGTATTATCACCAACATATCAAAAAATCAAACTCCTTAAGATAAAAACAAAAGGATTGAATTGAAGCATGAAAACAGAAACAAGAAAAAAAGAAAGAAAATACACACATTCACACACACACACAAAAAAACAACTATGTATGTGTTAATTCAAAAACCAAAAGAGCTGCATCCTAGACGAAGCTCTAAATCGATACCTTCAATTGCCAATTGATCAGTCTTTCTCCTTTTTTTGTCAACACCTACTCTCTTGTGGCCTTTACAGTTTGCTGATGTGGACGCTTCGGTGTAGCTCGAATTAGAAGAATTGAAGCTGTGAGGTGCCACTTCTGCCCGAAAATGATCAATTTCGGGATCATGAGGTGAAATGGATAGAAGAGTAGAGGGATTACCTTTGATATTGTTTAAATTACACGAAGGGTCGAAAATCGCATTATGTTTTGGTAAAGAGTAGAGAAGGCATAGGCCACCATTTGCAACAAGTTCTTGAGTTGGAATCAAGAGAGTGGGAGAAGATATGTTATTAGGGTTTGACAAGTTAGGCGGCTGCGTGTGGTGGAGGCGAGCCCTATCGCGGCGGTGGACGTTCATGTGGCCGCCTAGAGCTTGTGCCGATCGGAATTCTCGCTTGCAAAATGTGCAAGTATAGGACCGTGGAGGCCAAGTGGTTCCCATGACATTTCTTGTATCTTCCGCAAAGGCTTTGACCTCCCATGAATCATCTTCCTCTTGAGAGTTTGCCGCCACCGAATTAGGGTTCCACATCCACAAGAAACTACCCACGGTGGTGGTGGTGGTGGTGGAGGTAGCTAGGGTTAATGAGTTTATGGTGGTGGTTGATGAAAAATGCAAGATTAGCCGCCTTCGTTTTTGGTAGAGAAAGTAAACCTTAATGGAGTGGAGATAAAAATGGGAGGAAAGAGGTTAAATAGGAAAGGGATTTATTATAAAAGAAATGTGGAGATGAAACAAAATCCTATAAGCATCCAGCGCATCAACAATGTCAAGTGTTATTTTCATATCTTTTTTTATTTTTTATTTCGGTTCCTACATTGTCCTTAACGCTCATTCAGTTATTCTTTCCTATCTAGCAAGAACAAAGGTTATAAAATAAAATGAAAACAAATTGTATATAACCGAATGACGTGCAATCCATCCCAGGTGTATATAGGGTGCCTCTTCCTTTAAAGTTAAAGTTGAGAATTAAGTCTAGCTTAAAATTAAACAATTATGTAGTTTAAGATAATATTTGTGTATTGGTTTATCGTTTTATAAAAATTAAACTGAAAAATGCGATAAATTATGTATCACTTAAAGTTACAATATAATACATATGAAAACAAGCAAACAAACAAGCCTATGAAAGTTCCACTCGAAATTAGGGCTGGAAATGATGGAAAGAAAACACACCTTACCTCTATCCCGAGAAGTAAAAAGGCTGCTCTAAATAAGAAACTCGACTCCAAGAAAAGTCCTTCTTAAATGAAGTATCATACCACATATATACAAGGATAAAAAAAAGAACAAACATTCAGTTATAGAAAAAAGCAAATGCACGCAATAATAGAAATAGAAAAAAAAAGTAATAAGTAACAAACGTACGTAGATAAACTCCTAGCTCTATGATTCAAGTAAGAATTACTAAAAATAAATTAAAAAAAAAACATGAACAATGGGGCACCAAAAGACCCTAATGTCACGGTATAAAAAAAATAAAAATTAAATAAAAAACTATGACTAGATCGGCACCTCTAAGACTAAAAAATGCCCTATGGGGAGGCAATCTGCTATACGAATGACTAAAGCGACTAAGTTACATAAGTACTGGTGAAAAGCAAAAGCTAAACACTCATCGAAAAATCTATATATGTCTCTAAGAATTTCTATCACTAATCATGTCCTCTAAAAAGTTCCGTACAAGATCTTGTTTGATCTTCTCATCCCAAGTTAGTTTTGGTCTACCCTGAATCTATTTTCCTCGACGGCGAGGCTAATAAAGAAATATTGCATAATTACCTTATAAAACCAAGTAAAACCCTTCAAGAATAGTAACTCATTTGTGACGTTGTGTTAAATTATTAGCCCATGTGACGTCACATGGAACAAAAATATATTTTTTGTTTTTAATTTAAACGCAATGATGTTGAATTTCTAACCATTGTTTGCAACACAATTTTAGTTGTCCGAAATCACGAAATCCGTAGTTAACTTCATCAACCGCAAATACCAAATATGATCATTTTCAAAATGCATGTAAAAGCTAGTTAATTTAAATAAAATAACATAATGTCGCTTGAGCTATCCTTTTCTTGTACTTGCATGTTTATTCGTGTGTATCTATGAAATCGCCTAACATTTACTAGGAACTTAAATTTCATCTTCTCTAATCGTTCCAAGAATTAATCTTTGGATTCTGCGTACAACAAACGTAGTTTAGTACTTAGATGTAGACAGTAATCAACCAGAAAAGACTTGTAAAGTTGTCATTCTCAAACAAATTCCTAGTTTTGTTATTTTACTCTTGGTTAGACTGCCGGCACAAAACATCCACCACTTTTTACATAGAAATAGTTCATTGGATGGAGTCAGCTGTCTCCATTAGTGATTAGAAAATGATGGCCTGTGCCCTTAATCTTGGTTTTAGATATTTAATCTAGGTCAAGCGTATAATATATAATTATCTTTGGGAACTTCATTTCCCATTAGGGTGAGAGGGGTGGTGCGTGGTTACATGTGTGGCTGCCATTCGGCTACCGGCTACACGTACCGGCGCCATCCTGGCTAATACGTACCCTTGTGGATTTGTGGAGCGGTTACGTGCAGCCATTTGAAACTGGAAAAAGATGATGGGTTTTGATTGTTAGACTGTCAAATTTCCTATTAAAAATATACATATCTATTTCATACCAAAAAATACATTTTTTTATAGTTCTTTACATTTTCTTATACTGAAAAATTAGGCATAACGTTATTCTTCCACCGACTCTTCCGTCATCTTCAAGTTGTAAGGATTCTTCCGATGATGCCGATTTTGAATTTTTACGAGGGTTACGGCCGTAACCGAACTTGAAGATACGACTTGTTCAAAAAAAAAAATCTAGATCTCGGTCGTGTAGAGACTAAAAACCAACTAATAAGATTTTAACTTGCCCAAATGACCCATGTATAATGATTAGTTTAAAGCTTGTTTTTATTTTTTACGTTAATTAATATTTTAATCTATTTTAATAAAATTACACATTTCGCCCTTTAGGTTACTATAAAACTTCAGTATTCATCTTTAAATTACGAAAAATAACAAAAAAAAAGTCATTTATCTAAGAGGTTTGTTACACTTTAGGTCCTTTAGGGTAACAAACGTTAACTTTTCTGTTAAATTTTTGAAAAATAACCAAAATGCCATTACTATTACTTAAAGAGTATATTACACTTTTCGTCCTTTAAGTTTTTACTAAATTTCAGGTTTCGTCCTTAAACTAAGGAAATAACAAAAAACGTCATATATCTAAAATGTTCGTCACACTTTACGTCCTTTTATGATTTAATTCGCAGAGATCCCTACAAACACATCACACTTACATATTTCATCACGATCTTGGCCTCTGTTTATTATGTTTTTCCGCATTTTCCCAGCTTCAATTCCATCTCTGGAGCACATCCAGAACCGTGTTCGACTTCTTCAGCACAGTAGGTGATGATGTTGATGTCCTTGATTGCAATGCTCCCATTGATTAAGTGATTGGTTTCATTGGTTGGGGTTTGTTTGAGCTTTTGGAGATAAATCAAAGCTTTATGAGGTAATTGATTTGGAGAAATATCCGAGGGTGCTACGGAAAAAGTCCAACCAAAATCCCACCACCATTGATTCCAACAAATGGACATGTTAAATTGGTGGTCCATTGTATGCTTATTATTTTGTATTTTTTAAAGCGGGTAGTTTGGTCATTTAACACATCATTTAACATAAAATCTAACGGTGTTTAGCGAAAATAACGTAAAGTATTACAAGCATAAATAAATGATTATTTTTGTTATTTCTTTAGTTTGTGAACGAAACTCGAAATTTCGTGTAAGCATAAAGGACGAAAAGTGTAATTTACTATTTTGTTATTTTTTAAAGCATGAGTAGTTTAGTCATTTAACACATCATTTAAAAGAAAAACTAATAGCGTTTAATAGCGTTTAGTGAAAAAGACGTAAACCGTTGCCAACACCTTTAACAAAAGACGGTTATTTATGTATTTATTTAGTTTAAGAGCTTAACCTGAAATTTGGTGTAAACATAATGGAAGACAAATGTAATTTACTCATGTATTTTTTATTGTTTTTAAAGAAATTTATTATAGTGGAAAATTTCACAGAAACATAACCAACTTACGATTTTGTTCTAATTAGGTCACTCAAACTTATTTTTGTTCCAATCAGGTCACTCAACTTTAAAATATGTTCTAATCCTAGATAAATGACCTGATTAGCAGGTAACCTTATCAAATTCTTCAAAAAAAACTGATTTTTTTATAAAATAAAAAGATTATTTTTTATAATAAAAAAGATTATTTTTTATAAATAAAAAGATTATTTTTTATAAAAAATGAATTTTTTAAAATCGAATTTTAATAAAAACGATTTTTTTTTAAAAATCGAAATTTTATAAAAAAAAGGTTTTTTATTTTTATAAAAAGGGGTTTTAGTTTTATAAAAACGAATTCTTTTATAAAAAACGTTTTTGTAACATTTTTTATAAAAACGAATTTTTTATAACTTTTTTTATAAAAAACGTTTTTATTAAAAAAAAATTGTATTTATGAAAAACGTTTTTTATAAAATTTAGATTTTTGATTAAAAAATTCTTTTTCTTATAAAAAAAACCAGTTTTTATAAAAAACTTTGATAAGGTTACCTGCTAATCAGGTCATTTATACTAGGATTACGAACATATTTTAAAGTTAAGTTACCTGATTGGAAACAAAAAAAGTTTGAGTGACCTAATTGGAACACAAATTGAAAGTTGGTTATGTTTCTGCAAGGTTACCCCTTTATTATATCATCATTATATTACAAAATCTTAGGCTACTTTCTGGTTACCACCCTTTCATCTTAAGTTACTTCGAGACTAATTTCAGGCTAGTTTTTAATAAATTGAGGTGACACTTTTTATAGGATTAGTCCTAAATCATTCACCCCTCCACCCTTGGAAGCCAAATTCTAACCCTTAGAAGCCAATTTCTAACAAACTATAATAGTCTGCCATAAAAGCTGGCATGGAAGATATCTCTTATTTCACATTCGGCCTATTCCAATTTCCAAATATGTTATAATATTAAGGGACATCTGTAACCATACACCCTATTTACAATTTGGTTGGATCCACAGAAATAAAATTCCAAATATGCAAAAAGCCGGCCCTTTGCCTACCACACACATATATATAATCTTATCTCTTTGAATTAATGCTTCAGTTTATGCTCCCAACATTCAGGTCGGGTCAAAATCCATTCGGATCGCATGGATTTCCAGTTCACACTTTAAAAACTATTCTTTGTTCAAAATACAATTTAGCATTGTTAATATCATCGCTACTTAGCGACTGGATGTCTTGTTCAGTTAAGCGTTGATACCTGAAGACATTGGAGTAAAATCTTATCCCTTTAAACTTATTTTTTTGGCTTTGTACAGACAAGAGTACCTTGAAAGATACGAGGAATATCAGTTTAACATTTTTATTTACGTACACATTAATTTTCAATATTGTTTAGTTTTCCGGCCGGTTTTTCTCGCGAGGAATTGAACACCGCGCGCCCCAGGCAAAAGCGGCTTGGGAACTGCGGTGGTGAGACTTTCTCATAATGGAGAAAAGCGGCTCGGGGATGGAGGTCGAACACCTCGATCTCCCCCGAGCTGGAGATTGGGGATCTTCCGTAATGATCCCCAACCCCTAACGATCGATGATCAGATAAGTGTGCTAAGTAAGATCCATAATTAACAGTTAAATGTGTACAAACAATGGCATTATCCTATGTATAGAATCTTGAATGATAAGGACAAGAATATTGTAAGAGCTCAACTAAAATAACTCAACTAACAACACTAAGTACAATAAGGGTGGGCGGTATGCATGCCGCCGCCCATCGGCGTATGAAGAGGCATCGACATGCCGATGCTTCGGCATGCATACCGTCGGCTGTGTTTTCCTTCGGCATCGGCATGGACTGATCAATGTTTTGCGGCATGTTTTTGCCGATCGACGCCGAGCCAATTCGACCGTTCAACGGTCGATTTTTTGACCGTTTGAAACTTTTTTTTTTTTTTTTTCAATTCCTCCACTATATAAATCCCTTCAAACCACTAAATTTTACACACCATTTCTCCTAAACAAACAAAAACCTTTACTTTCTTTCTCAAAAAACATGAATCGCCCTCGCCCACGCTATAAAATCCCACCCGAGCTTATGACTTCTTCTAGTAGTTCGAGCGATTCGGACAATGACGCGATGAATTTCATGAATCTGTGTTATCGTGCTGTTTTAGACGAAGAATCTCGAGAGAAGAGCACAAGGACGAGTATTTATCGAGATCGTAGAGCAAGCCATGATCGTTTGATTGAGCTATATTTCGCCGACGAGCCACGTTTCCACGAAGGTATTTTTAGTGATAGATTTCGAATGTCTAAGAGATTGTTTAATCGTATCTTGCATGATATTGAGAGTAACTTCGAGTGGTTTACGACTCGTTTCGACGGGAGGGGGCGTCCAAGTTTCACTGCTTTACAGAAATGTACGGTAGCTATTCGTCAATTGGCAACCGGTAACGTGCCTGACGAATACGATGAGTTTTTAGAAATGTCCGAAAGAACATCACGTGAATGCTTACACTACTTTTGTGATGCTATAATTAGACTTTATAGAGATGAATTTTTACGTTCACCGACTAGCCATGATCTTGCTCGTTTATATGAGGCCCATTTAGAAAGACATGGCCTCCCTGGCATGATCGGTAGCATCGATTGTATGCATTGGGAATGGAGAAGCTGTCCAACAAAATATAGAGGACAATATCATCGCGGTGATCATCCAAAACCAACGGTAATACTCGAGGCAGTTGCGTCTCAAGAAATGTGGTTTTGGCATGCTTTTTTTGGTGTCGCAGGTTCAAACAATGACATAAATGTGCTAAATCAGTCAACATTGTTCACAGACGAGTTGAAAGGTATTGCTCCGAAAGCTCCTTTTGTTGTTAACGGTCGGGAATACAAACGGGGCTACTACCTTGCCGATGGTATATATCCCACTTGGTCTACTTTTGTAAAAGCGTATACACATCCATACGCAATCAAGGAGAAGAAAATGAAGAAGGTGCAAGAGGGTGCAAGAAAAGACGTCGAAAGAGCGTTTCGGAGGTTGAAATCTAAGTGGGCGATAGTAGATCGAAAAGCACGACCAACAGACACAGCTTTGATGGAGAATATCATGTACGCGTGCATGATACTTCACAACATGACATTGAAAGACGAGGGCGCGGCTATTTCACCGGTACACATTCGCGATCCTCCAGTCCCACCGACCGACACTGAGGATGTTTATATGGAGATACGCGACAGCGAGACACACTTCCAGCTACGATTCGACATCACTGAGCATATCGCCAACAACTTGGAAGTCGTGCTAACTGAAGAAGAGCTGAATGCAAATCCTCCACCGCCCTAGATTTGTATTTTTTTTTTTAAATGAAGATATAAATGTTGGTTTTTTTTTAGGAATTTGGTAATTTTTATTTTTTTAGGACTTTGTAAGTTTTTTTTTAATCTAATGAATTGTTATGTTTTTATTTTATATTAAATGTTTTAGTTTAATTTTATTTGTTTTAGATTAAAAAGAAAATGAAAAAAAAATATTCAATCCATGCCTAAACCATGACTAAATGAGCATACCCCCTACAAAATCATCATTCTACATCAATTCTACATCAATTTTCTCTCTCCTGTTGGCATCATCCTATTGGTCCAATTTGATGCCTAATACATACTTGAAATGAGCATAACTCCCACCCTAACCATATGTAGGGGTGTCGAAAATACCCGAACCCGACTAACCCGACCCTACCCGAACCCGAATAAGATAATTAGGGTCGGGTCTATTAGGGTCTAAAAGGCTTAATTGGGTTAATCGGGTTAACCCGACAAACCCGAATTGTAGTTAGGGTCGGGCTTCGGGTTATTTTTTAAAAATATTTCGGGTTTCGGGTTAACCCGAATAACCCGAGTAGTAGAGAGTTTAGTTTGAATTTATATATAATCTATAGGGGTTGTGAAATGATCTGGATAATTTAGTAACTAAAATAATTATAATTTAATAATATGTTAAGGAAAATATAATGAAATACATAACAAGGTTTATGTCAAATAGCCGAGCGTTGATCTATATGTTTTTTTGAATTTTAAGTCTTTATACTCACTGATTTGAAAACAATGGATAGAATTTGTTGTTTTATTCCTTTTCTTTTTGTTGACTTCACAATTGTCACCCTCTATGTTCCTTTTAAAACTTCATATATGAAGATTTTGATAAATCATAAATCTCAGTATTATTTGTGACCAGCCTTAAACTATTATTATATATACTTGTATTTAATTTTAAAAAGTAAAAGATGTCAAGTTATATAATTTTTTTCCGTATTCTTCTTGTTAATCATCAACCTTAGGTACTTACAAACAGTATTAACCCGAAACCCGACTAACCCGACCCTATTAACCCGAAACCCGACTAACCCGAACCCTACTAACCCGAATCTTAATAGGGTCGGGTTGCGGGTGAGATATTCTTTTTTAAAAACCCGACTAACCCGACCCTAATAACCCGAAACCCGATCGGGTTGACCCGATTAACAGCCCTAACCATATGTAACATGTACTCCAACATGCCCCTCAAGTTAAACGAATGTAACAACATGAAGCTTGAATCTAAGATTATAAAATGCAAATCAATCACACGGTGTTTCATGTGATAATAAGTGACACCAATGTTGTTACACCTTAAATTGTGTGGACAGGAAAGAGGAACATGTAAATAGGGCCAAAACAAACGTAATCCAGTGAATTTCTACATCATTATAAGGGAGAGCACGATACTAAGTCTGGACTTGGACCGGGTCAAGCAACAACATTATTGTTTTTGACACATGATCAATTGATAAGCACGCATAGTTAGACTATTATAAATTATAATTATAAATCTCCGAATAAGCACGCATAATTAGACTATCATCCATTCCTATTTAATTCTTTCAATTTCCCATCCATAACAGTTAATCCGGTTAGAATCTAAACAAGTTTGTTTATAATGATAATTAGGTTTAGTACTTTTATTAATCATCATAGAAACTAAATAGTAAATCACAAGAATGCGAACTTAGAACAACTAACTAACAACCTTTTCAAGACAGACCGTATCAAACTTTACACACATAAGAGAAAAACGACCCACATCCATCTAGCCTTATCCGACAATATTAAGTCAACACTATCCGAACGGATACCAAGATAACACATTAGTCCGAACCAGACACTGCTATCTTGCAAAGCATGGTTCGGACCATAAACACACTTACATGTCTCAATGGACAAGTCCAGCCCAAACAACAGATGAAAGCTCATCCGGTTTGGAACGTATACATTCCAAACCTGACAGTAGTACCGAACCTGACACGCATTAAATGACATTACCCAGATATAGGTACTTACCTCGTTCGGCTTAGGTGCCTATATCATATCAAATCGGTGTAACACATTAGTGACGCTACGTGACAAAAGATTAAGGGTTATAATACAACTTCAACTACTAGGTTTGATACTTTGATTCACTAAGTTCATTCATACATACGACTCTCGTTCATGCACAAATATTTATTTTCACGCCTGATCGAGCTTGGTCGCAGAACATACTCCTGTCCTGTGGCGAGTCTAACGGCGTTGCTAGTTCTGCAGGTATCAAGTCCTTAAGCGAAGATTCAACTAAGTACTTCATTCTCTCAAATTGTAGTCGTGCAGTATACCATTCGGCTCATCTATAATCTGGTCGGTCTGGTCAACCGGGATACCCTGATTCTACGTTGCCATCATTCGTGGGATAGTGCTAAGTGCTAACTCTACTAAACACATATACTGGACTGAAGACTAGACAAATCATTACCCACAAGAGAACTATTATTAAGCATTACCCTCAAAAGAACTATTTTTATCAAATGAACCTGAATGCTAAACTTTAGATTAATGTAAGCATCTATAAGAGCCAAAGTTTCAAATATTACTTATAGAAGGTTTCCAGCCATATACTAAATCACAAAGGGATCTACTATAAGAGACCTAGAAACATTTAATATGTGCCCATTTTCTATTGATATATATGTTATAGTATAGAACGATTTATAAACCATTATCTCACCGAAAAAATGTGACAGTTTAATACCTTAAAACGAGTTTCAATTAGATTTACAAAGTTCTCAACATTATATAAAAAGGTTCTCTTCTATCTTCAATAAATACACCCAACCTGACATGGAAGAGTGGTATACAATAGTTAAAAGATACTTCAAACCATCCTTGGTGTACATCTATGGTAGATTTCAAACTTTTATGCCTAGTTCACAAGTTTTATGGAAAGATACATCGCCATATTAGAAATTCCAGATTTGCTACCTCTAGAAGAATCTTTATAGAAATACAAAACATCTACTATACTTTTTTAGTAATTATGATATGTGAAAAGGCTCCACACCCTAATTAACGGGAGATGCTATCCATAAATAGTTACAGTAATTACAGTTTAGACTTTAGATATAAAAGAAATAAAGAATTACATTATGTACCTAAAGTATACCCTTAACTAAGTTTAGTTATAATTCTAATAATGAGAGATTTTTTTCTTAAGTTAATTAATCGGACCTGAGACTACATAGGTCACATATGTGTAAACTTTATGAAAGAAAAAAAAATGTGTTCCGTGTTTGAATCTAGCTTTGGGGCATATATGTTTCAATTTTGGCCCAAACTACCAAATAAGGTTATACATATTTTTTTTAAGAATCGTAAAACACATACGGGCCGGCCCATTGAATAACTTAACAACGTGTTGTTCTGACTCAATTGTTTCTATTTTCTTAAAGCCATATAGTCCATAGGCCACAACACCATATAAGCTAGCATCGAGTTAGGTCCCTATGAGTTAGGGTATCAACAATTTTGCAGAATTTCTTTCGACCTGTTTCGATAAAAAAAAAAGTTTTGAATTAACAAATGAAATCAACTGTATCTATGAGATTAATTATATTCGAATGTACATTTGAGAGGGTTAAAATCTGAATAAAGTTCAATTTAAACCAAAACAACCCCTAAACCTTGATTTTAAGTTTCACGTTCGATAGATTAGCTAAACATGTTACAAACATGTCTACCTGCTATCGCGATGATATACATATACAAAATTAAGGCTGGATGAAAAAAAAGATTGTGTTACCACAAATTAGATAATCAGATGAATCGAGCAAGTAAAATGGTAAATCTAAAACCTAATTGACACCCATATAAGTCGATACATATAGAGCATCCCAAAATAACCAAATTCAAAATATAGGGTTTTATAATTTACTGATACTCAACAAACAACTTATACCGGCTTCCATTTGTAAATCTAAAACCCAGTCGAAACCCATATAAGCCAATAAATGACCGTCCTCTAATGCTAGAACTTCACCTAACGACGTACAGACACAAAAACATCAAATCTATGGAATTTTAAAGTCAAAGGCAGGTGTATGAGTTTTAAAATCGAATAATATCATAAATCTTGTGTGCATACCAGATGAAATAAACCTTACATGTTCATTCAACATATTGACTTCCGGTTGGACATCAGCCGGATCCTGAACACTTAGCTATTACAACCGGAACTCCCAGTTGATAAATTCCTTACATCACGGAAAAGGCTATGTATTTGATCTTTTATCTATATATATTTATAATTATATTTTTATATAAATAACATAATATATATTATTTGATTACTTTATCATAACTTTATATATAATAATAATTGTCTTTTAAAGAAATATTGGATTTTAATAATCCTAGTTATTGCTCATTGGCCGATATTAATACGTATTTCATTTATTCCCTACAATAAACCAGATTTTTAAGGTATTGGAATCTATTAGACCGCCGTTAAATGGCAACTAACACCGTTAAGTAAACTTTCACTTTTTGATTACGGAGCATCATGGTGGCGTCTTATGTGACATGTTTTTATGGTTGAGCTCAAACACAAATGTTTTTTTAGGATTTTTGAATGTTTTGGTGCTATGAAGAAATGTTCTTGTTTAAGATTTTTGTAGTTTTTAATTAATCATGATTGGTTTTTTCTGAAAACTTTTTTTTCATATACATCAGAACATGTCGATTAGACGTCACCGGGATGCACATCAAAAAGTAAAATTTTACTTAACGGCGTTAGTGGCAATTTAACGACGGTTTAATAGATGTTAATACCTTTAAAATCTTATTGATTTTAAGGATTAAATGAAATATGGATTAATATCGGTTAATAGGTAATAACTGAAATTATTAAAATACAATATTTCTTTCTTAAAAGATATATGTTAAATTAATTAAATAAAATTTATTTAAATAAAAGACTCGCAAGTGCTTAATATGTATAGTTTGGGTTCGAGCTTGTTTAATTAAACGAACCGAATTAAACTCTATAAGATAAGACTCAACTCGTTATGTAGATTTTATCGATTTAATCTAAAAAGCTCGCAAGTGACTCACCTTGATTGCACCATGTGAGAGAGATAAAGATAATAAACATGGTTGATAATACGACAATATTAGTCATAATCAAGGCACATGGGCCGCTCATTAGCATATTGTTAGATTAGACCCCATCAATATTCTTTGCTTTTGCTTTTGTTTAATTTAATGTTTAAATCAATTACTTTAGTGGTTTTATGTTCCTCAACCTAGCGTTAAGTTTGATCATCAAGTGTTATAGGAATAAAATACAATAAAACGTAAGGATTTGTAATTAAAAATAAAAACATGATTAAGTTCAAAACATCTGAACAGATGAAAATAGCAGAAAACAGTGATAATAGAAACATTTTTTTATTAGGTATTTAACTTAATTTACTCCAAAAATAGGTACAAGACTACGAACTAGGCGCATGCATGTGTGTATGGGTTAATTCTATTTTTTTTTTCTTTCCCTTTTAAACAGCAATTAATTTTATTTTAATTGATGCAAACTAACTTTTAATATTGTTTTATTCTTTAAGATTAATCTCATGATTATAGATCACATGTATAAACAAGTAAGTTAAATGCGATGTTATCTGCAGTTGACATAAATAGTTTAAGACTTCTATTGACTTTTATACAAGCATTATATATTATTTGTATTTTACATATAAGAGAAATTAATTAAATACTGTTATATATATTATATACTTTCTTTATAAAAAGTTGAATTAATTAATTAATAGCTATAGTAATATACCTGTTTAGGAGTTAATTTGAGGTTAGGGGATAACCATAAGTTTAGTTAAATCACATAAAAGATGCTCATATGATTAAATGGTTACTATAAAAGGCTTTATCCGAGGTTGTACCTTCTATAAGAAGAAATAACTATCAAACAAATTATAAAATACTGTTAATTTATGAATAAAATTAATTTAGAACACAATCATTTGACCTACAACCAAAAGCTGATATTTTATACTTCTATTTTTTATAGGAAACATATGTGGAGTAATTAAACAGATAAACAACTTTACTGTTTAGACATGCATGTTTTAATTTTACTAGTCAAATATATCCGTAACAATTTCATTTTTTTAATTTATAAATAAAAAAAATACTATTGTTCCCCTCTTAATCTCGCAATTCTAACTTGATATTATCATCGAGAACCGATTAGGTGGAGGATCTCGAATGTGTACTGGTGAGATCGCTATCCCCTCGTCTTTGATGACTATTTTGTGTAATATCATGCATGCATACATTGTATACGTTACATTCAATATCTTCTAGGGTGTCATTGCATGATACATTACACAAGTTATTCCCCACTTCGACTTTAAACACCAAATGCTCATTGGACGTCTTTTCTTGCTGACTCTTGTACCTTCTTCATTTTCTTTTCCTTGATGTCAGCCGAAAAACGAAAAGCCTTGACAAAAGTAGACCAAATACCATCAACAAGGTAAGAGACACACTTGTACTCTCGACTGTTAACAACAAAATTACAACTTGGATTGATTCTTGCAACTCATTTATAAACAAAGAAGACCAGTTAAGAACATTGATGTCGTTGTTTGGACCGGCAACATCAAAGTAACCATGCTAAAACCATGAATCTTGTGAAGCCGCTACTACTGTAGTTGCCACATTTAAAACACCAACTTAGCATAAAATCTTGTTAAAGGCGACATATTTGTTTTTAATATGGCATTCTGAAATACATCAAAATATTTTTTAAATTTTGTATTCTGAAATACATCAAAATATTTGCTGCTGAAGTCATTCAAAGTGTAGTAATGTAGTAGAAATTACAAATTTTTATGAAGAACTCAGTATAAGATGATGTGAAATTGTTAGGCTATCCGTAGTGGTCAAGCCCCTCCCTTGGGCATGATCCGCCATATGACAGATGATGTGGCAAAAGGCTTGATCACATAAATAGTGTAGTAGTTAAATGCATTTTCAAGCCCCATTAATGATTACAAGCCCTCACAACTCTCTCCTTCTTCGGCGTGATATCTTTCAAGCCCCTCACATTTTTTTTTTTGCTTTTAGAGCCCCTGCATAGTGGGAGGGGGCGTGAAAGGGACGTGAAAATGGGTTTTCAAGCCCCACTACGAATAGGCTTAGTGTAACATGCTATTAGAAATTCATCATAACTATGAGTCTATGACAGTGACTATCAAACTACAACTTAATATATCTAACAATTAACCCAAACACAATTTGCATATACAATTACTGTGTTAATGAAATCATCATGGACAACACATCTATACTCTTCGTGGTGTTTTTTAATGACACAATACGTCGGGTATAAGCTGCAATTATATGGTGATTGTAAACGACTTCAATAACCCCAAAGAGATCCAAACACTTAAGCATAAGAGTTGAAAAGCAATTCACTCTATGACTCAGGACCAACTCATCCACTGTTGTGCAAAGTGTCTCGGGTCCCAAAGGAGAAGGAAGAATAACCATTTAGTGGAATGAAACTTCTGTGAAAAATCCTTTTGTACATCTAGTTCCACTTATGAAGGCCTTATTATGTAAGTAAGGTAGCCGAAATATTATTTGTAAAGTCTCCGGGTAAAATTAGATGGTTGTTTAAGTAGACTAATTATTGTTCTTCCATTTTGTAACTAATGTGACAAATCAGCAACCATAGATAAACTATGAAGTAAAAGTAGATTAACAGATGGATGTTTAGCTGGATTTGTAATAGTCCTTTTAGTACACTTATGGTTGTAACTATTTCACTTTCGACTAAACTTAAGGTCGCTTTCTCCTTTTGAACGTAACAAGAACGAAGTCAAAAAACGAATTGTCCTTCCAACGTGCGGGCCTGTCAAATTCTAATTTATAATATTTCTATTTTAATAAACAATTATAACTGTTGACACATGTCATCACTAGATTAATTCTCATAAAAGTTTTCCCTTTAAAATCTATTCTCTAATAAATTCCTTTTTATTAGAAAATTATCCTATTTTATAATCATGATATATTTTTATTTATTTATATTTATGGAATTATGACAATCATATATTAATTACATTTTATTTTTATTTAAAAATAATTTTTAAATTATTATTATTATTATTTTCATTTTAAAAAATATTTAGAAACTTATAAAATGCCAATAAACTCTTATTTAGTGTGCTTTCAAATATAATTGAGCAAATCATATTCAATATTTTAATTAATGAATACCTAATACTATTTTATAAATTCAATTAGCGTTGCGTTGTGGGTGATACTATTTAAAAGAAATTTATAAGTGACAAAAAATCATGTTCATAATATCTAATATTAAATAGTTTTTTCCTACCGTATCAAATGAGCCATGTTCATCCAATTTGGAAATTTTAGACATTGGGACTAATACAATCGTAAGTTTTCTAATGTATATCAACATAACATTTTTTATTGATAACATTATTCTTTTGATTATAATTTAGATTTTATACTCAACAATTAGAATGTGCTCATTATAATTTTCATAAAATTTTATACTCATCTACCTTTTTATACAAACTTAAAGTCTAAAGTTTGTCAATTCATAATTCATGTTATCCGCTATTGAGGGTTTGATTGCTTTTTAAACATGAACACATTTATCTTGCATTTTCCAAATATACAAGTAGAGACATTCCTTAATTATTATTTTTTTTTGATAAAGAGAGTAAAGTCACCAACATATTATGGATTATAACTTTAGTTTTTTTTTATCTAATGTAATGTACTACGTTATTCCGGTGCTAAGCTGTATAGCTCATATCCTTGAGGTGGTGGGTTTAATCCTCACTTAAGACATGAAAATAAAATGAAGTTAGACTAATATAACATTTAACGTTAATAAAGTAACTAATTTAGACATTGCGACTAATACAATCGTAAGTTTTCTAATGTATATCAACATAACATTTTTTATTGATAACATTATTCTTTTGATTATAATTTAGATTTTATACTCAACAATTAGAATGTGCTCATTATAATTTTCATAAAATTTTATACTCATCTACCTTTTTATACAAACTTAAAGTCTAAAGTTTGTCAATTCATAATTCATGTTATCCGCTATTGAGGGTTTGATTGCTTTTTAAACATGAACACATTTATCTTGCATTTTCCAAATATACAAGTAGAGACATTCCTTAATTATTTTTTTTTTGATAAAGAGAGTAAAGTCACCAACATATTATGGATTATAACTTTAGTTTTTTTATCTAATGTAATGTAATACGTTATTCCGGTGCTAAGCCGTATAGCTCATATCCTTGAGGTGGTGGGTTTAATCCTCACTTAAGACATGAAAATAAAATGAAGTTAGACTAATATAACATTTAACGTTAATAAAGTAACTAATTTAGACATTGCGACTAATACAATCGTAAGTTTTCTAATGTATATCAACATAACATTTTTTATTGATAACATTATTCTTTTGATTATAATTTAGATTTTATACTCAACAATTAGAATGTGCTCATTATAATTTTCATAAAATTTTATACTCATCTACCTTTTTATACAAACTTAAAGTCTAAAGTTTGTCAATTCATAATTCATGTTATCCGCTATTGAGGGTTTGATTGCTTTTTAAACATGAACACATTTATCTTGCATTTTCCAAATATACAAGTAGAGACATTCCTTAATTATTATTTTTTTTGATAAAGAGAGTAAAGTCACCAACATATTATGGATTATAACTTTAGTTTTTTTATCTAATGTAATGTAATACGTTATTCCGGTGCTAAGCTGTATAGCTCATATCCTTGAGGTGGTGGGTTTAATCCTCACTTTAGACATGAAAATAAAATGAAGTTAGACTAATATAACATTTAACGTTAATAAAGTAACTAATTGTTTTTTTTTTTGAACGGCAAGATAATTTGTTTTTTATTCTTGAAATAATCTAGCATTTTATAATTATTCTCCTCTCTATATATATAACCCCTTAACATTAACCAATCAAAGCATGAATCCACTTTCCAGGAAATTTTTATGCATTCATATATAGATTATACTCATGGTTTTGGTGTTCAAAGAATGACATGAACACATTGTTTTAAATAATCTGAAGTATTCAATTACATGTTACTTGGGAGACCGAAATTATTAGTAGCTATAAAATGAATATTTAAAGTGTGTGGGGTCACGGACTTATGGCATGATTAGTGAAAATTAATAAGTGATATAAGATCCGAAGATAAATTGAGCTTATTATATGGAAAATATGATGTTGTCATTGAGATTATGAATAAGATATTCTTAAATATTTTAATGGAAGAAAATGACATCTAAACTAGGACCATTGTGATAATGGGAACACACATAATTACATTGATCACGAGGTCAAAGAGCGTATTGTGAAAAACAATCCGAATTCGAAACTAAACTTGAAATATTCAAAAATCCAAATCCAAAATATCCGAAAATTTAGACATTCGAATTATTCAATTTTTTGGATTCGAAAAGAATTTTTAAATTTTTTTGGATATCTGAATGTACGAATATCCAAAATATTTTTTAAAAATTCATTTAAACAAACATATTATTATAGAAAATTGGAATTAAATAATCCAAGTTATTGAGGATGATAAACTTAGAACCTTTAAAATCATTATTAGGGTTCATTCGGTTTGTCTGAAATTAGAATTTGAGTTCAAAGCTAGCTGGTTTATAAACATCCAAACTATATATTCATAATGCTTTTTCAAACTGCAGTTACCGTTTATATTAATTTCATCAAATTTCTTAAATTAAAAGGTTTTATATTTCTTTAAAATTGTAAAAGAAATTAAGAGACTCAAGAGAGAAATTAGAATTTGAGTTCCAGCTAGTTTATAAGGATCCAAATTATATATTTGTGCCGTTTGTTTTCCTGAAATTCGTGGGATTTTATTAGAATTGAAATTTGAATTACATTTCATATCGTGTTTGGTTGAGAAATTCGATGAAATTGGAATTTGAATTTATTTATTTTTGTCTTTGGTTAATAAAGAAATTAAAATTTAATTAAATTTCATCAAATTTATTCATTTAGTTGATTTCACATTCCTCCTTAATAATAAAGTATTTTTCACATTCTTTTCACACCAACTAATGCTACCGGACTGATCTGATTGGACCCACCACCCAAACTGGATGACTGTACACCCCGCCTGGACCGGACCGGACCGATTAGACCCCCCGCCCCACCCACTTGCACCAGACAGATCGGACCCGTCGCTCGAACTAAACCGACCGGACACTCCGGCCACAACGCACCGACGACCCGCCTCCCTATTCGGAGCGACTGGACCCACTGACCGGACCCCCCCGCCGCCTGCACCGGACCGACCAAACATGTCTCCTGGACCAGACCCGACCTTCAGACTGCACCAACTAGACTCGACACCCGGACCGGACGACCTAACGCATTGACTGACCGGATCTGCCGCCCAGACTGAACCGACTTAACCCGTTGCCTGACCGGACTCGTCAACCTGATCCGTCGTTTAACTTTTTAACCCTCTAACTTTTAAAGTTTTTTTTGTTTTAAGTTTTGTTGTCTTCTACTTTGGCCACGAAACTTTTAACTTTTATACTTTCGTTTTTAGTATACTTTTATAGTTTTATACTTTCACCACGAGACTTTTAGACTTTTACGTTTTATACCCCTTAACTTAGTATATTTTTATAGTTTTATACTTTCACCACGAGACTTTTATACTTTTACGTTTTATACTCCTTAACTTTTTAACCTTCTAACTCTTAAAGTTTTTATTTTTGTTTTAAGTTTTTTTGTTTTCTACTTTTTCCATGAAACTTTTAATTTTTCTACTATCGCTTTTAGTATATTTCTATAGTTTTATACTTCCACCACGAGACTTTTAAACTTTTACGTTTTATACCATTTAACTTTCGTTCAGTATACACATTCAACCCCGCAGCAACGCGCGGGGTGGTAAACATCTCGTTTATATATATATGTGAAATTTATTATAAAGAGTGGTTTTTTTGTTTGAAGGGTATGAAGTAATTATGGAGCGCTATGTGTACATTAGAAAATGGTAAAATTGTTTGCGAACGCATATGACAATAATTACGCAAGTTTAATGATAATCACACAAGATATATTGATAATCGCGTAACCTATATGCTTATAATTACGCAACCTATAAGTTTATTATTACACCCAGATAATAATACAATAATTACGTAAATTATATGGATAATCACACAAGTTATATGAATAATCATAGAAAGATAATCACGCAAGTTATACAAGAGCACATTGAAGAGTTATTTTATTTTAAGTTCTTTTTTTTAAAAAAAAATATTGCAATAATATACTGAAATTAAAGATAATAAAATGCTCGATTTTATTTTGTAAGTTAAAAAAATTAATATCATATAGAAAAGTTATAAGCATATAAAAAATTTAGGGAAGTTTAAAAAAAATCAACAATGATATGCTATATTAGTTTTACCCTTCCAACTCTTTTTTAGCTTAAACTTTCATTACCTGAGTATTAAGCGCTTTTGACTTAAGGAGGTTTATAAAACCTGCATGTGTGGTCCATTTTATTGGATCATAAGGTTAGATTAAGTTTATTATTGTAGCCTATGGGCCCAGTTTAGGTTAATTAGGGTTTCGGTATTTCCTATATATTGTAACCTTAATTATTAATAAAATCAATTCAGTTATCCAGTATTTCACATTCTTACATGGTATCACAGCCTAAACGATCCAAACCCTAGTCGTCGTCTCCACCAAGTTCAAACCCTAGACAGGGCGGTGTGTCGTCGCCGCCGCCCTGTCCCAACATCGTTTTTCAGTTAAGTTTTTCTTTCTTCTATTTTTTTTCTTCTTATTCCGTTTGAATAAAGCTTGGTTCTCAATTCAAGATTCCAGTCGTTGACAACAAGAAATTTTCCGTCATTGTTCCGTTCATCTTTCAAGTACTGGACTAAGGTCCTCGTCATCTTACTAAATCAATTTGGAGGAATTGAAGATCCACTTTTTCAAAGTTCAATTTCAATAATATATGCAATCAAGGTGTAAGCATCTGCGGCTAATATTTTTTTTTTAAAAAAACTTTTTTTTTCTTTTCTTTTATTATTGTCGCCGACTTTGGTCCGCCGCTTATTGGACTTCGGTCTGTTTTGTTTGTCGTTTATTTTCGCCGACTACGGTCGCTTATTGGGTTTCGACCCTTCGCCGCGCTACCCGTTGGATTACGATCGGCTGTCGCGCCGTCATATTAGTTGCATTTTCATCCAGCCGCTTATTGGACTACGGTCCCACACCATGCGACTAGACTAGTTGTTTTTTACCCAACTGCCCTTGCGTGATAAAATTGAAGACTTTGAAGGTTCTGGATGACAAAATTGAAGGATACTATGGATGACAAACTCAAGTAAAAATAACAAAGTTGTTGGCAAAAATAAATGGATTTCTGAATTGATCCAAGCATGTTTATGTTTTTTTATTGTGTTTATGGTTTTATTTTCCAGTCTTAGCATCCGATTTCTTTCCGCTATGACTGCGGGGGAGTATTGGATCATAAGGTTAGATTAAGTTTATTATTGTAGCCTATGGGCCCGGTTTAGGTTAATTAGGGTTTTGGTATTTCCTATATATTGTGACCTTAATTATTAATAAAATCAATTCAGTTATCCAGTATTTCACATTCTTACACATTTATCTCCACCCTAAATTTTTATTAGTGTAGGTGTAGTTTTTATATTGTAAGTGTTGACTTAATTGGATGTTTAGATCTCCAGAATTGATACTCTGACTTAAATTTAAGGGAGTACATATGAAACATACAATATGGTGGGAAAATCTTTTAAAATATTATAGTTTTAGTGCAAAGATTTTCTAAGGAATCGTGTGTTAAATTATGTTTTAACGCATGATGTGATGGACAGAAGATAGTGTTTAGTGTGATGTCCAAATAAATTCACTAATTATCCAAAGATTTGTCTTAAAAACTTAAAAGAAATAAATTGGTCCTCAATCAAGAGATTGTGAATTTAAATCATGTGCGTAAAGTGAAGTTATGATAGATTTTAGTTGTTAAAAAAAATAATCCAAAGCTTTTTTTTAACCGTAATTAAATTGTACCAGTTCTAACTTGGATGTGTGACTAAAGATAAATCGTCGTCATGATAAATGGGCAAACATGTGACTATAAGTATAATATGGTCATCTTTTATTTTTTAAGGTGTGACTAAAAGTTAATACTAAGGAACATTTATGTTAGTCTAAGTATATTATGGTCACAGTTCCAATTTGGATGTGTGACTAAAAATAATTATGGTCATGATAAATGAAAAATATGTGCCTATAAGTATAATTTTATTAGGTGTGACTAGATATTAACACTAATGAAACATTATCGCATTAGAGACAACAGGCCACCTTGTCTCAGTCCCCTTGATCATTGGAATTCATCGGTGGCGTAGCTGTTTAGAAGGATGGAGGCACGAGCGGCCTTTAGGAAACATTCGATCCATGAGCAACACATAGTAGGAAAGCTCATTTGAAACAAAATTGAGAGAAGAAATCTTAGTTCAAGCAGTCAAAAGCTTTCTGAATATTTATTTTAAAAAATAATGCCTACTTTTTGTTTTTTCAACCATGATGTAACCTTGTTCACGATCAAAGGGCCATCTAAGATGTTTCTTCAAGAAATATAGGTCGGATGAGATTCAGATACAACCGATCCAATTACCAGTTTGAGTGTGTTCGCTAAGCACTTGGAAATCACCTTCTGTATGACACCAATTAAACCGATAGGTCTACAGTCATGTGAGTGTTCTGGGTCATTATTTTTGGGATGAGAGTTGGGAAGGAAGAGTAATGTGTGGAATGTATCAAACCAGTTTCATACAAGTTGTCAAGTAACCTTGAAATCAAAGTTAAACAAATACCAAATATTATTAACAAAACCAAAGGTAAATCTATCAGGCCTCGGGACCTTGTCGGACCAACAATCCTAAACAACCAAACGGGTTTCATATATAGAGAAGTTAGCGACTAGCAGATCACGTTAAGAGAATGTAAGTTTTGAGAGGGATGGATCAAACGATGATAGCCGGTTATGCAGGTTCTTCAAGAATAAGTTTTTGTAAAAGTAAAAAGCCTGCATATTAACCCTATCCGGTTTAGTGCACTAGGTCCCGTCAATTAAATAACCGCTGATACAATTTTCCATAGAATGGAACTTAATCATACTGTGGAAGAAGGGGGAGTTTTGATTTCCTTCGATATCCACTTTATTCTAGATTTTTTCCTAGCATCTTCTGTTTTTTCATCCATTATTTGACGAATTTCTTTTCTCACATCCAAGTATCTAGCCAACATTTGATCCGAGATGATGCCCCTTTCAGCAGTTTTATTGAACTCACTTTCTTCCAGTCTTAGCGCGTTTAACATGCTAGGTTCTGTTTCCTTCCATTCCTTAATCCAAGACTTAATCTTTGTTTTAACTAGTCTTAGCTTTGCAGCCAGTATCTTGTCAGGTGGGCCGGTATAGATTGCAGAGATGCATAATTCTATTGTGGGGACCATAGTCCACAACAGATGTTTTGAGAAGCAAAGGTCTATGATCAGATTTTTCTAGACCTGTAAACGAACCGAACGAACACGAACATGGCCATGTTCGTGTTCGTTCATTTAACTTTAAGCGAACATGAACACGGACATTAATTAGACGAACAATTTTTTATGTTCGTGTTCGTTTATTATGAAAACTAACATGTTCATGTTCATTTATGCTTGTTCGTTAAAGACCAAACGAATAATTCATGAACGTAAACGAACACAAATTTAAACAAACATAAACCAACAAAAATTTAAACGAAGACAAGTCTAAACGAACAAACAAACATAAAAACAAAATAAAACTCCAGCGCATGGTGAGTACAAAGAGAAGTGACTGCACAAAATGAATTCAAACCTTAAAAAATAGAGTTGTCGTGGTGAGTACAAACAAGAGAGAAGTATATAAGGGGCCCGGGGGTGCCCCGGTCCCTCCAGTTTTTTGCTCAAAAGTGTTGATTCATGTTTAGTTCTTCCAAAAAAATTATATGTATTGAGGCATTCCTATTGTTTTTCCTCTAAAGTATAGGGGGCTAAACATGTAATAAAGTAAACATTGTTTCATTTTTAAATTATATATAAAGTTTGTATTATTTAAAAATAAGAGTTTTAAGATGAGGGCATTATTTGAAATATCATTAAAAGATCTTAAAGGTATTCGATCAAATTAACTTTTGATGAATTTTTTATTAAGCAATTTAAGAAAAATAAATGTTTTCCAGCTCAACCCAAGCCAGGGGCTCTGCCCCTTGGACCCCGTCAGGGGCTGCCACTCTTGGATCTCGCTCTCTCGGGGGCGCTGCCCCCGAACCTCTGTAAAAAAAATCTGCTACCCCTTAAAAACAATTACTCCGCCCCCGGTTTTTTTCCCAACTACTCACCATTTCTCTTCAATCACTATAAATATTTAGAGTTTTTATTGTTTGATCCGACCCGAACTGGATCACCGATCCAACACATATAACTCAAAACATGATAGAAAGAAATTTAAGAGTCCCATGACTTTCGGCCCCCCATATACAAATTCTTAAGTTGCGCCACCGAGTACAAAGAGTAAAGTTAATGCGCAAAATAACTAAGTAAAACTGTAAAACCTAAAAGAATGAAAATGTGTAGAGCTAATTATAATTTATTTTATTTTAATACAATGAAATTTCTTGATTAATAATATTGTTTTAGTTTTTCTCAATTTTACCACAACTTTTCTTTTTTTTCTTGCATATTCACCACACTTTTTTTCTTTATTTACAACTTTGGTCCTTTGTCAGTGTATAAAAGCTTTCTTTTTCATTTTCTGTTTCGCTCATTTCCCTCTTCACTCGCTTTGTTCCGCCGGAGATTCCATTTCGCCGTCTCTCCGCCGTTTCTTTTCGCCGTCTCTCCGTCGTCTCTCTGCGAGGTTTGTTTCGCTACTTCTGTGGTCTAATTGATTTCTGATTGATTTGATTTTGTCATTGAATTCTGCATGTAGCTGTTTTCATCGATTTCATCTTTCTCTGTTTCTTATACTTTCTGTTTGAGTTCTGCATTTGTTTTTGCTTTTTCTGTTCTCATTGATTTCTCATTGACTTCTGCATGTGGCATCTGATTTTGATTTTAGGTGTGTAATTGATTTTGCGATTGAATTCATGTTTTTTTCTTTGTAATTGATTTTTCGATTTCGGTTTCTGATTGACCTCTGCCGTGCTCGGTGCATGTAGTGGCTGTTAATTGTGTTTTTCTGATGTTTTTTAGTTCTTTAAGGTTTTGGTTGTCTTTTAGGGTTTGTGTTTGAATTCATGAATTTACTTTTTGTATTTTTCATTATTCATTTATTTGTTTCCTTTTGAGCTCATGTACATTTAAGTTTCATTTTTTAAGCTGAATAAAGCAATTCACGGTATACATATTGACAATTAAGAAATTAAATTGTATGTTGAACTGTTTTATATTCAAATTTTCAGTATCTATGATTTAGGAGTTGGATTAGTACGGTAGAATGCCGAAATGTTGTTCCTGTTCGAGTTGTACATTTGTTTTTGCTTTTCCTGGTCTCATTGATTTCTCATTGAGTTTTGCATGTAGCATCTGATTTTGGTTTTAGGTGTGTAATTGATTTTGTGATTGGATTCATGTTTCTTTCTTTCTAATTGGTTTTTTCGATTTCGGTTTCTGATTGAGTTCTGCCGGTTTTTTCATTTTAGCACCTTTGCGATTACTTATGATAATGCTCGGTGCATGTACTGGTTGTTAATTGTGTTCTTCTTATGTTTTTTGGTTGTTTAAGGTTTTAGTTGTCCTTTAGGGTTTTGGTTTGAGTTCATGAATATGGTTCATCTGTTACTGTTGGTACCTGCTGTTTTTCTTTTTTATTTTTCATACAAATGGATTAATTCTTTTCTTTTTGTATGTTTTATTAGTTGTCATTTGGTTATTCTTATTTTAGGTTGGATGTTCATTTATTTGTTTCTTTTTGAGCTCTTGTATTAGAAGATGGATTAGTACACTAAAATCATATGCTATCATTTTTCATTGAAACATTGAACATTATAAGTAGGACATTGTGTTTTCAAATTTTTCTGCTGTTTGTTGAACGTTAATGAACTGAATGTGTGTATATTCTTAATAAGATACTTTCTTTTGTACTCAGTTAGGGAAAGTTTTATGAGTACTTGACTTTGTATGTTGTTTTGTCAGTTTGTTATATCATTTGTCTTATTCATTTAAATGTATAATTGAATAAGGTTATCTAATATTTGCCTTATGAGTATAGTTATGTCACATTTTGTATTTTTCATTGCCTTTCACTTCGTTATTGTTTTCTTAATCTGCATGTTCATTTGTTTGTTTAGGTTTCATTTTATATGCTGAATAAAGAAGCTCATGGTATATATATGAACAAATCAAATTGTGTTTTGACTGATATATGTACAAAACTTTATTGTGTAGGATTTAAAAGTTGGGTTCATATTTTGAGTCTCTGTCTTCAAAGATGTTTACTTCAATTCATTTGCTTTCATTTTTCATTAAAATGTTCAACATTATAAGGTTCATTTTAAAATGACAGTCATTGACTTTTTCCTTTTTCTTTTTTTTTTCTTTTTTTTCAGAAACTTCTTTACATCTGGAGGTTTATTTGCAGTGCATTCTCAGGTATACATACTATATTTTCAGGCATGGTATATGAGTTTCTCTATTTACTTTCTGTTTTGTTTATTTGGATGCATTTTTCTTATTTGCTACCTGTTTTGTCCATTGTATGCTATATCTATATCTATATCTCTTTTGATCTAGGTTCTTTGTTACTTTCTGCTAATTATGTTGCTGTTGACTTATACTATTAGTATCTAATTTAGGTTGTCTATTGCTGTTTGCTGATAGTGTTACTGTTGCTTCTTACTATTAGTATCTGTCTAAAATTAATATTTCTACTATTGCTGGCTTACTTCTTTACTGCTGCGTAATTCTGTTTCTTTCTGTATAATGTCATTGTACTTTACATATGTATTATAGTACATATATATATATATATACATATGAAAATGGATCAAACATACTCTCTGTGCCCCATGATGTGAAATCAGAAAGTGAAACAGACCATTCATCTGAAGAGGCAGCTTCTGAGCCACCAACCTACAATAAGGTTGTTGTTGTTCGCAAGCACTTTGTAAGTAACCTAACTCCCTACAAATACATTTTCTTTCATGCTTGACAATACTAACAAAAATTATTGACAGCGCCTACCCACACGACTCGCAGAGCTAGCCGACTTCTATGATGGAAAGAAAATCAAATTAGCATTTGAACATGGGAAGGCAACGACGTTCAAGCTAAGGTCTCAGTCAAACATGGTGACCTACACAAGGTAAGAAAAAAAGAGTTTAACCATAATTAGCATGACTTCTACCAAATCTGATCAACAACATACATATCTTTTAAATATTAGTGATTAAGATTCAGCTTTTGTCTATGACTAAGTTGTGTTTGAGTCTATTTACATTTCTTCCAATGAGATTGTGTACACAAAAACAAAACACGTTATTAACAAGTACCATCAAAATTTATGTATCAATGCTATAGTAACATGGTATGTGTAGTTAGTTGATTAATGCTAAAAACATGTTGTTGGTCTGCTGCAGACATGCTTCTGAAACCTTTCCTGATCAGCCTAACATATAACAGCCCTCCCACTAACACCTTCCTTTTCAATTAGCAATCAAACAATAACATAGACAGCTCAGTGAAGAAGTAGAGGAAAATAACAGCAGCAAACTTTCGTACAACCATTATTTTTCCCTCCATGCAGGTTCACTATCAAGAGCTGGAAAAGGTTCGCAGACCACTATGGCATCACCATCAATGAGAGGGTTCAGTTGACATATGACTTCCAGACGAACACCCTCTCCGTCCACAAGGAAACCTAATGCGCCATATAAGGACGCTTTCCTTACCTTTTGTGTAGTCTAACATCAATTGTCCCCTTAATCTAGCTAACTGAGACAACTTCTTTTGGTACAGGGCGGTGCACATATCTAATGTAATCTAATGAACTCACTCGAACTTGCTTCTGTATTTTGGAACTCTTTTGTAACAAGCACCGTACTTTAGTTTAATATGTTTTCACCGAATAGCACTTACAAATCGCTTACTAAGCCCCGCAGCAACGCGCGGAAGGGGTCCCCATCTTGTTATTAATATAATTAAACAAATAAACAAAGGAACATAAAAAACAAACATAAACGAACGCAAACAAACGAACATAACAGAATGTTCACGAAAAAAATAAACGAACAAGACATGTGTTCATGTTCGTTTATTTAATTAAATGACCAAAGAATTATGTTGGTGTTCGTTCATTTATTAAATAAACGAACTTCCCGTCAAACGGTTCATGAACTGTTCATTGAACGTTCGGTTCTTTTACAGGCGTAGATTTTTCTCTGTCTAAGTACAAATAGAGAAGCGTTAAGCCATAGATTGTAAAAGGAGTCACATACCAGAACCGATCGACCTTGCTGGCTTTTTGAAGGTCGGAAGACATGTAGGCGAATAGACAAGTCCCCATATGATATTCGGGGTCAAATGAAACCAAAATTAGTTCAAAAATAAGCTATTATTTATTTTATAAGCCCCCATATGATATTCGGGTCTAAATATAAACGTTGTTATATGCTAGCAGAATTTACCTGATATACAAAGTTAAGTTTCATTTGCAACAATAATAATTTGGATGTCATATGGCGTCATCTACGTCTCATGTGTCAATTTATAGCTTTTATTGAGTTTTAGACCATCAGCAATGCAATGAGCTAAATGCAATAACACATATGCAATCTCTCTTATACTATATCCTCATATTTATTATATTTTTTACTTTTCTCTCTTTTCCCTTCTCACAACACTTTAAATGCATGCACGTATGGAATAATTTTTCTAGTCTCTCTCCTCTTTTTTCACATCCACATCACCGTCCATGTCACAAATGCACTATAAATATGATGCATTAATGATGGTCTTATACCTTTGGCTTTTGGTGTAAAATTTTTTTTTGATCGCGTGTTTTTTTTAATTTAGTTTTACACTGTTGCGTTTCGGTAAGTGTATAATTTTTGGTTGTTCACGTGTAGTTTTTCCATTCGTTTTAGTTTAGTTTTCACCGTTATTTTATGGCGTATAGTTTTTTTGGTTTGCATGGTTTTATTATTTTGAGGTGTTTAACTTTTTTATTTTTTTATGTTGCGTTATAGCAATGTATGCAGTTTACTTATGTATCTACATTGACGAGTGACAGAGCTTGAACAAAAATTTAGAAAGAGTCAGACTCGGTATACATTCGATATATAAATTTTTTAGAAAGAACCAATAAATAATTAGCACACGCATCAAAACCATAGGGACTAGGCCTCCCCTCCATCCATGACGTTGACTCCGGGGCAACGCAAAGGTAATTGAAACCTAGCTAATTACTTTTAAATGAATAATATAAAAAATACTTTCTCCAACAGCCAGGGGCGGACTTGTTAAGGGCCCAGGGGTCCCTGTGGACCTCCTCAACCTCGTACGCAAAGTGGAAATAATGTGAACGGTTTTTTTGATAATTTTTTTTAGTGATGAAAAGTTAATAAATACTTAGTTTGTGAATATGAAACAAAGTGATTAACTAGCCAAGTGGTAAGAACCTTTGTTGGAATTTGAAGTGATGCAAGTTCAAATCTAGTGCTTAACATTTCCCCCAATTTTTTTGTTAATTTAGTGCTATAAATAAAGACAGTAAATGGGTGTATTTCATGTTTCCCATCTTTTTTAATTACTTTCAATATTATAGTCCATTCTTTTCAAATACATTCATCTTATACCATTTTTATAATAAATTATTACAATATATAAAAATATAGTTTTTTTTAAACATTTTGTCTTTTTTTTTCACGCATTACTTTTTCTTTTTTCTTTATTTTAGCCATTTTACTATTATATCGTTGTCAATGTTACGTAAATAGTGATTCCGTAAAAAAAGTTGTGAACCTCCTCAATAAAATTTCTAGTTCCGCCCCTGCCAACAGCACACATAAAAACGCATTAATATAAGATGTAATTACTCTAATAGTACATAAAATCAGCAAACGTCTTTTATCCCTCCAGAAAACAAATCTAATGTACTCCAGTCATAAAGTATATATGAACTAGCTTTTAATTCACATCATATCTAGGCCATGTATGACAGAGGAGGGGTATGGTACCCTAAATTTCTGGGAGATTTTCTTCCACTCAAGGGGACATTGACCCTGGTTTCTTGCAGTTTAAGTAATCAGACTATAACATCGTAACACATCAAACTCCATCTTCCAAAAAGGAAAAAAGAACATTTTAATTAACCTTTGGTTTTTCTCCATGCATATTATACCACCCTTCATAAGAATTTATATATATATACTCGTAGAGAATCAAGATTTCTCATAAAGAATCTAATTAAATCAGGGTTACTAGATAACACTTTAGATGGAAACAACTTGGATGCAACTCTCACACTCAATGTAATAATGTTCAAGCAGCGACGGAAGCAAAGTTTTTTAACCTAGGGGTCAATTAGAAAATTAAATTCACAAGTATACATTGTATATTTTTAATTGATTCGCTACATAAAAAATATTATTGGTCTATTATTTTTAATTGATAATGAAAAACTTATTTAATAGTACTTTTTATTCAAAGTATCTTATAAATAAAGATGTTTATATGATTAAAAATGTATCTCAACTAGTGGACAAGAAGTTACGTGTTGCAAGGGTGGCATTGAAATGCTTAAGTGCTTAAAGAAAAACATTCAAAACTACGACTGTTTTACTCTGAGTATTGAAACATTGAAAGAAAAAAAAAACACGTTACAATGGAAAATTCAAAAACAAGAAAAATTCACAGTTTTGTGAAAATAAGCGTTATAAAACACAATATTTAAAAAATGATTTTAAATAAATATTTGGAAAGGATAATAGTGATAAACTAAAATATATACATTCATGAGGAAAAAAGTAATCTAGAAAAATCCGGACAATTTTATACGAGTTTAAAAAATGATTTTAAATAAATATTTGGAAGGGCACTGACTTCACCTTCGCTACGTCCATTGATCAGGTTTGTGGTATCAATGGCTCCCTCCCCTCATCGCTTCAAGATTAAAGTACATTGAAGGTAGTTACTGCTACAACAATGTGGGAGCTCTCGCTAGTTAGAAACTGAAAGGAAATCCAGAGCCAGCTGAACAATCATCTGGGGAGGATAATTCATTGAAGAAATTAAATAAAGATGGCCGAAGTTTGAAGCATTTAAAGAATGTGAGCTTTTATCTCAAAGTTGCCCGCCTTGATGGCGGGCCTCTTGATGCTAGAGGTGAGGCCTTCAAGGGAAGGTCTAGCAAAATCGGAAATCGTCTGGTTGGCTTCGTCAGCCATGATGATGGTGGGCTTTTGAATAACGGTTTCAATAGTTTGATCAATGGGTTTATTCTTTTTTCGAAGTTTGTAACCAACACGCGGGGTGAGTGGTAACATAACCTCAAGGATAGGTTCCTTGGACATGCATTACACCTACAAAAACAAAAGCTGAAAAACAAAGTAAGGTGATAAAACAAAAATATCTACAAAGTGAAATGGTGAAAAACGTAGAATACGGGACTCGAAAATGATAAAGAACGAAGAAACTAGAGAGAAAACGGTAAAACCGACCATAAACGTATTAATATAATTTAATTATCATTTGTGAATTGTTATATGTCATATTTTTACTTGATTCTAGTGAATTGATTAAATGAATCTAATGGTGACAAAACTAGAAGCAAAAACCCTAATTAACGTGGCCAAAACATCAATTTTCGTCAAAAGTCAACAAAAGTCAAGGGGAGCCACCTAGGAATGCACCACGATACGCGCTGGGCCTTGGGTCTGATCTCTGCGATACGCGGTGGGTCCAGGTCGGGCAGAACCATTTTTTTCACTATTTAAGCATTTTGGACCCGTTTTCTTCTCATTTTTCACAACCCTAAACATCATCCACCCGCCATAAACCCTAAATTTTCGCCCCCATCATATCCATGAAGAGTAAGGCTCGTTTGGAGTGAATATAGGCCCGAAACCGTTAACATTTTCATCCCCCACTATCGGTAACTGTTGCTTCTTGATTTTGTTGGCTTGCATGCGTCAAGATTTGATTGTTCTTTAGATTTAGCTCTGATCTAAGTTTGTACATGCTTGATATGTTTAGATCTAATGATATTCATGATAAAAATGTAAGCTTTGAGGTAAAAGTTCAGGTTTCTATGGTATTAATGTTGAATCTTCATGGATCTTAACTTTGGATGAATTCTGATGATTGGTTCTTGATAAAAATGTCATCTTGGCAATAGATCTAGGGTTTTTATCATGAGAAATTGAGATCTTGATTCTAGATCTAGGGTTTTGTTCATGAAAAGTGCAAACTTGATGTTTTTATGGAAAATAAATATATATTGTGCATGCATACTTAGATCTATGATAAAAGGATACTTGATGATGATGGATGATAGTGCTAGAATGATCAAGCATGATTTGTCATAAAAATATTTGTTTTGAATGATTTCCATGGAAAATATTGGAACTTGGATGATTATTTTGTTTGATAATAGTCAAATTAGGGTTAATACTGAAAATAAATAATTTTTATAAAAGTAAAAATATTTAAGGATGATTCATGTTAGATCTTGTATAAATGTTATGTTTGTTATAATTAGGGTTACAATGATAGAGGTGAGCATGGGTCGGTTCGGTTTTTTGCTCTAACCGAACCGATACCGAAGTTTTCGGTTCCTAAGAAAAAAAAACGTTCGGCTTCGGTTTTTTGGTTCGGTTTTGGTTCGGTTTCGGGTTTTTTTATTCTAACTTTTTTCTAATATGTTGTTAATACAATTTTAAATTTTAAATGTATAATCTTAAAAGATAAATAAATAATAGTAAAATCAAGTACCTTCATAACTATTGAATTAGAAAAAAAACAAAAGTAGTTACGTGAAGTGTGTGACCATACAAAATACGAAGTGACGTTAAATTTAAAAAGTTTTTAACACTAAAGATCTTGACGTAAACTGTTAAGTGTAACTTAAAATATAATTTAAGGGAACAAGGATTATTAAAAATCTTAAAGCTAAGTGTGAAGTGTTAACTTAAAATATAAATTAAGGTTCAAAGATCTATAATGCGCCCTCCTAAAATGTTAATTCACTTATTTGCCCTTGGTTCGGTTCGGTTTTTTAACGGTTCGGTTTTTTGGTTCAGTTTGGTTCTTAATAGACATGAAACCGAAACTGAACCATCATTTTCGGTTCGGTTTTTTTCAGTTCGATTTTTTCAGTTTTTTTCCGGTTCGGTTTTTTCTTTTTTTTTTGCTCACCCCTAATTTGTGACGCCGTAATATAAATATACGTTATTCATTAATTGCTATCATTTGACCTAGAATTAGGATTATTTTACATGATTAATTTTTAGCGTACATCATCACTTAAATAAATCATTGACGAGTCATCGAGTCGCACTTTTCGGTTATGTTGTTTCGAGCCATGACATATTTAATTAATTATTTATTTATTTATTCATTTATTTATTTGTTTCTCCATCTCGTTTAGTCGTCAAGGTCATGTTCGGGGTTTTGCTGTTCTATTTCATGATGCCGTTCTTTCGTTTATGTCTTTGTATCAGGTGAGTATTCATAGCCCATTTTTACTTTATTGTTTTGGGGTGGAACATGTACCAGTACTCAAACTCTTGAACGATGATCTATAATCTAAAACTACATGCGTAATCTGTGAACGTTATGTGTTACTCTTGTATGCTAAACTTGTGTGATTTGTTTTTTACGTTTATGAACGACCTCTAGAACGACCTCCTGTGACATTAACTGTAAAAACTCAGGGTTTCAATAATAGATCTATCAGTGTGACGACCCACCTAACTTGACTGGTATTTGGCGTCGGGTGATTGGTAACCTTACTGTAAGGGTTGGCTCATACACTCTTGTTTACTCTATTTCATATTATGTTTAGCATACTTGGTTTAGCTTAACTCATGAATCACATGCTTCTAATCTATTGTAGTATACTAAACCTGTGTTTACTCACCAAATACTTGTAGTTGACTCGTACGTTGTACATGTTGTAGGCTTTGCTGTTTGATGTCGATGATCTCGTTGATGACACTTTATGATGCATGTGGACTTAGTGAGACATAAACTAAACGAGTTAATCTGTTATTCATTGATGCTTTGTGTTGGATTAGTATGTAATATTTGATTGCTATAAAATGGGTCGATTAAGAATATCACAATATTTAATTAATGTTGTGTGCATCTGGACAATCATCGCGCCCCGACATATTCGTCGTCGGTCGGGTTATGAAATTAAGAGTCATCTCAAGATCATCCTTACCCAAGTGATATAAGAAACTAGCCATCATAGCTGCAACACAATGAGCAAAAGTGTAAACAAAGCAATACATCATAGTTAAGCAATTCAACTAGTCAAGAAATTACACAAGTATTCAAAGTTCTTCCACACTTAGGAAATTTAATTCCTCTAAAGAACGAACTAACTACTAAAACTAGAAGAAAATTACAAAAAAAAATCGGATCTGAGTGGTGGTGAATTTTCCTTGCAAATGAGAAGCGAGTTGGTATTTATAGCCAAATTTGATGGTCACCCCAGTCGTGCTTGGTGGGTACATGACCATGCCCGTACGCAGCTCTCATCATCTCGTTGACCTGAAATCTGATCTCTACAGGCTGACGTTAGCTAAGACCGTGTTCAGGGTGAATACAGTCATGTATGAGCACTCCACAGTCGTAGATAAGATGGCACACGACCGTGGGCAAGGGGTAAAGACAAACACATCATTTTCTTTTGTCAGATCTGGTCTGGTTTACTTTTAGCATGGACGTGTTACTCAGGGGCACAATTGTGTTTTAACTAACACGACTGTTGTATTCCAGGGCACGACCATATCTAGGATAGGAAATCTTCTACACGGCCATGGGTCATGGGAGTATGATCGGGGAGCAGGCCGGCACGGCCGTTATCATTAGAACACACGACTGTGCTAAATCTTCTGATCAAATTTTGTATTCTTTTTTGCATGTTTGATCTCGGAAGCTTCAAGTCTTGTAAATTGAAAATAAAGCAATTATGAACATAATTAAGAACTTCCACAACCATTACCAACCAAACGAGTGATATTTGATGGCTTAAAGATGTGTAAATTTAATGCACATCATATGGTAATGTTGTGCCAGGGTTAGTTTTGGTGACAACACATTAGGTAGCTGATTCGGCTATGATGTGGCATGCTGGTATTGGTCACATAAGTAAGCAGGGCTGGTTGAGTTGAATCAAAGCTCAGGGTGAGATTTGAAAAAGAGGTTACATTCTTCTAAAGAGTTATTGACTACATTCATACTAATTCATTGGGGTCCTGCAAGGACTACTTCTTTGGGTGTTTCAAAGTACTTTTTGTCAATAATTGATGATTTTTTAAGAACCAATATGGGTTTACTATAATTAAGCATAAGTATTCGCCATTTGATAAGTTTTAAGAATGTAAAGTACTAGTTGAAAATCAATCAGGAAAGAAGGTTTGAAAGATAAGGTCAGACAATGGTTTAGAATTTTGTAATAGAGAATTTGATAAGATTTGCAAAGAATATGGTGGTATTTCAAGACATCTCATAATTCCTGGTACTCCTCAACGTAATGGGCGTGCGGAAAGAATAGAACACTTTTTAATAAAGTGAAATGTATCCTATCAAATTTAAGTTTGCCAAAAACATTATGGACTGAAGCAGTTTAAACTACAGCTTACTTGATCAAATTATCACCTTCTTTACCTATATAGATGTAGACTCCAATGGAAAAGTGGTCATGTAAAACTTCTAGTTATGACCATTTAAGAGTGTTTGGGTCTTTTTCTTATTCACATATTATCCAAGGAAAGTTGGAACCTAAGGATAAAGAATGCATCATGTTAGGATATCCACATGGGGTAAAGGGATATAGGTTATGGAAGATGGATGTTGTAAGTCCAAAAAATATTCTGAGTAGAGATGTAACTTTCCAAGAAAGTGTCATGTATAAAAATGTGATGGCTGCTAATGGAAAAGCTACAGAAGTAAGTTCACATGGTCAAGATATTGTACACCTTTATTAAGGTTGAGTCTACTAGGAACACGCAGAGTGAGGTGGAGACAACTCCTTCATCTAGTGTAACTAAAACCAGTTCAAGTACTCCTAGTAATAGCCTTGAAAGAGATAGACCAAGAAGGAATGTGATGAAACCTTTAAGGTTAACTCCTGAAGATGTATCAACCTTTGTCTTTAGTGTTACTGAAGAAGAAGATGATAGTGAACCCATCAACTTTCCCTGAGGAAGTTATTTCAATGTATACACTTATGGATCAAGGAAATGGAAGATGAGATGGAATCCTTACACAAAGATGGTACTTGGAAGTTAGTAGACAAGCCAGCAGATCACAAGTTGGGGGATTATAAGTGGCTTTATAAACTTGGGGGGGGTGTAATTCCAGGTGTTGAGGGTCCAAGGTACAAAGCCACACTTGTTGCTAAGGGTTTCACACAAAAGGTAGGTATTGGTTACCATAAAATCTTTTCACCTGTGGTTAAACATACTTCTATTAGAATTATCTTATCTATTAGTGCATTATATGATATGGAATTAGAGCAACTTGATGTAAAAACAACATTTCTTCATGGTAACTTAGAAGAAAATATCCACGTGAAACAACCTATGTGATTTGAGTTGCATGGCCAAAAGACAAGGTTTGTTTGTTAAGAAAATCATTGTATGTCCTTAAACAATCTCCTAGGTAATGATATAGGAGATTTGATGACCATATGATCGACAGTGAATTTAATAGAAGTAACTATGATTCTTGTGTCTATTGTAAGGAATATAACAATGATCAGTTCATCTATCTTTTGTTGTATGTTAATGAATTCTCATAGCATGTTCTGATCATAATGTGACTGAGGAAACAAAGAAATTGTTGATGAATGAGTTTAATATGAAGAAGTTGAGAAATGCTAAGAAAATATTGGGTATGGAGATAGTCGAAGATAGTCAGAGATAGAAGTCAAAGAAAGTAATTTATCTTGACTTAAAAGTCTTATTTGAGAAAAAATATTTAAAACGTACTTTATGGATCACTCACAAGCAGTTGCCACCCCTATAGCACAACATTTTAAAGTTTATAATCAAGATTGTCCTAAAATAGAAGATAAAGTGAAACTCATGGAAAGAGTGCCTTATCCAAGTGGAGTTGGCAGCCTCATGTACTTGATTATTTGTAGAAGGCTAGATATAAGGTATGGTGTAAGTGTGGTGAGTAGATATCTTGCTAACTGTGGTATACAACATTGGGAGGTTGTGAAATGGATCCTTAGATACTTGAATGGAACTAAGGATGTTGGTCTTATCTTTAGTTCAGACTATTTGATAATTGATAAGCCTGTAATTCTTAGATTGCTAATGCTGACTTTGCTAAGGATCCTGATAGGTGCATATTAGTGATTGGTTACATTTTTCAGGTACTTGGTAATGTGGTGAGCTGGAAGTCTAGTTTACAGTATTGTTGCTTTATCATCAACTGAATCAAAGTATATTACTCTAACTGAAGCAGTCAAAGAGTTTATTTGGCTTAAAAGGTTGCTTATTGAGTACTTGGGAACAACATATGTTATTGCAATGATTAGATGTGATAACCAGGGAGCCATTCAGCTTTCTAAAAATCAAATCTTTCATAAATGTACCAAATACATTAAGTGTTGAACTTCATTTTATCACGGAGGTTGTAAGTTCTAAAGAAGTTTGCATTAAAGAAGTGTGGATACAACTGAAAACTGTGTTGATATGCTTATTAAAGCATTATCGGGTGTGAATTTTCAAAGGTGTTTAACTGTTTGGGAATTGGTTGTGGGAATTGGTTGAATAGAGCTTTGGTACTAAGGTGGAGATTATTGGAAGTAGTACTGGCAGCTCTAATCAGTTACATTATTTAAACTTGGTTACTTTACAGTCACCGAAAATCAACATTCGTTTTGGCTCTATTATGAGTACTTGTCATAGTGTAAGGGGGTAAACTGTAATTTCTCTTAATCACGTTGTTAGACCACCGTTTATGGTTGTTAAGCATAAGAAGTGTTCACCAGTTAGTTGAAGAGGTTACCAAGATGTTTTCAATTTTGTTTCTTCTAAACTTATAATCGTTTTCGTTCAATAAGATTTCAATCCTTGTTTTTTAATTATTCTATCGCATCTCTAATTTCATTCAACATGATGATTACAAAACTTTTATATCTAACTATTATCTTTTCATCTATCTGTATCTCGTAGTATGGTACCATTTCACGCAATTTAACATTACATTCGAGGGTCATTACCCCTATGCTACTTGTTCTACTTCATCACACTCGTTGTTTTTGGGTCAACAACCCTCAAACGTCTACAACCCCAACCCCTCGTTTACCAATTACGCTCAATGGGGGCAAAACCCACCACCTCAAGGCTTCCCATCTTCATTCCAATCGCAACCCGTTTTCTCACCGAATTTAACTTTCGTTCCATCGCACCCGCAAACACCACTTCTAGATCAAGACGATGATATAGAGATCGTTCCCGAAACACAAGTTCCCGATCGTGTTCGAAGAGGCCGAGGGAAGGGGAAAAAACCGATCGAAGGATTCTAAGAAAAAGAAGGACGGGTGTCATGGAATACCGAAGAGGAGTTACATCTAGTTCGGGCGTATATCGATACATCGGAGGACCCGAAACATGGTATTTTTTAAAAATAATTTAAATCTAGAATTTTTCTTATATTTTAGAAATCACCAACTAACGTTTCTATTTTTATATTTTCTAAATAGGTAACCCGCAAACAAAAGATGCGTTTTGGGATCGAGTTAGCCAAAAATTCCACGCTAGCAAGAAGGCGGCGGTGAGACCCGATGAGATCCCGACATTTCGCGACAACGACAAACTTAGCGGCAAGTGGACCACCATCAAGAGAAAAGTTGCCAAGTTCCATGGGGTTTTTTTGGGCGTGGAACGAACCCGTCCAAGCGGTGCGAGCGACGGCGATTTGATTAACATCGCTGTTTATCGATACAAAGACGACAACACCAACTCGGCACCTCTTCTTCAACATTATCAAATATTGAAATCTACTCCAAAATTCGCGGAGATTGTGGAGATCACCAACGCTAGCAAGAAGCGTTCCTCGACCGACCGCGATAGTCCCATGGGATCTAACTCAACGGGACGGTGCAACATAAACTTAAACGAGGATTCGATGTTCGAGGACGAAGATGAAACGCAACCTCAAGAACAAGAGGTTTTGCGAAGACCCGTGGGAAAGAAGTCAATTCGTCTAGAAAAGGAGATCGAAATGGACGAGAAAATGAACGCGTAAATGTCGAGGTTTAACGCGGAGCATGAAAAAAGAACCCAAATTCGTGAGGAAAAATTACGTCTTCAACAATTCCGTCTTCTAGGCATGGATACAAGGAACTTGGATCCGGAGCAACGAGAAATGATTGAGAAAGAAAAACGAAAAATCATGACGGAGTTACGTGACGACGAGTAGTTTTTTTATTTAAATAAAGTATTTGTAGTTGTTTTTTTTGGAATATTTGTCGTTTTTATGTTTTTTAAGAAATCTATTTGTAGTGTTTTTTTTTACTTTAATTATTTAAGCATTTTTTTTATTTTTTTTTAATTATTCGAAGGCCATAAAAAAATAAAAAAAACCAATTTGTAGTCATTAAAATAATTGGAAATTAAAAAGAAAAAAAAAATAAAATAAGTTTAACACCACATGTAGTATCCCCCACCCATGTTAAACTTTCCAATGTGATGATGTGACGGTGTTAAACCATAACATAACATGGGGTATACCCCATGCCCTAAGGGCATGTGGTATGGTTAGTGTTAAAAATGGTGTTGAAACTGTCACGTAGGCGCCTACGTGGATAACACCACTTTTCACACCAAGTGTGGTATACTTGGTGTTGAAACATATTTTTTTTTAAATTAAAAAATTAAATAAAGACTAAATTAAACATTTTAAATAAATAGAAATTTAAACATACAAGTTCTTGAAATTTAAAATACGATCAAACAAATTAATTATCCGACGCTATTTTCCTCCTAATCTTCTCCTTCTCCGCCTCGAACTATCGCCGGTCCTCCTCACTCATGTGCGTCGTATCGACGCTCAACATACGCATTTGCTCCATGCGTAATATTTCCTTCTTGAAATCCGTTTTTTCCTTTTGGATACGGATTTTATCCTCTCTCAATCGTGTTCGCTTCATTTGTTCTTCATTGAAGACTAGAATTTGCTCCATGAAGGCGTCGTGGGCTTTTTTCTCTTTTTCTTGCCGGATATGTTTTTTCTTCCCAACCGGCCTATCCAACATATTCAACTCTTCTTCTTCTTGCTCCAAGTCGACCGTGTCGTTAAGGTCGACGTTACACCGCCCCGTTGAAACCGATCCCATCGGACTATCCATATCGGTGGATGACCATTTCTTCCCGCTCGTCGATGTTATTTCCATAATCTCATTAAACTTTGGTGATTTTTTCAAGATTTCGTAATGGTCCACGAGAGGTGCCGAGTTGTGATCGTCACGGTAACGAGTGATGGCAATGCTGAGTTGGTCCTTATCGCTTGCCCCACTAGCACGGTTCCTATCGACCTCACGATAAATGCCATGAAATTTTCCAAACTTTTTCTTGATGTCGTACCACTTCCCGCTTAATTTATCGTTGTTTCGGAAGAATACGTCATCACCCGCCTTTGCCATTTGTTTTTTGATCTCGTGAAACTTGTCACTAATACGAGTCCAAGACGCTCCCTTCGATTGATTGTTCCCTAAAAAAAATATATTAATAACATTTTTAAAAAAAGGTTAAATTTTTTTTTTAAAAAAAGTAAACTTTTTATACCATATTTTGGATCCTCCGACGTGTCAACGTAGGCACGAACCAAATACAATTCTTCCGCCGTCGACCACTTTGCTCTTCATGTTGATTCGACCGTCCCTTCAAGTTTATCTTTCCCTCTACGTCGGTGTTTTTTTGCCGGTTCGGAAGCTTGAGTCTCCGGAATGATCTCCAAATCGTCGTCTTCTTCGGCTCGAGTTTGATGTTGAACGGAGTTTGAGGTTGAGATTGTTGAAACATCGGTTGTGATTGTTGAAACATCGTTGGGATGGTGGGAATTGAGTAGTCGAAACTTGCCCCCATTGAGCGTAGTTTTGGAAAGATGGGTTCGGATTGAAAAGTGGTGGTTGCATTTGACTGGTACCCACGTACAACGAGTTAGGTTGCCCGTTGATAGTCGGCATATTCCAAATGTTGGTGTTGAGCCCGGGGTTGTTAGGATCTTGATTTGGATTCATGATGGTGATGATTTTTTTTTAAAAAAAAAGTATAGAAAGGGAGTAGAAAGAATGATAAAAAATGAGGTAGAAATGTAGTGTTTAAATAGGAAAAAGAAAATATATAAACTTATTTTTACCCAAAAAACCCTCCCAACGGATATTTGACCGTTCCCAACTATCCAATTATTGAAAAAGTGAGCCGTTTAACGGCGTGGTGTTTACCACGCGAACATGTTCAACGCGGTGGGGAGGGGGGGGGTGTTTCATGCGTTGAAGAGGCGTGGAAGACTTCAACGCCACCCCACCACACACCATACCATATGCCCTAATTAATCATTTTGAACTTTTTTTCTTGTAGCATCAGACACTCGCAAAGTAATGGTGCTCCTTACCAGTGGCGGACTGAGGCTAGGGGCTACGGGTTCGCCCGACACCCATGAATTTTTTCCGCGATGTGCTAAATTTCCGATATTTTACGAACCGAACCCCAAGAAATTTTGTCACCGAACCCCATGAAATTTTTAAACCGACCCTCAACATAAAGAAACAAAAATTATGTTTTAGATTTTTTTCCAAATCACTAATAATTAATAAACTAAAATAACTAAAAAGATAAACCAAAAAAATACAAAATAATCTGTTAATAACTAATATTAAGCCCAAATTATTGAACTAAACTTTGGTTAAGCCCAACTTGGTTAAGCCCAAAAAACAAATTAAAAAAATAGGGATTTGCTTCAGTTGTACGTAGGGGGAGGCCGAGAGTTACGAGCGGAGCGGGAGAAATTAGGGGGAGGAGAATTCCGATCGCTTGTCGCCACTGTGCACAAAAATCGCCGGAGCCCGGAGGGCTGAGGCCTCTCGCCGGAATCGGAGGAGGAGGAAGGTCGATTTTCCGAAGTCCGAAGTCCGAACTCGGATTTTCCGAAGTCCGATTTTCCGAAGCCTGCAATCGGAACTCCGATTTTCCGTCTTCCGAAGTCCGAACTCGGTTACTCGGTTGACGGTTGTCGGTTAGCCCACTGCGGAGTCAAGAAGGTATGCATTTCCTGTGTAACAAAAATTCAAAAAACATATATAAATTTGAAGTTTCTTGCAATCATGTGTGGAGTCTTTGTTTATTTGAAGTTTCTTACAATCATTTTCACCAGATTGTAACAAAAAACATATATAAATTTGAGAGAGAAAGAGGACTACTCTGGGATTGGAAGAACAAGAAGGTATGCATTTCCTGTGGGCTGTGGCACTGCCCCTTTTAGTTGTATTTTGTATGTTCTGATGTTCATCTAATTTTTTTTTTGAGCATATGTTAGAATGTTTTTGACAAATTATTTATTTTAGCCACTGGCCCCCCTGCCCACAGTTTGACAAATTGTGATTGTTTATTTGTTTTGAACAAAGTTTGATAAGAGTTTGAACTTTATATGTAGGGGATGATGGACCGATTTGTGGTTCGTAAAGTGCAATCTTCATCTTCAAAGACTCCCGAATATGTTGATGTTAATACACTTCCAAGGGATCCCGGTGAACGAAAACCACTGACATCATATAATCCTAATCAACGAGATGATATTAGAAGATATTACTTAACCAAGGGACCGTTTCAACCAAGACTTCAAAGTTTTAAACGAACAATTATTGGTGGCGAGGCAAGACGTTTTCAAGCTAATTGGTATGATAGTTTTAAAAATTGGTTGGAATATAGTGAAGCAAATGACCGGGCATATTGTTTGTGTTGCTATTTGTTTAAGGATTACTATGGAAATCACAAGGATGCTTTTGTAGATGAGGGGTTTAATAGTTGGAATAAAAAGGAAAGGTTTGAACGTCATGTTGGTCAAGTGAATAGCATTCACAACAAGTCATTGAAAAAGTGTGAGGATTTGATTAGAAAAAATCAATCGATACAATCTGTGTTTGTGAAACAAAGTGATAAGCAAAAACATGAATATCGACTTAGATTAAGTGCATCGATTGAGGTTGCCAAAACATTATTGAGCCAAGGTTTACTCTTTCGTGGTCATGATGAATCAAGTGATTCTTTAAATAGAGGAAATTTCTTGGAAATTTTAGATCTAATGGGAAGACAAAGTGAAGAGCTTGGCAATGTTATTTTGGGGAATGCTCCTGGGAATAGTAAGATGACGTCTCCTAAAATTCAACTAGACATTAAACATTGTTTTGGAGAAGAGGTACTTAAACAAATTTTTGAAGATCTAGGGGATGATGTGTTTTCTTTACTAGTTGATGAATCAAGTGATGTATCAAAAAAGGAACAAATGGCGGTGGTTATTCGATATGTGGATATATATGGGATTGTGAAAGAACGTTTTATAGGTCTTGTTCATGTAATGGACACTTCTGCATTATCTCTTAAATCTGCCATTGATGATTTATTTTCCCGATATGGTTTGAGTTTGAGTAAACTAAGAGGTCAAGGTTATGATGGTGCGAGTAACATGGCCGGTAAGTTCAACGGGTTGAGAGCTTTGATCTTAAAAGAAAATCCTTCAGCCTTTTATGTACATTGTTTTGCCCACCAACTTCAACTAGTTGTGGTGGCGGTTGCAAAAAAACATGGGGGTGTTTTAAGGTTTTTTAATACTGTCGCTTGTTTGACTAATGTTATTTGTGCATCTTGTAAGCGACAAGACAAGCTTCGGGAATCGCAAAAAAATAAATTGGAAGAGAAAAAAAAGAATTTGGAAATCGAGTTTAGTACCGGTACCGGTCTGAATCAAGAACTTTCTCTCACAAGGGCAGGAGATACTCGTTGGAATTCACACTATAAAACTGTTTCTCGTTTGGCTACTTTATATGATTCGATCATTGAAGTTCTTGAATACGTTGAAGAAACGTCTTCGAATTCTACTATCATCACACAAGCGGGAGGACTTATAGAAGATTTGAGAAGGTATGATTTTGTATTTTACATGCATTTATTAACGCACCTTCTTGATTCAACAAACAATTTGTCTCAAAGTCTTCAAAGGAAGGACCAAGATTTGTTGAATGCAATGTCATTGGTTACATCAACCAAGCATGGTCTTGAGGATTTTAGATTAGAGAGTTTTCCATCATTTCTTGAGACGGTCAACTCTTTTTGTGATACACATAATGTTCAAATGGTAAACATGGATGATGTCTACATTAACCCAAGAAATCCAAGAAAAAAGACAAACATGACGTGTCGACATTATTACGAGTATGATTGTTTCAACACGGTGGTGGATATGCAAATACAAGAGTTTGGAAATCGTTTTAACGAGGTAACTTCTGAGTTATTTACTTGTATGGCTTGCTTGAGTCCATGTGATAATTTTGCATCTTTTGATATACCAAAGATAATACGGTTAGCTGAGATGTATCCATGTGATTTTGATGAAGAAGATAGAAGAAGACTTAAGATTGAACTCACGATCTACATTGATAATTTGAAAGGAGATATAAGGTTTGACAATTTGGATGGTTTATCTAGTCTTGCACGATTGATGGTTGAAACAAAAAAACACCATTCATTTATGTTGGTGTACCGTTTATTAAAGCTTACTCTTGTTTTACCCGTGGCAACATCAAGTGTTGAGAGATGCTTTTCTGGAATGAAGATTGTGAAGTCTGATTTGCGTAACCGAATTGGAGATGAAAATTTGAATGATAGTTGTATATGTTATATCGAGAAGGAGTTGCTTAAAAAGGTGACTACGGATAATATGATTGATAGGTTCCAAAAAATAAAAACCCGTAGAGAGCAAGTTTAAGTGTTTGTTAATTATTTTAAGTTGGGTAATGATGAAGTTATTTATAAGTTCTTTATATTTTTGTCTTGTTTTGTAATTTTATTCTCGAATGCCGATTGATCCGTCACCGACCCGACCCGACCCGAACCGAAACGGACTAAAAATTTATTTGTATATAGGGTGGACGATAAAAAAAAATTGTATAACAATCAAAAAAAATTTATACTCCGAAAATTTCCGAACCCCATAAGAAAATTTTTTGGGTTCGCCACTGCTCCTTACCTGAAAAACGAACTGGATAGTGATGACGATTTGGCCAAAAATACCAACTGCATGATATATATATATTAACTCTCAGATAAATATTTAAAATATACTAGATTTACCTTAAATATATACATGTAATGAAATTAAATATGAGAAGGTAGGGTTGGTGGCGCGTGAAGGAGAGTGGGGGTGTGATTTAAGGGCTCGAAAAACTAACTCCCAAAGGAACGCACAGACAGACGGAGAAGATAAAACCTCGTGGCCGACAGCCATACGTCTCACTTTACGCTAACACGCACTTTCAATCCATCTTTCACCCAATCACACTACTTCCTCCCACGTGACGACACGTGACCACTTCTCACTAACTGTTACTTGCAGTCAAACCCCTCTCGATTCTTTCCAAACTAAACAAACCCCTTGGTGTTGTGAATTATTTCAAACCTGCCACTGATCAGATGGCCAAATCTATTGGCGTACACCTCACTCGACAACCTTGTTCACCAGCACTGGTTTTATACACCTCTTAGTTGTTCTTCAAAACTTTACAAGAAAGAAGAAGTAATCCGGTAATAAGTTATGTCGTTAAATATTTTTGTATAGTAAAATCAAATCGTTTAAAAACTGTATTCATGTAGATCTTGCGGTCATAATATTATTGTGCATCACACGTTGGACCCTGTCAAGTAGCTCGACGACTTTAGGTGCGAGAAAGACAAAGGTATCAAATGCAAATTGTATAAACACGTGTTGGTTGTCAAAACACGTCTTCTTGTGTTTGACCAGTTTACATAAAGTACTGCATCCTAAGCCTATAGAGAGAAAACCTCTATCAGATTCACACATGCATGTTTCTCTCTATCCATAGAAAAAGTTAATTATTGTGATATAAATACTTTATAATGAACTATGATTGATCAAGTAGAAGGTTAATTTGTGCATTGATGTACTTAAAGAGAATGTGAATAAGATGTTAACTAAATGAGTTGAATGATGTTAAAATGTACATTATGGCATTGGACAACAACTTACGAATATCATTAACGGTAAAAGAGTAATTCGATCGTTAGCCAAGAAAAAATTAAAACTTAACTCCTTTATATACCTTGGGTCATTAAATAGTAGGATGTCAAAGGATTGTGTTCGTAGGGTGATGACCGATGGGCCAAAGATGAACACACAAAATTTCCAAAAGCCTAGACTATGAACGGGGCTGTTTGATTGTGGCTTATCCAGTCCATTAAGAGCTTACTGGGGACTGGGTAAACAGTCAGCTTGTTTGATTAAAATAGTAGCTAGCCCTGACCGAATAAGTAATATCGGACCGAGTCCTCGATATCCTTCTCGCTGACTGAATAAGAGGACCTTCTCAAATTATCAGATGAGGCAGCAGTATATTTAAAAAAAATTAATTAATTAATTAAAAAAACTCTTTAATTTTAACTAAGCATAATTTATCCAAAATGGATAAATCTCGAAAATAAGCACATTGTTGCGCTCGAAATTAAAAAACGATTTAAACTAGACGTATATTGATATGCTTTCGGTGAATGTTTGAAAAGTCGAGATGAACGCGATGTCGATGATGTTTAATCAAACATAACCCCTCCAAAACTGAATGAATCTCGAAAATAAGCACGCCGTTACGCTCGAAATTGAAAAACGATTCAAACTAGACCTATATTGATATGCTTTCGGTGAATGTTTAAAAATGTTTTTAATACATTAAAAAAAATAGTTATATAGATTTCTCAGTTAGCTCTTACTTAGTCATCAATATCAAACAACCAAGTTTCAGTTAAAGTTTCTTACTCAGTCAGCTCTTACTCAATTAGCTCTAACTCAGTCAGCTCTTACTCAGTCAACAATTATCAAACAGCCCCTTAGTCTCTTCTAATATAAAAATCAGAACGCAACAGGCGTATATATTGATGGGTAAAAAGAACAAAATGCTTCTAACCTACATTTTTTTAAATTTGAGTATTCTAAAATTATGAACATACAATAAAAGAATGTATATAAATAGTTACGCTTTAGTTATTTTCTTTTTTTAATTTTAGAGCAAAATAACCCCCCCCCCCCCCCACACACACACACACACACACCACCCCAACAACTTTGCTATTAAAAAAACAAACACATACACGCATATATGTAAGATGTTATAAAATAAACATGTCATCCCGTAGGATGTAATAAGTTGATGACCTCAAATGTCTCGTTTATCTAAAACTTGCCTGGACCTACTTAGAATAAACCCTAACACCTGTGAATCTCATGCCAAGTGAATTTCGTAATTTCATTTCGTGTCAACTATTCACACTTGAATAGGAAAGAAAGAAAAATATTGTTAGGTGTGAGAGTCGTTCCGACGACCATTTTCATGAAAAATGCATCATAAAGATGTAAAAACAAGCAAAATATGAAGAGATTAATTAGATAATAAAAGCCGGAATATGGTCCTCGGCACAATTCACGCCCAGTACTTAGAAGTTAGAAGACACACGCTCGTAGAGGAAAAATTGTGAAGACCCACGGTGGTGGGTGCCGAAGCCAAAGGCCGTACCCCCTTGTCCCGACAACTTTCTACTTTGAAAACAACGCAATTAACCAATCACAAGGTATCATGTTTGATCTCGACACCGATCATAGATAAGAAGTTTATGAGTCATATTTACCTTAAATTAGTTAGGGCAAGCAATACGTCGAATCATAGAGAGGTTGTGGTCAGTGATAAGGTGCATTGATTATTAAACTAAAATTTATTAACAAACCACAAAGTCTAAGAATTGTTTATCGATTGGTTTTAATTGAAATTGAAGGATTGCAAAAATAGTGAATTTGGATTGTAAACAGTGATTGAGAAATACGACCACCCCTAGATTTAAAGTTTCCTAGTAAAATATGTGATTAATAGAACAAACACATGATCGAACACAAATCAAAGGTCTTTAACATGTTGTAACGTAAGGCTAGAGTTTTTGGTATGGATAAGAATGTTTAATGTGGCTAAGACGGTGAGAATCCAACTAACCACTCCATTTACTCATAACACCATCAAACGGGTAAAATTGTCGCATATCTCTCTTTTTTTCTTGCATAATATTTTGGTCATTTTGACATAATATTCCCCCAAACTTTCTGTTCTTTTTTAACAGTTACTAACAATTAACTTGACTACAAGTATAATCAGTACATGTAATACGACTTCAATTCATTGGATCATACCACATGGTTTAAAATTAAACAAGGCTAAAAGGCTAGACATGCTAATAATTTTTTTTATCAAACAAACGGGAAAAGGCCAACATGCGTTGAAACAGAAGTTCTAAAAAAAGATAACATCATATCTTGGTAATTACTCAATCAACATAGAAAATAATAAGAAAATGTTTATATCATGCAAATAACATACTCAAATCTCACGGGAACGACGAAATTGGGTTAATAACATATATATTACCCCTAGTTAGACATTTCAACACATACAATTTTCATTAAAACACTTAAGAATACTTTATAATACAACATAAAGATCGAATCAATCATGCATGACCAATGACCTCTACAATTACACACTCAAGTACTAGAATCAACAAATTACGTTGAAAGAATCCCTGATTTTTCTAAAAATTTTGCACATTTTTTAGAGGTTTATAGACATATTTCTCGGGACATTATTTCACATTATAGATCATGATTAAAAATGTACAAAATGACTTGTAGCTTTATTTTTTCTTATCAGCGTTTCTTGTCGTGTTGCCACAGTTGAAGCTCTTATCACCACTACTCTATCAGCATGCCTATTGTTGTCGTCAATATGACCTTTGATCGTCGCCGCCCTGCACAAGTTTTTGTTTACAAGTTTTTTTTTTCTTTTTTTCTTTTCATTTCAACTTTATGTTCAATTCTTAACTCTTTAATCAAGATACTTATTGCTCACATCTCGTTAATTAGTGTATGATTTAAGTTGGATTTCTATACAATTATCTTCATCATCTGCACATGAAAAAATCTTAGGCCGAGTATGGAAGCGGAGGTCTAATGACATTGAGGTTTGAGGAAATAAATTGTTGTAACTAAAATCGAGATCGAATGAAATTGATGAACCCAAACATGATTCAATTGAACGTAAACTTGAAAACGTTTAACAATTCGTTACAAAGATTAAACAGAAAAGAAAAACGGAAAGGAAAAATTAGCTCGAAGACACGATCAGCTCGATTATATATCCCAACGGTCATCAACGGCATTTCTTGAAACCTTTCACTTAACCCCCTTCAACTTTAGTCACTTATACACTTTAAATCCAAAACTTTGGATAACCAGACATACGTGTAAAAGAATTACACAACAAGTCCCTGAGCTTTCACCAGAGTTACAAATGTTTCCCAAACATTATAACAGCCTTGATCATCACTAGATTTTAGCATAACCCAACATTCTCCACCTTTATCTAAAATCAAAAACTTAAAGGAAAAACCCATACTAGTTATAATCATGACAATTTGACATTAGCAATTGATGGCAGTGATCCATAGGATTTGATCATCAATTGTGCCAAAATCCCATTCTTAATAACCCATGGGAAAACCTTTGAACAATTACTAAGTTTTAACCAATTCCTGCTGCACCAAAACAGAAGTCAAACTTTCTTCCTGGCAGCACCTTAGTTAACATATCTGCAGGGTTATCATCAGTGTGTATCTTCTCAACACACACCTCCTTTGCATTCACAATGTCTCTAATAAAATGCCACTTAACTAACACATGTTTAGTCTTATCATGATAAACTGCATTTTTAGACATATGAATAGCACTTTGACTATCACAATACACTATTGCCTTGCTGATACTTTCTCCAATATTGTCTAAGAATCTGCTAAGCCATAATGACTCTTTTACCCCTTCTGTCAAAGCAATATATTCAGCTTCAGTTGTGCTAAGAGCAACAACAGGCTGAAGCTGAGCTTTCCAACTAACCACACTCCCTGCAACCTTGAACAAGTACCCTGTAATGGACCTGCCTTTATCTAAGTCTTTGGCAAAATCAGAATCAACATATCCTATCACTTGACCCATACATTCCCTATTAGCACCAAAGATCAAACCCTTTTCCTTGGTCCCTGCAAGATACCTTAATATCCACTTTACTGCATTCCAATGAGGCTTTCCTGGTCTTGAAATGTATCTACTCACTAGGCTCACAGAGTACCCTAAATCAGGCCTAGTACAAACCATTATATACATCAAACTGCCCACAGCATTAGCATAAGGAATACCATCCATGTATTTGATTTCAAGATCACTAAGTGCAGAATCTTGAGCAGACAACTTAAATTGAGGCCCTAAAGGAGTCTTAACCACCTTACAATGCTCCATCCCATAGTTACTTAAAACCTTCCTAATGTAACTAGCCTGAGACAGCTTAATTACCTTATTACCCCTGTCTCTACTAATCTCCATTCCAAGTATTTTCTTAGCCTCTCCTAATTCCTTCATTTCAAATTCCATCATTAACAACCTTTTAGTTTCATCAATGATATCCTGATCTTTACAAGCTATGAGCATATCATCAACATACAAGAGAAGATATAATTTACAGTTTTCTCCATAATTCCTAAAATAGACACAACTATCATATTGACTCCTACTAAAACCCTTAGCCACTACATAATCATCAAATCTCTTGTACCACTGCCTAGGGGATTGTTTCAAACCATATAAGGATCTCTGAAGCAAGCATACCTTATCTTCTTGACCACTAACTTCAAATCCTTCTGGTTGAGTCATATATATAGTCTCATCTAAATTTCCATGAAGAAAAGCTGTTTTAACATCTAATTGCTCTAACTCAAGATCATAGAAGGCAGTTAAAGCTAAAATCACCCTGATAGAAGTATGCTTCACTACAGGAGAGTATATTTCATTGTAATCTATTCCTGGTTTTTGAGTGAATCCCTTAGCCACAAGTCTAGCCTTGTATCTAGGAGGTTCACTTTCACTCAGACTTTCCTTCAATTTAAATAGCCACTTACAGGCTACAGGTTTCTGATCTACAGGTCTATCCACAAGAGTCCAAGTCTTATTCTTATAAAGAGACTCCATCTCATCTTGCATAGCCTTAATCCACTTATCCTTATCTTTAACACTAATGGCTTCCCTATATGAAATAGGTTCAAACAAACTTTCTTCTTCTGCAGCATTAAATGCTACAGCTGTTAAGTCATCATCATCCCTGAATTTTATAGGTTTCACAATTTGCCTCTTAGATCTATTCTGAGCTATGGAATAAGTCTGATCCTGTAAGTTACTATCTTGATTACTAGATGCACTAGAAGGTTCACTCCTAGTATTCCCACCTACCTCCACCTCAGGCTCAACTCCATGCCTTTCTTTTCCAGAATTAACAGCTGCCTCATCTAAATCACTGTCAAGAATTACCTGAGCCTTATCAAACACATCCTTATACATGATCTCTTCCTTAAAAATAACACTTCTGCTTATCATAACTTTGGGCCTACCTTCATCAATCCTCCACACTCTATAGCCTTTAACTCCATCTGGATATCCTAGAAATATGCACTTAAAAGCCCTTGGTTCTAATTTTCCTTGACTCACATGAGCATAACATAAAGAACCAAAAATTCTAAGATTATCATATTCCTGTTTTACCCCTGACCACATCTCCATAGGAGTTTTGCTTTCTATGGCTTTAGAAGGAGACCTATTTATCAAATAAGTAGCAGTATTAGCTGCCTCAGCCCAAAACCTCTTTGGCATACCAGCAGCACTTAACATACACCTCACTTTCTCTAGAATGGTTCTATTCATCCTCTCAGCCAAACCATTTTGCTGAGGAGTACCTGGTATAGTCAAATGCCTAGAAATTCCATGAGTTTTACAAAAATCATTAAACTCATGATTGCAATACTCTAAGCCATTATCAGTTCTTAATTTCTTAATTTTTCTACTAGACTGATTTTCAACTAATGCCTTCCATTCCTTAAAGGTTTTAAAAGCTTCATTCTTATGCTTTAACACATACAACCAAACCCTTCTTGAATGATGATCTATGAAAGTCATAAAATATCTAGCTCCCCCTAATGACTCAGTTCTAGCAGGACCCCATAAATCTGAATGAATGTAGTCTAGAATCCCAGTTGTAACATGCTTTCCCTTTTGAAACTTGACCCTCTTATGTTTACCCATAATACAATTTTCACAAAAGGTAATATCACAACTATCCAATTTCCCTAAGACCTGTTGTCTATGCAACTCAGTAAGACCTTGACTGCTAATATGACCTAACCTCTTATGCCATAACAAGGCCTGCTTACTGCCTTCCTCAGTAACCATAGACAACTCACTTGATTCTACACACCCATCTAACAAATATATGTTATTCATTTTCCTAGTACCAGTTAGAACAACCATAGAACCTTTAACAATTTTAGCCTTACCACTTTTAAGACTAACATTATACCCATCTCTCTCTAATGAGCCTAGAGAAAGTAAATTTCTTTTCAGACCAGGAACATACCACTACGTCAAAATTCACCTTTGGCCACGGAAAAAAACCGTGACAAAAGGTGTTTTGTCACGTTTTTTTTTTCCATTCCAAACGACACCATAGGTGCCGTCACCATATGTACCCTACGGCCACGTTACAATATCAGTGGCTGAAGCCACCTATAAGCGTGGCTAAAGGGTACCAATATTTGTTGTTGTAATCAAACAATTCTTCAGAAAAGCGTGGTGAAAGGGTTCCAACGGCCACATGTGTTTGGTTAACGTGGCCTTTGGTATTTTATGGTCACGTATATTCGTGTTTTAGCCACATACATTATAAAAATACGTGGCCAAAGGGTTGTTGAAATCATACATTTTGTCACAGTACGAGTGGCCAAAGGGTGGCAACGGCCACGTTAAAATATGAATGGCGTGGCCTTTGGTATTATATGGTCACGTATATTTGTGTTTTAGCCACATATGTTATAAAAAAACGTGGCCAAATGGGTTGCTGAAATTATAATTTTTGTCCCAATACGCGTGGCCAAAGGGTGGCAACCGCCACGTTAAAATATGAATAGCGTGGCCTTTGGTATTATATGGTCACGTATATTTGTGTTTTAGCCACATATGATATGAAAAAACGTGGCCAAATGGGTTGCTGAAATCATAAATTTTGTCCCAATAAGCGTGGCCAAAGGGTGGCAACTGCCACATTAAAATATAAAAAGCGTGGCCTTTGGTATTATATGGTCACGTATATTTATGTTTTAGCCACATATATTTGGAAAAAAAAAGTGGCTAAAGGGTAGTTGAAATCAGATATTTTGTCCCAATACGCGTGGCCAAATGGTGGCAACGACCACGTTAAGATATAAAAAGCGTGACCTTTGGTATTATATGGTCACGTATATTTGTGTTTTAGCCACATATAATTGGAAAAAAAAAAGTGGCCAAAGGGTAGTTGAAATCAGATAATTTGTCCCAATAAGCGTGGCCAAATGGTGGCAACGGCCACGTTAAAATATAAAAAGTGTGGCCTTTGGTATTATATATATGGTCACATATATTTTCTTAATTAATTACAATTAATTATATATTAATTAATTAGTATAGAGAAACCTTAAAAATCATATATTATAATTAAAAATTAATGTACATACACTAATCATGACGCTGTTCAAAAAGATAACATACGACACTAGCTAATCAAAGTTTAATTTCTATAATAATTAATTATAATTTCTTGTCCGTGCTGATCAGCTGCTTCTGCTGGTGCCGTGTGATTTTTCTATTTATCACATTTTGATTCTTCAGCTGGTTTGGTGTTACGTACACTTTCGGCATCTTTTTCCGATCATTATTTACCTGGAAACATGACAAATAAAACCGATCAGATATATATATATAATATATATATATATATATAAAGTTAATTAATTAGCGGATACGATTAATTAATGTAGTAATTACCTGTGGTTGTTCCAATACTTTTTGCACCGTAGAATGATCAACCGGCTGTGATCTATCTGACTTGTTATTAGAATGAAGGATCATTCGGTTCATCGGCCATGCAATAATATATTTATTTTCAACCTCCGAAAGCGTTGTTTTACCATCTACTGGGAATGGTAAAAATGTTGCACCCTTTTTGACCTGATAAACTCTAATTCTACGGCAACCAGGAGCTAATGGACTTCCATGAATCTTCTCATCTTTTTGTTTTGGTAATAATTCAGCCATTCCCACGACGTTCAGTGGATCCCCCTCCATGTGCAACGTCGCAGTTTGGCTCCCCTGATCAGAAGTGACATAACAATAATAATAATAATAATATTAATTATAGCATATATATAAACAATTAATTAATTAAAGTAAAAAATAGAATACAAAAATTGTGGTATATACTAATCTATATACCTCTTGGATTACTGGCTGCAGATCGGTAGCAGCTGCAATGGCATCATAATTATTTGGTTTTTCCAACTGAAGATCACTCTTCTTAGGAGCTGCAGGTTTTGCATGTCTCTTATTCTTTTCCTAAATTGACACCATGTAATTAACTGATTAGTAACATATATATTAATTACCGATAACGTCAAAGCGATTTGTCAAATTTCTAAATTAATTATATATATATATATATACCACTTCCTGCTCTGATGCCCCAGCATCACTGGCTGCAGCAGCTGCTGCTTCTGTCATTTTTCTCTTTCTCACCTAAAGACAGCATCAGCATTTAATTAAATGATCATATAGCAATTAGTTATAAGGGAAGTACACAACTGTGTAAATTAAAATAGTTACCCTTTCCTTTTGCGACGCTGTTGTAGATGTAGGAGTGTGTTGTGATAGAGTCGCAGAAGAGACCTACAATTCAATTAATTAATAAAATCATATCGATCATAACCGGCTAAACATTAGTTAACTATCCTGATGAACTTTAACTATCCTGATGAACTTATCATAGCCGGCACAGTTAATTATTAATTATATTCCGGAACAACTCTAACTATCCTGATGAACTTTGACTATCCTGATGAACTTTACCTATACTGCTGAACTATAACTATCCGGATGAACTATAACCAACACGGTGAACTATAACTAGGGACGCATGTTCATCCAGATGAACTAGCTAGAATCTTCCGGATCAACTCTAACTATCCCGATGAACTCTAACTATCCTGATGAACTTTTTACTATCCTGATGAACCTTACCTATCCTGAGGAACTTTAACTATCCGGATGAACTCTAACTATCCGGATGAACTATAAGTAGAGACGCATGTTCATCCAGATGAACTAGAATCTTCCAGATCAACTCAAATTCAGAACTGTTTCAAATCCGTACCTTATCGGCCGACCTTTGAGATGAGTTTGATTGAGTAGATTGTTTCCGCGATGTATTGCGCGCAGAATTGATCATGTCCTATGTACAATTAATTCAATTAGTTAATTAATTAATAAATAAATATATATATATATATATATATATAGTTTGTCCCTTACAGACGCTCTATGAACTTGTTTATCTTGAATCACAGACTCCATAGCCGCCATAAGCTTATCAATTCTCTCATCCTGTGATTTAACCATATCAGTGAGGCGCTCAACCTCTTGATCCTTTTTCTCACGCAGCTGTCTTTCATTTATTAGTTCCGCCTCAAGTTTTTCGATCCGTTCTTTTGATCGCCCTTTTGGAGCACCCCAATATCCACGGGAAGTCACTCCATACCCAATACCTTTTAGGTATCCACCCCTTTCCTTGCCAAGGACCAGTGTCAGGGCATCCGTTCCCGGTTCTACTGTCACAGATCCCGCATTTATCTTTGTTTCATTCTCGGCCTGCAGTAATATAATTTAGTTAATTTAATGAGGTGCTGTTAATTTTTAACATGTGAATAATTAGGTATATATATAGCAATTAAACTTACTATATCATCTGCTATGCCCTTCACCACAGGGGTTTTGTATTCCCCCTCTTTATTTACCCTTCCTTTCCTCCACATAAACGCTCGAGAGGGGCAATCATCAGCTGCAATTTCTTTGTTTTGTACCTTGTATTATAATAATAATATATATCAGACTTGAAACATAAACGTTCTTAACCATGACTGGGTGTAACACACTTAGCTTATTACCAGTTTTTCTCTCAGAAAGACGTATCCTCCCCGCCCCATTGAATGATCATAAGTATAATTTGCTCGAACCTCTTTTCCAATCTTTGACGCAGCCTTTCCAACAGAACAGTAGGATATATAATTATAATCTCATTAATTAACACTTATTAGCTTACTTAATGAAATCTGCAGTTTGAATTGAATAAAAACCTCGAATTCTTCAGATCTTGTATATGCTACAAATCTGTCCCAGTCTTCCTTTTTCACAATAGTGCGATACATCTTTGGAACTTTCTCAAGCACGGTGGGTTTTGCTAGGTTGGGACGAATGTGTTTTTCCAACATATTTCTTCTAAAACTCCTTAGCAACCCACCAAGCCGTACCATTATAGCTCTCCTTCGAAAGTCTTCAATTTTGAAATATTTCTAAAAAAATAACATATGACAGGATATTTTAGTCGCATGGAATTCAATAACAAACCTAATATGAGAAAATGTTTAATCTGTTTCATAACCTGAATCGCTGCCCACATTTTGTTCTTGTCCTCTATTGGCACCTTCCTCCATTCTAGATACCTCAATCCAACCCCTGCCCTTACAATGTCTCCCATAAAACTCGAAAATTTTGGTCTATGGACCCCGCCAACCCTTCCCAGCGCATCAAATGTTAGTGGCCATTTTTCCTCACCATTTTTCTCAAATCTGGCACGCCACTGTACCAACCGCGTCATCCCCCTCTTGTTTGCTTGGGGAGCAGAGGCTTCCACATTCTCATTGTCGACTACTTGGGTATCAACTTGGGCATCATTTTCGACTTGGGCATCAATGTTTTCCATGTCCTCTTCACCCGAATCATCGTCAGTATTGTTATCCATTTCCTCTTCATTATCCGATTGATCGGCATTGTTATACATTTCATCATCTTCCGAATAATTATATTCATTGTCATATGCTTCACCTTCAATTTCCATTGTTAAATCAGATGAATCCTGTAGATGACAGTGAAATAAATAGAGAATTAATGAAATAAATGCGATGGAATAATTAAGATGAAATAATTGAGATGAAAATGATCTACTGAAGATGACAGTGAAATTAATATATACTGACGGGAATTAGGTAGTGATCTTCTGAAGATGATAGTGTGATGAATCCGGAACTGATCAATCAATTAGGTAGATGAACTTTTAGTGATATATGGAAGAAGAGAGTAATGAATCGTTTTGGTGATAAAGTTTTGGTTAGAGGGAGTTGAATAGGAACTGATCAATGAATTTTGGGAAATTTGAAAAATGGTGGGAAGTAATTTGGGGATTAATAGGATCGATCCGGGTGAAAACATCTCAGCTAATAAGGACGTGACAGCATTTATCGGATTTAATATAAACTCAATTAATACGATTTATCTTGAATTTTAAAGAGTTAACATGGACTCAAAAAGTTAAAACCACCAAACCACAGGAACGCAAATCGTATTTAACTTTATTTTAAACATACCTTTAAAATAATCTTTAAATGTAAAATGGAATACTAAGCAATAAATTTAATGATAATTGTATCCTAAAATGACCCTCATTGCCCCTAAACACACCTTATTGGGCCGTCATTGGTCCTAACCATGCTTATTGGTTACATACACACCTTACTGGGACTCATTGGTCCCAACTGGCCCTCGTTTCCCCTAAACACGCCTTATTGGGTCTCATTGGTCCTAAACACAACTTATTTGTTACATACACACCTTATTGTGCCATCATTGGTCCTAAACATGCTTATTGGTTACATACACACCTTATTGGGACTAATTGCTCCCAATTGGCCCTCGTTTCCCCTAAACTCACCTTATTGGGTCTCATTGGTCCTAAACACAACTTATTTGGTAGATACACACCTTATTGGGCCATCATTGGTCCTAAACATATATGCCTATTGGTTACGTCATACACACCTTAATATTGGGACTAATTGGTCCCAGATGGCCCTCGTTTCCCCTAAACACACCTTATTGGGACTCATTGGTCCTAAACATGCTTATTGGTTACATACACACCTTATTGGGCCATCATTGCTCCTAAACATGCCTATTGGTTACATACACACCTTATTGGGACTCATTGGTCCCAACTGACCCTCGTTTCCCCTAAACACACCCTACTGGGACTCATTGGCCCCAACTGGCCCTCGTTTCCCCTAAACACACCTTATTGGGTCTCATTGGTCCTAAACAAAACTTATTTGTTACATACACACCTTATTGGGCCATCATTGCTCCTAAACATGCTTATTGGTTACATACACACCTTACTGGGACTCATTGGTCCCAACAGGCCCTCGTTTCCCCTAAACACACCTTATTGGGTCTCATTGGTCCTAAACACAACTTATTTGTTACATACACCTTATTGGGTCTCATTGGTCCTAAACACAACTTATTTGTTACATACACCTTATTGGGTCTCATTGGTCCTAAACACAACTTATTTGTTACATACACACCTTATTGGGCCATCATTGGTCCTAAACATGCCTATTGGTTACATACACACCTTACTGGGACTCATTGGTCCCAACTGGCCCTCGTTTCCCCTAAACTCACCTTATTGGGTCTCATTGGTCCTAAACACAACTTATTGGTTACATACACCTTATTGGGCCATCATTGGTCCTAAACATGCTTATTGGTTACATACACACCTTATTGGGCCATCATTGGTCCTAAACATGCCTATTGGTTACATACACACCTTACTGGGACTCATTGGTCCCAACTGGCCCTCGTTTCCCCTAAACTCACCTTATTGGGTCCCATTGGTCCTAAACACAACTTATTTGTTACATACACACCTTATTGGCCCATCATTGGTTCTAAACACAACTTATTGGTTACATACACACCAATTGGGCCATCATTGGTTCTAAACACAACTTATTGGTTACTTACACACCTTATTGGGACTCATTGGTCCTAAACACATCAAATTGACCCATTTGACCCCAAATTGACCCATTATTTAATTTTTATCTTAAATCTTTTTATATAATTTATTTAGAATTATAATTCCCCAAAATTTAAGGGGGCGTTTAGTTGTGGAAAACAGGGGGTGTTTTCCATTTCTGTTTTCCAAGAAAACAAGGAAAACAGAAAATAGTGTTTTCTGAATTTTAACTAAAAATGGAAAACACCTTTTTTACTGTTTTCTAGGAAAACAGAAAATAGTGTTTTCTAAATTTTAACTAAAAATGGAAAACACCTTTTTTACTGTTTTCTGTTTTATATTTTCGTTTTCCAAATATATACAAAAGAAAATGGGCGTTCACTTTTTAGGGTTTATACGCACAACCGCTCGACCTCTCCTCCGTTACCTCCGTCGCCGTCTGCTCCAACGCATCGTCGACGGAAATCTAATGTAATGTAGAGATAGAAAACAGTTGATTTGAACATGTTTTCTAGTTTTCTAATTTTGAAAATGAAAATTCCATCTTTCAATCGGAAATGGGGGTTCTGTTTTTTTGTGTTTAGGGTTTTTGATCGTCTCTGTTTTCGAGGATTAGGGTTTTTGTTTAACAGATTGATTTAATAAACAAAAATAGATATAGATAAACAAGTATATAACAATAAGTGGATTTCATACTACTGATTCCAATTCCATACACAAAATTGTTTCCTAATTTACATGTTCATTCCTAAAAAAAAAGAAACAGAGCAGTTGCATGTTGAGGTTCACGGGAACCTAGATTCCATCTCCTTCATCAACTCCAAATGCCTACTCATTGCTTCTTGCCTCTGTTGAACCAACATTTGAAGTCTGGCATCGGAGACGCGTATCTCTTCTACCAGAAAAGTAGCCATCTGGTATCTTGATGGACTTGGTGGCTCTGTAAGTACCTGGTTGAGCAGGGCCATCCCGTCTAAGACACTCTGTCTCTCTGCCCTGATAATCACCTCGTACCTGTCCAGGGTAGCAACAATCTTTATCTGCAAATAATCTTCAACTAATTCTTTCAAGCTTGCCATTTTCAGAAGGATTTGAGTGTTTTGAGAAAGGGTTTCTTAAGGATTTTGAGAAAAGGTTTGATAAGGATTTTGAAAAGGTTTTGATGTTGGAGGTGAGAAGTTTCTCATTACTGATCAAGTGGTATGGTTATATGTGCAAATCACTTGAGTATGCGTCTTATCAGATGTGTAATCACTAGAGTATACCATAGGTCTTATTTGATTAATTTCAAAATTACCCACTGAGTTCATGAGGACTGCACATTATAATTGTTGGACTTTTGGTTATCCTACAAAAATTATTTTCACACGTTCTCCAACTGAAATTCCTACAAGATATCAAAAAACCACTAATATTTTAATCACACGATCTGAAATTATCCGAAATTACTGTCACACGATCTCAAAAATCAAATTAAGAAGTCAAAATTAAACGAAGAAAGTCAAAATTACCCACTGAGTTCATGAGGATTGAGGGAAGATGAACTAGAGTTCTTCAGGATTATAAAGAGTTATTCAGTAATAGAACCGGATGAACTAGAGTTTCTCAGGATCAAGAGTAATTTTCGTTTTAATTTATTTAAATATGATTCTAACTGGACCCCCGTTAAGTTTTCCTTAACTCCGTTAGTTTTTTGCTGACGTGGCAGCCACGTGGCTTTTATTAATCAGTGCCACGTCAGCAAAAAACTAACGGAGTTAAGGAAAACTTAACGGGGGTCCAATGAAATCCAACACCTTAATAATTGGGATTAATGTAGGCCAATTTTGAAATTGGGATTAATATTGGCCAATTGGTAATAACTTGGATTATTAAAATCCAATTTTCCAATTTTAAAAGAGGCGGGGTAAATTAGAGCGAACTCAATTGAAAATTTCACATATCAATCGACAGAATTTTCCCTCCGTCCTATTACTTCTCCAATAAACAGGTTCACAGTAAAGATTATTGAAAAGGATTTTTAGTATTGATCGTTTTTAATCATCTTAATTTGTTGTTGTATCTGTTAGCAAAACAAACATGGATAAGTCTTGGATGAAAACCAGTAGAACCACGCAATCATATGCCGATGGAGTTAAATCATTCTTATTGTTTGCAGTTACCAATTTGGAGAGTAATGAAATTCCATGTCCCTGTGTTAATTGTCTAAACCATTACTCTTTTAATGTTGATGATGTAGAATTTCATTTGTTTTCAAAGGGATTCGATCAGACTTATAGAAGGTGGATTAAACATGGAGAGATAGACGAGCCCGCAGGAGAGGAGCTTCACACGGAATCATTTTTCGATTCCGGAGTTCCATTGGATGCAGCCGAAACAATAAAAATGGTCAGAGCTACTGAAGAAAATTTCGATGAGGACCATGAGAAGTTTCAAGAACGACTCATGGATGCTGAGAAGCCTCTGTATGAAGGATGCCATACCTTCACAAAGTTATCTGCCTTGGTTCAACTACTGAACTTGAAGACTAAGCATGGGGGATCAGATAAATTTTTTAATGAACTTTTAGTTTTGCTGAAACAGATGCTACCTGAAGGTAATGAGATTGTGAAGAATACATATGAGGCCAAGAAGATTTTGAAGTCAATGGGTGCAGGGTACACCAAGATACATGTGTGTATCAATGATTGTATTCTGTACAGGAAGGAGAACAAGGACCTAACTGTATGTCCAACTTGTGGTGAGTCCAGGTGGAAGGTGGATGAGAGGACTAAGAAACTATACGACAATACTCCTGCAAAGGTAATGTGGTATTTCCCCATCATTCCAAGATTGAAACGACTGTTTCAAGTGAAAACCACAGCGGAGGATCTAAGATGGCATGCCACCAGTTCCAAAACACCCGGTGTGTTACGACACCCATCCGATTCACCGGCATGGAAAGCCATCGATGACAAATATCCCGAAATCGCTGACGATCCTAGAAGTCTTCGTCTTGGCATTTCAACTGATGGGGTCGACGTAAATAGAGGTAACAGAAATCACAGTGTGTGGCCGGTTCTATCTGTCATTTACAACCTTCCACCATGGTTGTGTATGAAAAGAAAGTTCATCATGCTTTCGTTATTAATATCGGGAGCGCCTGGAAACGATATTGATGTGTTTTTGGAACCATTAATTGATGACTTAGAGCTGTTATTCGAGGCAGGTGTGGAAACATATGATGCGTATGCGCAAGAACAGTTTACTTTGCGTGCAGTTGTTTTATGGACGATTAATGACTACCCTGCACTTGGTACACTTTGTGGTTGCCCGTACAGTGGATTCCGTGGTTGTGTGGTATGTCGGGAAGAAACTAAATGCATTAGGCTTCCTTTCTCAGCCAAGCAGTGTTATGCTGGTCACAGAAGATATCTACCATATACGCATCCCTTCCGAAAGCAAACAGAGGCCTTCAATGGTAAACAAGAGTTGGAAGTTGCTGCTGATCCTATGACCGGAGAACAGATATACGAAGAAGTTCAACTTATCAGCAACAAATGGGGAAAGGGATTAAGGTGTACTGATTCAGAAATCCCAGAGACCTCAACCGGAAGAGGGGGGAAGATTGATAAGAGAAAAAGAAAGAACAAAGAGAAGCCACCATATTGGAAGAAATTCAATATATGGTTTCGAAGACTTAGATACTGGAGGCATAATAGTGTCCAACATTGCATTGATTTCATGCATATTGAAAAGAATGTGGCTGAGAGTCTTGTTGGAACTCTGCTCAACCTTCCCGGAAAGACGAAGGATGGACTGAAAGCGAGAAAGGATCTGAACTTTTTGGGGTTAAGACCAGAGTTGCAGCCTAAACAGAACAAGAACAACATAGTACTTCCTGCAGCGTGTTACACGTTACAAAAAGATGAAAAGGAAAAGTTTTGTGACACGTTGTATAACTTGAAGGTTCCACAAGGCTATTGTTCTAACTTTTCTAGTTTGGTTAGTCTAAAGGACAAGAAACTTGTGGGGCTCAAGTCACATGACTATCATATGCTGATGCAACAGTTTCTGCCAATTGCAATTCGGTCAGTCATGCCTGAACCGACAAGATATGCTATTATAAGGCTCTGTTTTTTTTTCAAATCAATATGCAGCAAAGAGATCAACGTCGAAGAGCTAGACAAATTGCAAGAAGATCTTTGTGTCACACTATGCCTGCTTGAGAAATATTTCCCGCCATCATTTTTTGATGTTATGCTTCATTTGACGGTGCACCTTACTAGGGAGGTAAAATTATGTGGCCCAATATGCTTTCGATGGATGTATCCATTTGAAAGGTGTATGAAGGTAATTAAGGGCCACGTGAGAAACAAAACTTATCCAGAAGGGTGCATTGCTGAGGAGAACATTGTAGAAGAAACGATTGAGTTTCTCAGCGAATACCAAAAAAACATCACAACTATTGGTGTTCCAACTAAAAAGCATAGCAGTGCGGATGGAAGTCCTGGGTCAGCTGGTAGATCAGTTGAAGTCTCTCCAGAGCTCCTATCGAAAGCGCATTTATTTGTGTTGCTAAATACGCCTGAAATTGAGCATTATATCGAGTAAGTAATTTAGATTATTAACCTTTTTTTATCTGTTTAATTAATTATAAACTTTTATAGATAACTTCAATTCATGTAATTGCAGAGAACACATGAAATTTTTGGAAAAGGAACATCCTGGTAGTAGACTAAATGACCTTACTAAGAAGCAGAGCACAACATTTGGTAAATGGTTACGCAACAAGGTCAGCTAAATTTGCTTATTGTTTTAATTCCGGATGAACTGTAACTTTCCTGAACAACTGACCTGAGTTGTCCGGAACAACTCTATTTTCTATCCGGATGAACTATAACCTTCCTGGTGAACTGAAACTATTTTCTTATAGTTTTAATTCCGGATGAACTGTAACTTTCCGGAACAAGTGACCTGACTTGTCCGGGATAACTCTATTTTCTATCCGGATGAACTATAACCTTCCTGGTGATCAACTGAAACTATTTTTCTTATAGTTTTAATTCCGGATGAACTGTAACTTTCCGGAACAACTGACCTGAGTTGTCCGGAACAACTTTATTTTATTTTTGGAAGAGCTATAATCTTCCTATTCCTAATGAACTCTCCTGATGAACCTACTATGAATTTCAGGTTGAAAAGGAGATGGCGGAGTCCCCAGAAACTATATCAGAGACCGTTAGGTGGATTTCACATGGTCCGCACAGAAGCGTGAGGAAATATGAAGTATATGACATCAATGGCTATTCATTTCGTACAAAATCTCGAGACGGTAGGGTTTACCAGAACAGCGGGGTTGGTGTAGAGGTAAATGACATGCACATCTCTAACGAGGTCTTAACCTATGGAAAAAAACCTTACTATGGGGTTTTAAAAGAGATATGGCTACTAGATTACCATATTAAAACCATCCCTCTATTTATGTGCGACTGGGTTGAGAATACACAGGGGGTCAAAAAAGATAGTCTTGGTTACACTTTGGTCAACCTTAAAAGACTAGGTCACAAGGAGGACCCGTTCATTTTCGCGTCACAAGCACAACAGTTGTTTTACGTCAAAGACCAGCTGGATAAAAAACTGCATATTGTCTTTATGACACCTCCCAGAAATTACAGAGATTATTATGAAGACGATGCCAATGAAGAATTTAGTACGGTAGTTTTTCCTCACAACGATAATGTATTGCCATCCGTAGATGCACGTCACAATGTTTACCATAGAGCTGACTGTACTGGAATGATATTACGAAAAACCACCGATTAATTGATCATCATTGTAATGTTTTTGAATCTTAGCAAACTACAGTATCAACAATATTTGTTTTTTTTCTTTATGTATTCTGGAATATATATAATTATGGATCTTAATTTTGAGTCAAGTGTTTCCTTTTTTTGATTGTGCCTGCAGGTCTCCTCTCTTTGACCAAACCAGAGTCAATAAAAGTCAAAAATAAACAAACAAAATCAACTGCTGCTTTAACAAACACAATTACATACATAATCCAAAGGTTATGATTCCATTAATACATTGATCTATAAAATTACAACTGAAAAACTACTAACTTAAAATGGAGAAGAAGCGGCTGAAGAAAAATCCCTCTTTTGCTTTCTCACATGCACTTGCTTCTGATCAAGTGAAAAGAGAGAACAAGTCCCTCTTTGCTTTCTCACATGCAATTGCTTATGATCAACTGAAAATGGTGAAGAAGTGGCTGAAGATAAATCGGGTTCATGGGGCCAAAAGGGAGAAGAAGTGGCCGAAGAAAAATCAGGCTCGTGGGGCCAGAAGGGAGAGAAGCACCTGAAGAATACAAGTCCTGCAAACCTCAACATGTGCCCTTACTGCTGACTCTTATAGAATTACACAATAACTTAAAATCTGCTCTCAGTAAAGCATTTGTATGAACCATTAGAGACTCCTCGTCTCCATGGTTTCCACAATAACTTAAAATCTGCTCGCAGGAGATACAGAGTGCAATCTTTCCCTGCACATGATAAAATTACCAAATCTGAGACGAAAATTTCAATCGAATTTCAGTGGTGAAGATGATAACTTACCGTTTTCCACATACGGATGATGCCAATTCCACATTTTTTGCCGTCGATGATGGACGAAAAACAGAGAGAGAAAGACTGGGAGAAAAGGGTCATGGTGGAGATGATGATGAAAACTGATACAGAGATAGTATATATCGATACTCGAGGGGCGTGGTAGATGGAGATTTGAAAGATAAAGTAAATGAAATAGTAATGATTACAAGCGCCGTACACTGTTGGTATTCTTCTTTTAGCCACCTAAAATTAATATACCGTGACCATTTGTCATAATTTGTCACGCAACCAATGTTTAATATGAGTGGCCATATCACAAGATAATATCATAACTAAAAATAAACATATAAAACAGTGTTCTTAATTTGTTCATAATTCAACACAAACATCCATTAATTAATAATCCGGATCACTGCAATCTTCGGATATGTATGATCCTGATGAACTTGCATCGTCATCATCATGATCATCATCATCATCATCTTCTTCTTCTTCTTCTTCTTCTTCTTCTTCTTCTTCATCTGCTTCATCTGCTTCTTCATGATCTTCTTCATCTTCTTCTTCATCTTCTTCTTCAGGTTCATTGAATTTTGTATCAAGGACACGAAATAATTTCGCTGTCTCAACATGGTAGGCAAAACAATCAGGAATCTTCTGCGCATATAGTTGCTTCAGGATGTTCTCATCGTTGTGTTTAATCACAGATTTGTGGGACTTGAAGGATCTTCTTCTCCTGTTACTGTAAACCAAAAAAATACGGTTATGCTTCACATACCAGTAATTAAGGGAGCGTTGATTATCGGCCATTTGATACAAGAATTGGTGTAGAGAATTTGAGAGAATTGGTGTAGAGAATTTGAGATCAAGAAAGGGATGGCGGTAAAAAGGAAAATAACAATGATGATGATATATAGGGTAGCAGATTTTAACCCGCTCGAATTAATGGTACAATTGAAAAAAGCGCGTTGTTTTAGAGGGAAACAAATCTTCTATTTTTCGCCACGCATTTAATATTTTACCGTGACCATAAAATACATTTTTGTCACTCACAACCTACCATTTAGTCACGGTTAATATATGTGGCCATAGGTAATAGATTTTTGTCACTCACAACCTACCGTGACCATTAGTCATCTAATATTTAGTCACACAACCTAATAACAGTGGCCATATGTACTAGCTTTTAGCCACATAACTAAGTAAAAAGCGTGGCCATTGCTCACATTTAGCCACGCATAAATAGTTTTGTTTTATTTTAATTTACTAAGTAATAAAATCTACTCTTCCGTCACACAACATTATTTAAGCGTGGCTATACATTCCTTTTTGGTCACACGAATAAAAAATCATAAAAATTCCGTGGCCGTTTGGTGCATTTCGCCACTCTTTTTTAAGTGTGACAAATAAGTGCCACATGTTTTTGTAAAACAGTGGCTAAAGCCACTGCACCTGATTGTTGTTGTCACATAAACAAAAAAATACGTGGCTAAAAGGGTCCAAAGGCTATATATTTGGCCACGGGTACACAATATGTGTGGCTAAAACGAGAATTTCTTACCTTTGGCCACGCTTTTTTCAAAACAGTGGCTATGCGTTATTAAAAAAACCGTGGCCAAAGCCACTTTTTGACGTAGTGTACCTCACATTCTGCAAGTCTAATGAACTTCCATTTTGCATCTTCAATGTAATAGTTCCACTTCCAGTTACTTTGCAGGGCCTATGATCACCTAATTTCACAATACCAAGGTCCTCCACCTTAAACTTGTGAAAATATTCCTTATGTGGTGTCATATGGAATGAACATCCACTATCCATGACCCACCCCTCATGACCATCTTCATTTGTAACCATGAGAACATCAGAACTCTCATATCCATCACCTGAATCCTTTTGATCATTCTGATTATTTCTTCTTTTCTGACCTTGCCCCTTATACCCTCCTTTCTTCCTTTTCCATTCAGGACAATCCTTTTTGAAATGTTTTTCTGAACCACATACAAAGCACTTGTATACTTTCTGAGTTTTAATCTTGTTCTTAAAACCACCCTTCTTCTTTCCTCCTTTATGATCATCTTTCCCTTTTGCATACAAACCCTCACTGCTATCTTCATTAGGATCAATTCTATAGCCCTTTTTCAATTCCCTTGAATATAATGCAGCCATAACTTCATCCATTGATAGCTCCTCTCTTCCATAAATGAGAGTTTCCACAAAATTATCATAGGAACTTGGTAATGAGGTCAAGAACAGAATTGCTTGATCCTCATCTTCAATCTTGATATCAATGTTCTCAAGACTGATGATCAATTTGTTGAACTCATCAGAATGTTCATCAAGACTCTTACCAGAACTCATAGAGAATGTATATAACTTCTTTTTCAAATACAGCCGATTTGCTAAACTTTTAGTCATATATAAGGACTCTAATTTCAACCAAATACCTGCAGCCGTATCTTCCCTTGAAACTTCTCGCAAAACCTTGTCACCAAGACTCAATAGAATCGCACTTTGAGCCTTTGAACAAGTTTCAAGCCACTTGTCGTCTGCAACTCCCTCTGGTTGATGATCTTCTCCCAATAGCGCACCAGCAAGTCCCTGATACACTAATAGAGCCCTCATTTTCACTCTCCATAATCCAAAGTCGTTCCTTCCATCGAATTTGTCGATTTCGAACTTCGATCCCACCATTGCGACGATCAATTGCGGAATAATTCGTCGGCAACTTTAATCGGAGCCCTAATTGGCTCTGATACCAATTGTTGTAACTAAAATCGAGATCGAATGAAATTGATGAACCCAAACATGATTCAATTGAACGTAAACTTGAAAACGTTTAACAATTCGTTACAAAGATTAAACAGAAAAGAAAAACGGAAAGGAAAAATTAGCTCGAAGACACGATCAGCTCGATGATATATCCCAACGGTCATCAACGGCATTTCTTGAAACCTTTCACTTAACCCCCTTCAACTTTAGTCACTTATACACTTTAAATCCAAAACTTTGGATAACCAGACATACGTGTAAAAGAATTACACAACAAGTCCCTGAGCTTTCACCAGAGTTACAAATGTTTCCCAAACATTATAACAGCCTTAATCATCACTAGATTTTAGCATAACCCAACATAAATATATAGAAAATTAAATTGATGAAGCCATTTTGATAGGCCTGTTCTAAAATCAATATTTTTAAACGGGTTTCCGATGGATTACTGAAAACAATAATAAAATCATCTTTTTGATTGGAACTCCCCCTCTGAAATCTTTTGCTAAAGAGAGCAATTGTTTCAATGGTTGTCGTCACTAAATCTCTTGGAAAACCGTTGCTTATAAACCATCTTTTAGTGATCAATTTGACGGAAATTTGTAAACCTGCGTTTAAAACATTTTTTTTTTTAATATATGGTCAACAATGGGTTAAAAGAACATCAAAAACCAAACGAAAATATAATGAGAGCAGAAAGACCCTTATATACTAATAAATAAAGTTTATATAGAAAGTTACTTTACTAACACTAATAATAAAAAATAAATAATAATAATAATGTATACATGGTCATATTACTTTACCTAATTGGTGGCTTTACAAGCTGTTACTATAAAGAATCCCATTCCAATGGCCATTAACCCCCCACTAATTCCACGCCCACACAATTATTATACTTATCATAAGCCTCTAATATTTAATTGAAAATTAATAATTAATGGTAATATTAAAAAGATAACGTCATTAGTTTAATTGTAAAAGTAATGATATATAATTAACTAGGATAGAACCCGTATGTTATACGGGTTGAATCATTAAAAATTAAAACTATTAGAATAACGTATTACATTACATTAAATAAAAAACTATAGTTATAATTCATGATATGGTATTGGTGACTTTACTCTCTTTATAAAAAAATATTTAGGGCATGTCTCTACTTGTATATTTGGAAAATGCAAGATAAACGTGACCATGTTTAAAAAACAATCAAACCCTTAATAGCGACTAACATGAATTATGAATTGACAAACTTGAGAATTTAAGGGGGTGTTTGATTACCTCTTACTGGGTCCAGTAAGGGCTGACCCATGACTGGGTAAGTGGTCAGTCCGTTTGATAAATCTAATGAGAGCTCTGACCGAGTCAATGATCACTGACCGAATCCCTTAATATCCTATCCCTGACCGAGTCTTTCTTCCAGCGCCGCTCGAAGAGAAGAGAAGACCTAATTCTCCTCCGCCACACAGAGCCGCTCCTCCGCCCTCCGCCCTCCGCCGCTCCTCCGCCCTCCGCCGCTCAACCGCTCTCCGCCGCTCCACTGTCCTTCCTCGATTCAACCCTAAAATCATATACTTCTCCGAGAAAAGCAGCGCTCGAGAAGAGTAGAAAAGCAGCGGCCTTCCTCCTCCGATCTTCCTCCGCTCAACTGCTCCTCCGTCGCTCCTCTCCTTCTCCGCTCCACTCCTCGCAGCAGCCTCGACGGTACTCGTCTCCTCCACCCCTCTTGTCTGGTTTTATTTGTTCGTGATTTTTGATGTTTAATTATGTGGAAATTGAAATAGAATCTGCGATTTCATGAGCTTGTGATTAGAATCAATATGATTTCTCTAATTTCATTAGGGGTTGTTTTTCTTTTTGTGGGTCTGATTTGAATTGAACCGTATGGCTTTTTCCTTCAAGAAATTTTAGGGCATTTGTGATTATAGGTTCAACATCTCCTTATTGTGAAATTTCTCTGATGAAATGATCTAAACAAACCAAATTACTTTGATGACAAAAATTATCATCAATTGCTTGCTTACGTGATCAATACTAATGGATTTCTAGGTGTAGTTCACTGTTTTCATGAAATAAGTACGGATTTCATGCCTCTGCTCATATTGCTTTTTTCTGATTTTGTTACTTGTTATATATGTATGTTTACACAATATGAACTAGAATATGTCATGGGATATTTCATTTACTGTAATCATATTTTGTTTGTGGCGTTCATATTGTGTTCCTATTGAAAGTAAGCACAACCTGCTACAATTCAAGGTTAGATTTCTGTCATAAAATCGAATTTTCATAAAATTGATCATAGTTCCTACCTAATTTCATGGGTTAGTTTACTTGTTTGTTAATTGTTTGATTTTTGTCAAAAGAAATCCGGGTTTATGATTCCTTTCGATTTCTGATTTAATAGTGTATAATCACACATATTTTAAGACAAATATATGACCCATGATTCTCTCAAACTGATTTTTAGTTCAGAGCATAGGATTATCTACTATTCTACTCTGCATTATAGAATTTTCATTCACTAATCATGGTCTATTTGGCATGTAGTTTTGTAAATCTTGAATACTAGAGTTTAAAAATAATAAACTTGTTGAACATAATTACAAAACTATATTGCTGCAATATAATGTTTTATTTAAATAACGTGTTTATGTGGTTGTATGTATAAAAGTCACACTTTGGGAAGTTTTGACCAATTGCAATCTCTATAGAACTAGTTAAGAGAATGTTTAGATGTGCATTTAAGCTGATTATTAGTTTTGAGAGTTTGGGTCAAAGTGATTATGAATCACATATACACAATAATTAGAGTAGAATAGGTTGTACACTGGGTGGGTCTCATAACGGGTCAAAATAGGTCCAGGGTCCAAACTGTGTGTTAAAAATTATTATTATTAATATGGATGCTATTATAAATACAGGAATTAAAGGTTGTAAATTTTGTTATGCTTGATTTTAAGAAATGATGTTCTATCATTAGAAAGTAAACTGTGGAGAGTTGTTCGATTCTTCGAACATTAACTAAACCAATTTCCATAGTCTACTACATTTGGGTTCATCTTTATCATGATAGTATTTTTGTTCCTTATGAAACTTTGACATTCTTTTGTATGAATATGGAATACTTGTATATATGGAATACTTGTATAGCTTCTAAAAGTACATAGTTAATGGATTACTTGTATGAATGTGGACTTTGAAGAAATCACTATGGCTACTCCTAATGTGCAAGGTGGAGGAAGTGAGAGCATAGAATGGGGTTCAGAAGGCGTTGAATATATGACTACTTTGCGGAACCAGATTGCTAATCAACTATTTTCAAGTGCTTCAAGTTAAATTTGTATGACTTATTCTTGTTTTGGATTTTGTATGACACTTTGAATTTTAAGATATTATGTGTGTTTTAAAGTTGGTTATTTTTAATCATCACTAAACATAAGATAAAACAGAAAGTTTGTTATTATTTTTTTATCGTTTATATTAATGAAGATACAATTATGGTTTTCAACTATAAAAAATGTATTTTTATTTAATTAAAAAAAATATTTTTATTATAAAAAATGTGTTTCATTTTTTTTAACACGTACAACAAAATTATTGTATTGATTTTTTGTTTTAAAATTTCTTTTATATTTTATTATTTTTTTTATAAAACGTTTTTAATACATAAAAAACAAATTAGCTATATACATTACTCTGTCAGCTGTCGTTCAAAGAAAGAAAAAAAAAACTCAGTCAGCTCTTACCCAGTCAGCTACTATCAAACACCCAAGTTTCAACCAAAGTTTCTTACTCAGTCAGCTCTTACTCACTCAGCTCTTACTCAATCCGCTCTTACCCAGTTAGCAACTATCAAACAACCCCTAAGTCTGTATAGAAAGTTAAATAAGTATACGATTTTATCAAATTTTGTAATGAACACATTCTAATTGTTGAGTATAAAATCTAAATTATAATCAAAAGATTATAATGTTATCAATAAAAAATGTTATGTTGATATACATTAAAAAATTTGCAATTGTATTAGTCGCGATGTTTAAAATTTCTAAATTGGACGAACATGACTCATTTGATATGGTAGGAAAAAAACTATTTAATATTGGATATTATGAACATGATTTTTGTCGCTTATAAATTTCTTTATAAATAGTATCACCCACAACGCAACGCTGATAGTATTAGGTATTCATTAATTAAAATATTGAATATGATTTGCTCAATTATATTTGAAAACATACTAAGTAAGTGTTTATTGGTATTTTATAAGTTTCTAAATATTTTTTAAAATGAAAATAATAATAGTTTAAACATTATTTCTAAATAAAAATAAGATGTAAATTAATATATGATTGTCATAATTCCATAAATATAAATAGATAAAAATATATCATGATTATAAAATATGATATAATTTCCAATAGAAAAAAGAATTTATTAGGGAGTAGATTTGGGAGGGAAATTTTATTAAAATGAATTTAGTGTTGACATGTGTTAACCATTGTAATTGTTTATTAGAGTAGGAAGATTATATATGTATTACCTAAAAATTGTCAATTATAACTAACATCGCAGAATAAATATTACTATGTTTCATAATAGTTATTATATTCATACTTTATCGGGTTTGAAATAAATACTCATCCTAAGCTCCATTTTATATAATTTAACGTACTTCAAGTTAATTATTAAAAGTGTTTTGCATGTTTAACATAATGTTTCTCTCAACTTGTACTTAATTACTTTTAATATGCCCAATATATATGATCATTATCCATATAGATATATAATTAATTATTTCTTTAACTTTGAAAATCATTGGAACACATTATATATTATATGAATTAGAACTTGTTAATTTAATAAGCACCTATTTATTATAATCCATATATGGAACCAGAACTAGCTAGCAACTAAACTCACATCAAAGCTAGTTCTGCAGAGTTGATTTAGTTAACTACTATGGGTATTTGACCAATAATACTATCATTAAATATAAATTAATTAAATAATATGAATTACCAAACGACTTGTAGCTTAATGATATCAAACCAAAGTGTTTACTATGGGTGTTCTCTTCATGAGCTTGCAAAAATAAATCCATTTTCTAGAACTCATAATTTTAATAACAACCTAGTTAGAAGAAACTAGCTATGAGTAAATATATAGAGAGAGATGTAGTAAGGTCAGATGTCAAAAATTGGGACAACAAAGATCTTAACATGTCAACAATTCAAGAGATGTTTACGCAATATATGATGTAAATAGGCCAGATTTAAATATATATATCTTAACATGCATACACAAGACTATATATATAAAACTATATATATATAATTATATAGTGGTCCAAATGACTTTGAGAAACATAAGATTTTTCTTTTATAAATATTAATTAATAGGTGATATATTTATAAATAATATATATATATATATATATACTTTCTTTAAGTTAATCTTTTTATGTTAAGAAACATTTCCTCTAGGTGAATTTTGGAGAACATGTGAAGTATAACTTGCTCCAGAAGTTCAACCGAAAGCTAGAGTTTCGAAAGAAACAAGATGTTCCAGAAGAACTTAGTTATCTTGGAGAAAGTCAAGTTATCTCGAAAGCAGCAGTTCACATAGAAGAACAAGTTGTCCCGGATAAGTACTTGATCTGGATGAACCCGAGTTCTCTCGGAATGAGAGTTCATCTGGCCGGAGTTGAATATTCTCTTATACTTATCTCGAAACTGACACAAAGTATTGCAGCCTGATTCTCCAACAACATGTTTCCTGGCGCTAAAGAAATCGTGTCTTGTTGATATTTTTATCCAATGTATAATGTTGTAGTAAGCATATTTTATATCTTTTGTACTTAACGTTCACGATGACCATAGGGAAATCAAAGGTTCTTCTTGATTCCCTTGTATCTCTGTTTCTTAGCAACATACGCTTAAAACCATTGCAATAGTTGTTCTAAGGGGAGACGGTATGGTTGGTCTCATACCATGCATGTGGCTTGGAAAAATTTAGCCAATGATAATTGGACATGTAGGAAGCATGATTTTTAAGCCTTAGGCTTCAAAACGAGATGGTATGGTTGGTCCCTTCATTCTTGTGGCTTAAAAGCATTGAAAATTGGACCCACACACACAAATCATGCGGCTTCATGTGGCTTCTCCAAACCGAAAATCACCCAAAATGAAACCGCGAGGCTTGGAGCCGCCTCAGACGGTATCGTTGCCACTTGAAACCACGGAAGCCACCCAAGGGAGCCGGAACGATACCGTCCCCCTAAAATAATACAATTGTAGTGTCGAGTTTATTCATACTTGTTTAAGTCTTCAACAAAATCAAGCTAAAACTGTTATGTGAGTTAAATTAAAATCAACTTGATTCAGAGTGATTAATCTTATAAATAATCTTGTACGATGTTATTGAGTGAATAGGCACGATCTCAGGTCTTAACATTTCTTTCACAAAAGATATTTTTGGAGTTCATTGAATAAATATAGGGGTCTGTTAGAGACACCCCCTTAAAATTTGGTTGGCACCCCTTATGTAGGTGACTCTGTGACCTAAGAGTCACCTCTAGGGATAAAAAGCTCACATAATGCCCTAAGAGTCACCACTAGGGCAGGTGTGGTTAAGAAAACTCTGAAAAACCCGCCCAAGTACGCGGAGAACACGGAGAAGTACGAGGATGTGATTGATAGGTGGCACAGTGGTCGTTCACGGGGTACCTATAGGTCACACCGTGATCTCCGAGTGACCTACAGGAGCCAAATGCCAGCTTTAAATAAAGAAGTTGCTGTTCATCTTCTTCACACAAAGAAAAAAAACAAACAAAAGTTGTAAAAAAAATAAACACAAGGTATACCATTAGGCTATAACCTATTTTGATAACTATACAGATAGCGTTCATATATGTATACATTACATTTGTACACATATATGCGTTCATATATGTATACATTACATTTGTACACATATATAAACATGCATACCGCAAGTACACATATACAATTATTATTATTGTTATATTATTAATAATAAATATTATTATAATAATACTAATTATTTTTATTATAATAATACTAAATATTATTATTATTATTATTATTATTGTTATTATTATTATTACATATAAATAATAATATAAATAAAATATGAAAAAATCTTCAGGGTGACCTAAAGGCCTGGAGGTGAGGTATAGTTCTCCAGCTCACATCTTCAGCTGAGAGGTCACCTATTAAGAGAAATTATAGGTGACCCCAAGGTCTGGGAGTCACCTAAAGGGCTCACATATTACCATCCAAACTGCCTCTAAGGTCTCCGTGTGACCTATACTATCGCATCTCCTACATATTTTGACACCGTTACGTGCATACACACACACACATACTAATACGTTATCAAACCACACACATATATTCATACATACATGATAGATTTTGACTTAATATAAGTTTATATATACATACGTATGGTCACGTGGATACAACCTCGTATAAAAAACTCCGTTGGTATGTTGTATGTACTACATGCATATGTACATACACATATCAACACACTTACATGCGCAAACATATGTACATACAATATCAATATAAATAAGCTTAATATGCCTTCATATATGTATACATTACATTTGTACACATATATAAACATGCATACTGCAAGTACACATATACAATTATTATTATTGTTATATTATTAATAATAAATATTATTATAATAATACTAATTATTTTTATTATAATAATACTAAATATTATTATTATTATTATTATTATTGTTATTATTATTATTACATATAAATAATAATATAAATAAAATATGAAAAAATCTTCAGGGTGACCTAAAGGCCTAGAGGTGAGGTATAGTTTTCCAGCTCACATCTTCAGCTAAGAGGTCACTTATTAAGAGAAATTATAGCTGACCCCAAGGTCTGGGAGTCACCTAAAGGGCTCACATATTACCATCCAAGCTGCCTCTAAGGTCTCCGTGTGACCTATACTATCGCATCTCCTACATGTTTTGACACCGTTACGTGCATACACACACACACATACTAATACGTTATCAAACCACACACATATATTCATACATACATGATAGATTTTGACTTAATATAAGTTTATATATACATACATATGGTCACGTGGATACAACCTCGTATAAAAAACTCCGTTGGTATGTTGTATGTACTACATGCATATGTACATACACATATCAACACACTTACATGCGCACACATATGTACATACAATATCAATATAAATAAGCTTAATATGCGTTCATATATGTATACATTACATTTGTACACATATATAAACATGCATACCGCAAGTACACATATACAATTATTATTATTGTTATATTATTAATAATAAATATTGTTATAATAATACTAATTATTTTTATTATAATAATACTAAATATTATTATTATTATTGTTATTATTATTATTACATATAAATAATAATATAAATAAAATATGAAAAAATCTTCAGGGTGACCTAAAGGCCTGGAGGTGAGGTATAGTTCTCCAGCTCACATCTTCAGCTGAGAGGTCACCTACTAAGAGAAATTATAGGTGACCCCAAGGTCTGGGAGTCACCTAAAGGGCTCACATCTTACCATCCAAACAGCAAACCCTAGATTCCTGCGTTGTAACCCTAGATTCCTGACTGTCACCTAGGTTCCTGCGTTTGTCGGCGGGCTGACACTGTCAGGCAAACCTTTAGGTCACCCATTGGTCTCCGCGTGACCCATAGCGCAGGAGTTTTTGTGGGCACCCCTTTTATGCGTGAGCGATTGGGTTTAAGGTGAGGTTTCCTTAGGGACACCCCCCATATAGGTGACATAAAGACCTCAGAGTGACCTCTAGGTCAGGTGTATTTAAAAAAAAAAGGGTGTCTCTAAGATTTCCCTAAATATAAATACATGTTTGCTTGGCGAAGCAATTAATATCCCTTAATTTAATGGAACAAGCTAGCTAGTGTGGTTTTTTATCCCTATTTGAATTTTTAGGTCATGATGTATGACTGCGTTCCCCTCAAACCCACCCACTCCCTCAGTCTCTCTCTCCTCCCCCTTTCCCTGTACTCTTTCATATATCCTTAATTTCTTTTCTAATCTAGGCTTCAACTCCCATGAGCTTTGATTTTCTATAATAATTTCCCCACCATTAAAATAACCCCTACTTTTATATATTTTCTTGCTTTCATTTGTTTTTTAATTTCCTTGTTTTCTGTTGCTTGATGTTTGTATAATCAATCATATCCATGGCTGGTTTAGATTTAGGCACTGCTTCTCGTTACATTCATCACCAGCACCAGCACCAGCTCCATCTCTCCGACTTGCAGCTCCACACCACCCAGCCGGAAAACACCCAGCACCACCACCTCTTCTCCGACGGCGCCGCCCTCCACAACCACCAGCAGAATCAAGAAGCGGACGATGACCTTGGTCATGAACTCGTCTCCCCCAACTCCGGCGGCGGCGGTGGGTCCGGTGACCTCGTGGGGCGGCGACCTAGAGGCCGTCCCGCCGGATCCAAAAACAAACCCAAACCTCCGGTCATCATCACGAGAGAAAGCGCCAACACGTTAAGAGCTCACATCTTGGAAATCGGAAACGGGTGTGATATCTTTGACTGCATCGCCACGTATGCGAGACGGCGGCAGCGTGGGATCTGCATACTCTCCGGGAGTGGGATTGTGACCAATGTCAGCCTCCGGCAGCCGTCCGGTTCCGGGTCGGTGGTGGCGTTACATGGACGGTTTGAGATCTTGTCTCTTTCCGGATCTTTCTTGCCTCCTCCGGCGCCGCCGGGAGCCACCAGTTTGACTATCTTTTTAGCCGGCGGGCAAGGGCAGGTAGTAGGTGGGAACGTGGTCGGAGAGTTGACCGCCGCTGGGCCGGTCATAGTTATCGCTTCCTCGTTCACTAATGTCGCATATGAGAGACTTCCACTTGAAGAAGATGAAGGAGAAGGAGGTGGGCTGCAGATGCAACAACCGGCGGATGGTGGCGGCGGTGGCGGCGGTGGTGGTGGTGGTGGTGGTGGAGGGATAAATAGCAACAACCCGTTTCCGGTGCCGGACCCGTCTTCCGGGCTGCCATTTTTCAACCAGCTGCCACTCAGTATGCCTCCAAATGTGCAGTTGCCGGTGGATTATCCGCGGACAAATAACAACAACAACAATCCATTCTAATATGGATCGGGTCGGTCATATCATATGTACCTCTTTGTTTGGATCGGGTTAGTTAATTATTAGCTTTTCTTTAATTTGGATCATAAACAATGATGCATCAAAAAACTACTACTGCTACTTCTTGCTATCTTTGGGGGTTTCGTCATCTTTTTATCTTAATTTCTTGGGTGTTTTTGTAACTTATTGGTGCTGTATGGAAATGGTTTTTATGAGTTTGTGTGTTCCCTTCTTCATGGATATTGAACTAGCTAGCTCTTACTTCAAGGCATGATATTCAAGATTTGTGATTTTCAGAAATGTGACATTGGTGGTTATGATGACACTAAGAGTTTATGTTCCTGAGAATCAAGCATCAATGATGGAAATTAATTAAGGTTTTCATGAGGTACTTGGATGTCTTGTTTCTGTTGCATTGTTGTCAGTAAGTAACTAGAGTAAACTGTAAATATATATAGCAACAAACTTGAAAACTAGATTAAATTATGCAATTTTGAGGTCTTTTGATAATCAAGTAACAATAAGTAAGTTATTGATTCCACACAAAATCAACAAGTTTTCCATTTATTATGATTAACTATATATTCAAAGCAAAGCAAAACAAAACTCCTTGATATATGTGACAAATGTTAAGTTCTAACTTCTGATTAGATTATTTATGATTTATTTCTTCCATTTAGAAAGAAATATAAGTTATCAGAAACATGAAGCTATAGTTGTGCTTCTTGTCTTCTTGACTCGCATAGTTGTTGAAGTGTATCGTGTCGTATTTTTAATTAGAGTATTTAAGTACAATTGTTGTATTAATATAGAATTTAGTTCATCAGTTCCTAGACTGCATGTAGTTTATTTTCTTATTTTCTTTAGAATTATTCTAAATATTCTAAAATAAATACACTATCTTATACCTTTTAGTTGTAGAGCAAACCATATATTAAGCATGAGGACATCGTGAACGAGTCGTTTAGTTCGAATTCTGAAATAACATATTTATAGGAATTAAAGATGGAATTCATGACTTCATGCTTTATACAATTGTTAATTTGCTGTCTAAGATTTATGTCATTAATTGCTAAACCAATATTCACGATTTTCAATCTTCTTTTATATAATTTAAACTGCCCACATCCCTCGTTTATTTCTTTTAATTTTTTTTGTCTGAAACTCGTGCCAAATTGTCTATATAACCAAGTATCTCTCTCTCTCACACACACACCAAAACGGACAAACACAAGCTAGCTAGCATTTGATTTGAGCTATGAAGTAGTAGAAATAGCTTTCACTCGATCAGTGAAAGATAGATGGGAAGCCCTAATTAACAATCATAGTTGTCATATTAGAATCAGTAGTTAACTTTCAGTAGTAGGTGTTAGTATTCAAAATGCTGTACGATTCTCTGGGATTTACTTGTTTTGATGACAAATTTTATGCAGTTCTCAGAGAAAGTAATATCTCCCCATGAGGCTAACATACAAGTTTTACTTGTTTGATGACAAACTTTACCCATTCTCATAGAAAGTAATTACATAATATCTCCCCACGAGGCTTAAATACAAGTCTTTGCTATTCTTAGTGGGGGTTTATAACCCGGCCACAAAATTAAAAATCACGCCCCATAGTGCTCCAACACCGCCCCCAGAGGGGGCTATGGATAGAAAACTCCTCTCAGGCGTTACTCTCATTGCGCCTCCCCCGCTCATCTTCTATTGGACGGTTTTCTTTCTTCTTTTTTTGATTAGGTAGACTTATATAAATGGGTTTTTTTAATAATATAATATAATTGAGTAATAATTAGAGGGGGTTATGGAAAATTATCACTGCACACAATTTCAGTGATGAATCCCGTTGATGATGTGGACGATATGTGTTAGATAACGTCTCTCCATGAGATTATGATTACACATAGCCTGATATACAGGCGAGCCAGATTTATCTAGTGATGGTCAGATGCATGGTGTGATTGTATGTACGTATGCAATAGGAGCTAGCTAGTATGAACAGAATAAAGAATGGGGTATATATAGATTATATATATATTGAGATAATATATACAAACTATCTAAGAATTGTTATATCTTACATTATATGAAAATAAATCATAATCCATTTTGTATATAGTGTGATTGAAATCTCACATTTTCACGGTTCACACCTTTAATTTCGATGATAACTGCCATGTCATGTGATATAATGACCCATTAACCCAAATCTTATATAGGATATTGTCAATATAATGACACATTAATTATTTATCTCTTGTTTTGTTTATTTGTTTTTTTTTTAAATGGTCGACGAAAGTCCTGGAAACCCCGGGAGTATTTATACCAGTTGAGCTTATTTCAGGGATAATTCACCCCCGCGAGCGGCTGGGTGGTAAAACCTAAAAGTTTAAGGATCGAACTTGTGACATCTCGGTCCCAAGTCTCTCCTCATCACCAGTAATACTCGAACAAGACCTCGTATCAACTTTTGTACCATCCACCTTGTATTAACTATTCTTCTGTTGACCCTAATAGATATTTGACCCAAGGTCTAAGTTTAAAGAGTTGGTAAGTTTAGGATGTGCGATAGTATGAACAGAATGAATAATGTGATATAGATTGTATTTTTTAGTTATTAATATATACAAAGATCTATACAAAGATAGAATTATTAAACATTACATTATGGAAGTACACCCATATATATCTTGTATAGTCATCTACTAATAGAAATATGTAATTCTTCTCTGAGGGTGTTGGTGATGACATAGGATCACATAGATCTCCGGCTTTAAATGTTCATAGGATTTGAACTTAGCTTGATTTGGAAATGGAGCTCTAAGGGGGGGCGGTATCGTCCGCGGTTCCCTCACCCGGCTTCAAGGGAGCCGCGTGGCTCCATGCGGCAACCATACCGCATGTGCAAGGCTCCCCCATGCGGCTCCATTTTTTGGTCTTCCACGGTTTCTCCAAACCGGCGAGAGCCGGATGGTTTCTTCCCACAACCAAGTGTCATTTTTTTATTGGGTGGTGAGCATGGCTTCACCAAGCCATGCCACAACCATACCCCCTCCCCTAATGTGTTTTCCCAATAGACGTGCGTCACATATTTAGGATGTACGGTTAATTTTTGGTATTTCTTCTGCCATGTTCTTTTGAGAGTCATTCTCCTAATTGACTCAGTTCAAATGTCTCAATCAAGCATGCCACAACCTTGCCTGGTTTTTCAAACTTGAAAGTAGACAAGCTTGCTAGCCAATTTTCAGGTTAATATTATAAAGTTGATTCCTTGATCATGTGACATTTAGTAGTTCTTTTTTTGGTTCATATATGGAAAGTAGGTCATCTTCCGTGATGACCTTACATCCATTCTCTATCAATTTCTATATACTTAAGATGATATTGCTCTTTAGGCTTGGTATTTAATAAACTTGAGACATGACTCGTTGTTTCTTGTTTTTGCATTCTAGCAATATAAATCATTTTATTTAAGAATTACACATGAGTACTCATATCCGGAGCGAACATGTCTTGAGAGTTGAGACCTTGTCGTTTATTTCTATGAAGTGTGTTTGGGTACTAGTCATATTGTTACTTGCACCGTTGTCCAAATACCAACGACTCTCATCGGTGGTCATGTAGCTATGGTTAAATTTCCTTCTCATCAAGGAATACCATCTCTTGTTCTACTATTTCTTCAACAAATGGCATCAATAGTGTGGGTTATATATACATCCTCCTGAATTAAACTAGATTAAATTAAATTAAATTGATCGTTCGTGTGATCCTTCTAATGAAAATATCTTGCATAGTGTCCAAATTTGTTACAATTCCTCTACTTCGTTCTGGTTTTAAATTCGCAAACAACCTGAGCTTTGCTTGTCTTGGGCCGTTGATTCGAATGCGATTACTCCTGCCCTTCGGTTCTTTTCATTGGCAATAACAAACATTGATTGTTTGATTTTGCGTCTGAATGGAATGACCGTAATTTTGTGATTGATTTCCACGATTTTTTATTTTTGTAGGTATGAGCGTAATGGAGTACTAAGCTTTGATACTAATTGTTGTCCCAAATGAATGAAGAACACAATTGATTATAAACTAAACTTGAACATATTGGATTGAATTTGCAAGAAAACTGGTGTTCCTGGCTTGTTTGATATCAACACATATATACATACCAACATGAATCACCCTTAAGGATTAGTTGTGTTAAAAGTCAAAGTCAACAACTGATCTCATAGGGATACGTGATACGTCGCTTAGGAGAAAGGTCACGGTTATGTTTATACAAACTGACTCTAAACATACTTTATACCATTTACTTAACTTACCCTCTAACTTTAGAGATATGAGATGATTGTGATTAACCTCATAAAAACTGATGTTTTTAATCGTTAACAAAATGAAGAACCTATAGGCCAGCTGATTCCAAGATTGAATTTCTCCCTGTACTATAAAAATGGATAAGAAAATTAAATTAACACCATATATACTATTCGGGCAAGAGTCATTTCGATAAAGTATAGCTAGTTTAATATTGAAAACTATAGGAGTATAAACTATTCAAAAGCCATAGCTCAATATATCTGGCAATGAAGTGTCATTTGCAAGAGAGGTTGGGAGAACATGATTCCTTTGAATTAAAGGAGTGGTTGATGCAATTAAAGCTACCAATGTTCATTATTGCGTAATATAAATAAACTTGATTAAATTCTTTAATTAGTTTTAGTTAATTAGGGCTTGACTTCAATTCATGACGATCATCCGTTGAAGTCGAAACACCTGTGAATCATACTTACGTCGTTAGATAACCACTATTTAGATAAGTAAAAAAGAAATCAGAAATCATAGTATAATGCCAAATGCCGCCAAAGTAACGGTCGTTGGTTTTTAGGAATCTTATCATAGTCCAGGTTTTATTTATTAATGATTTGCTAATAATAGAACTTAAATAATTATTCCGGTTATATCGTTGACATGGCGTGAAAATGATTGGTACAAATATAACATGATTTCATTTTCTTTTGTTTCAAGCGACAAATCAAAGGATAAGGATATATATATAGATGTTACGGGCTTATTTATTTTTTATTTTTCTTATTTTTTTATTTAGCATAAAAATAAGCGCTCTGTTATGAAGTTCCTTGAAATTGTTTCCTCAAAACGTTTATATCTTTAGGTATCATTGATGCATGTGGGTATTTTTTTTAAATTCTTATAAGTGTAAGCGGTATCACTACCAGAAACTGGAGCTTTAGTGGCGACTTTTGTCGCCACTAATAGTCGAAAAGTCGTCACTAAAGGTCATTAGTGGCGACTCGCCGCCGCTAAAAGGTCGCCGCAATATGCTGGCCGTAAATGTTCCTAAGTCGCCGCTTAAAATTCGCCACTATTGATGGCGTCGCCGCTAAAAGGTCGCCACTATTGCCTCTTTATACGTAAAACGAACTTTTCTGTATTTTTTACTTTTTTCATATATGTATTTTATACATTTCCTTTTTGTCAACCACATACACATGCAATTAAAACTGCAAATACCAACAATAGATACATACTTTCGCAAATGTTTAAGAACACAATCAAAGTTCACATACTACTGTTAGTTTCCTAACATACGACCGTTCCTAAAAGTTTTTACAATTTACTTATAAACATAAAACTAGATGCATAGGTGGAAATTCCTTCATTCACTGTCGTTGTTGTTTTCATTCCCATCGTCGTCTTCTCCGTCGCCTAAATTTTGGCTTCCAATGTTCAAGCCCGTAACTTGTCCATGTTGAGCTAGAAATGTTGGATTTTGAACTAAATTTGTAATTTGTTCCTACAAAAAAAATACAAACATAACGGGTCATGTTAGAAACATACAAATACTAACATCATAAATACTTGCACACATCTACCAATTATAGTACTAACATTTACCAAACTAATACAATACATATACAAACATACAATATTCGTGTCAAACGGGTCGTTTTACATACATACATACATATACAAACATACAAGTTTTGCGTCAAACGGGTCAAACTACTAACATTTAACCAATACTAACATCATCATAACTACTTACTCACTTTACATATCTCTACTTACTAACTTTACATATTTACATATCTACTTACAAACATTTACCAATTCTAGTACTAACATTTACCAAACTAATACAATACGTATACAAACATACAATATTCGTGTCAAACGGGTCATTTTACATACATACATGTACAAACATACAAGTTTTGGGTCAAACGGATCAAACTACTAACATGTAACAAATACTAACATCATCATAACCACTTACTCACTTTACATATCTCTACTTAGTAACTTTACATATCTACATATCTACTTACAATCATTTAACAATTATGCTAAAATTTATCAAACTAATACCATAGATATACAAACATACAATATTCATGTCAAATGGGTCATTTTACATAAATATACAAACATACAAGTTTTGGTTCAAATTACTAACATTTTAACAAATACTAACATCATAACTACTTACCAACTTTACATATCTACTAACACTTTACCAATTCTAATAACATTTATCAAACTAAGACAAAAGTTAGTTAGTGTATGTTACCGGTGTGAATTGTTGGAATTGCGGTTATTGCGACTCCTTATTAGAAGCGGGTTCAGAAACGGGTTCTTTTGAAGATGCTTTAAACCCAATCCCCCGGTTCCATCTGCATCGATGATTCAATACCTTTTGGAACACAGGGACTTGAGAAGAAGTTGGGGCTTGAGAAGAAGTCCCTTCAGCAGGAGGTTGAGTTTGGGAACGAATCTCCTCCTCTAATTTGCGCTGTGTTTTATAAAGATGATATAATATAGATATATATCTATAAAAATTATACATAAATAAATACTTACAACTGTATCGACAACTAACTGGTCAAGCGTCCCATCTTTAAGCATATGATGTTGGATGAATGTTTGCAAACGGGTTTGAGCCTGTTTAACATACAATATTCAGGTCAAGCGGGTCATTTTAATATATATATATATATATATATATGTATATATCATTATATTTTTATAACTCGTGTTAGTGTATGAAGACGTCCCCCCACGGTTTGTGATTGTTTGGGATTGACGGTTTAATTTGTTAGCTGCCAACTGTTTTTTTATATTATCTGAGAAAAAATGCTCAATAGAGCTGGCCTAATGATCATCATGCATCCCTTCTGGCACGGTACGCAATGCTCTAGGGATATCATTAGCATCCCCTCCATTGCGTCTAAAAAATCTATGTGCCTTATATTTTTGATCTGAGTATCGATCTTGGTATATTCTATGATGTGATTTTTTTTATATCGATATTGTTAGGATCATTTTCAAACTGATCCGGATCGTATGATTCCTACAAAATTAAACAAAACAAGTTAGTTAAGTAAAAACGAATCAACATAGAACATATAAGTTAAACTTTGAAAATCATTTACCTTGAGATCCTGGAACATGACATTTTTTTGAGCATGCGGTACGTTATCCCAAGAATCTTTATCAAATGCGACATTATGCCACATATACAGGCCGACTGCACGTTTGAAATAGGATCCTGAATCGTCAAGCAAATCAAAAGTAGCATCCTGATAAAAAACTAATGTCAAAGGTCCCCTATTTGCCTTCACCAACTTTTAAAGGCCTGTGTCTTTTGCCTTCCCTAGAGTTCTCCTCGAAGGTCGGGCCGATGCATTTATAATTAGAAAAAATCAGTCACGATATTGATAATAAGTAAATAAGTGTAGTTAACGTATGAATTAAAATTAAACTTACCATCCTCATAGTGGCCCCCGCCTGCACCAAAGCCGCCAGGAAATGGTGGATCCTGGCCGGCCCCATCACCTCCATGACCCATCACGTCGGTCATGACATACAACAACAAGTACCAGAGAGATATTATCCTGAAAAGTTAAAAGATATAAGAATATGAATTAAGTTTTATATTACAACATGAAGTTACAAATAGAAATCACAACTCTACTTTCACTCACACATCTCCCCGTCAGACACTTCAGTATCACTCTCAGATCCCTCATAAATTATGAACACTTCAGTATCACTCTCGGTTTCATTCTCGAACACTTCAACAGTCTGGTTCACTAACACTTCAATAGCCTTGTCCTGAGTAGCAGAACTGCTTGGAAAATTTTGTCTGAAGTTGACAAACAAATTTATAGCAGATGAAGAGTTGTTATGAACAATGTCAAGATTTTCGGTGAAGTCATGGTTAGCACTTTGTAAATTCTCATCCTCGGGCACTTCAACATTGTCGGTGCGACCAGTATTTAATGGTACATCCCATATTCTCCGATGATTAACGTGCTCTACGACCCAGCGATTATTGTTTTGGTTTCCTCGAGAGGGTTCTTTGATGTAGAACACATGTTTGGCTTGCGAAGCAAATATAAGTAGTTGATCTTCTTTATCCCATTCCTTTGTTGTGTTGATACTAGTGATATTATTTTCAAGTCTAACATCACTTTGGGTATCGAACCACTTGCATCAAAATAGAACGGTTGAATATCCACCTGGATAACGCAGCTCAATAATATCTTCTAATTGGCCATAATATTTTGTACAATTCTCTCCCTCCATTGTGACCTCAGAGTTCTGCGTTGTGTGTCGTGCGGCACGGTCGAGTACCATAAATCTAACACCGTTGACTATACAAGCACTATAAGTTGATGCATTTATATTTGCACCCATTGAAAGAGCATACAACTCTTAGTGGAACTCTTGAGAATTTTGTATTTTCATTGAATAGACCTAACAAATATATATAAATATGTGTTATGTATGTATTACTTAGCAAATACATAGAACTATGTGTTATATATGTATTACCTTTTCAAGAAACCACCTAGGAAATTGAGTTTTAACATCATGTTGGGGATGTTCGGATTTGAATTCACTACATTGATGATATAAATATACAAGTAAGGAAGAGAAAAGAATACTTAAGTAGTGATTAAAGATTGAAGATAGGAACACTTACTTCATGTAGTTCCTGACTTCTTCACAGCAAGGATAAACCATTCTAATTTAAGCTTTTCACTTACAGAGAGATGTTTGATCTTTGTTGCGCTAGCCGGACGACAGAGAGACTCAAACACCCACATATTTCTTTTTTCGACAACGACATACTCGTTTCAATCGGGGCGATTGAACTGAGTCTGAACATCGTGAAGGTACCTCGAACAAAATGACAGAGCTTATTCTGCAACATAACCTTTGGCTGTACAACCTTCTAGCCTTGCCTTGTTTCTAATAAAAAAACTTTACTTTTTTAAACCTTTCAAAAGGATACATCCATCTCATACATAATGGGCCTACGCGAATCGCTTCATCAGGTAAATGCAAAACTAAATGGACCATGATGTCAAAAAAAGCTGGAGAGGAGGAACTCCGGCGGCGGCGGTGTAGCTCGATCGAGAACGGTGCTGAGAATCGTCGTCTGTGCTTCAAGATTTTTCGTGGGTTTTTTTGGGGAAAATGGAGAAGATGGTGGCAATGGAGAATAACCCGCTAATTTTTAGGTCATTAGCGGCGACACGTCACCGCTACTTGTGTCGCCGCTAATAAGTCTCGTACGAACAAAACCCAGCCTTTAGATCGGAGAAGCAAATGGACGGATATATATGATTATCGGGACCAGATACGGATCAGGGGTAATAGCGGCGATAAGTCACCGCTATTGAGTCACCGCTAAAAGTCGTCGCCGCTATTAATGCATGTCGCCATAAAACATGTCGTCGCTATTGCCTGTATTTCTTGTAGTGTATATTGTATACATACATCACAAAAGGCATTTTCCTTTGTGACTATTACGCTACTGTTCAAAACACATGTAAGTCAATGTGGCTTTCTCAGTAACGTGATAATAGCCTTATATGTGTCCCCTTTCGTGTCTCCATCCGGCTATACACGCGTCCCCATCTGCCTAGCTTTATCAATATGCATTCGACTATACTTCTCTTCTCATTTGAGACTTTCTTTTCTCTTTCTAAGAGATTATTCGTCTCTCTCTTACTTTCTCTTCAAATAATCCTAGAACTGTGGGTCGCCAATATTAGTGTACATTGTATTCCTGTATTACTTAGGCTAGGATTATGGAAATATTGTTACCATGGATAGGCCAAACAATTTTTGTATATATCTACTCTTGTGTGATCAATGAGAAAGTCAATGAGATTTCTTCATCTTACATGGTATCACAGAGATCCTGACTTCTATCCCAACCCTAGCCACCCACCTTTCTAGTTCCAGACAGCCTTCTGTTCAACTTTTGTCGCCCTCTTCTTTCTCATCGCCATCTTCAATGGACCCCAAGACTCCTCCCGCGATCACCGTGAACAACATCCGCAACTTCATCCCAATCATTCTCACTTTGGATGAAGACAAATACACATCCTGGTCGGAACTGTTTAAGATTCATTTTCGCGCTTTCGACGTCACATCTCATCTTTCTCCTCGCCAACCACATGCTACTGCCTCCGATGACAATGCCAAAACCGCCGCCATCACTTAAGAAGTTTGGTCCCGGTTAGATGCCACTGTTCTTCAATGCATCTATGGCACGGTGTCTCCCGCCATTCTCACTATGATTCTGAAACCAGACACCACTGTTGCTGATGCCTGGAAGGCATTGAAGTACATCTTTAATGATAATAAGAACACTCATGTTCTTAATCTGGAACACAAGCTTGCGAACACGAAGCTTGAACAGTTTGCTCTGGTCACCGCCTATTGTCAAGAACACAAGAATGTAGCGAAACAATAGTCAAGCCTTGGCTCCCTAGTGTCGAATCAGCGAATGGTTCTTCAACTCATCTCCGGGTTGTCCGAGGCCTATGACGGCGTGGCCACCTTACTGGATTTATATGAAGCTAGGTCGAAGGTTATTCTAGAAGAGACACGTAAAGCCTCCCACGCCACCATGGTTGCCGCTAATTCTGCCACTGCACTCGCCGCTACCGTTCAACCCACCACCCCTCTGCCACCTTTGGATCAACATCGGCAAAAAAAATCATGGACGCAACAAGGGCAGGGCGATGGTCGTTGCAATCGATCGAACAGGGGAGGTCATAGAAGGATTCTTGCTTCTTCGTTTCAGCCTTGGGTTGCACCTCCACCTGGTTGGGCTTATCCCTAATAGCCCACTAGATATCAGTCGTTGGTCCCCGGGTACGCTTGGACTGCCCCGTTGTGCCCTTACCCGACTTCTGATACTTACCCCGATGTGTGGACATCTCCGATTGGGTCATCAAATGGCTGCCGTTACTATATTTTACTTTTAGATGATAACACAAATTATTTATGGTCATACTCCTTAGCCAGAAAATCTCAAGTCTTTCCCACATTCTTAAAACTTGTTAATCTTATCAAAACCCAATTCCGTAAAAACAGTAAAAAAATTAATGCGATAACGGTACTGAATATAACAACTCATTGTTCCAACATTTCTCTACCGAAAATGCCATGCTCTTTATATTTTCGTGTCCATATACATCGTCCCAAAATGGGAAGGCCTAGCGAAAAATCCGCTTAATGAATAATATTATTCGGACACTTCTTGCACACTCTTTCGTCCCATAACTTTTGGCCACATGCTCTCAGGCATGCAACCTACCTCCTTAATATCCTTCCCACAAAAACCCTCCAGAACTCGTCCCCCATCTCTAAACTATAGTACCATCTACCTTCTTATTCACATTCGCGTATTTAGATGCCTATGCTACCCACTTATTCCCTCAACTCAAATTCACAAACTCTTTATTCGATCCACACCTTGAGTTTTTCTTGGTTATCCAAACTCTCACCGCGGTTGCAAATTACGCTACGATTTAACCACGGGAAAAATCATCCTCTCGCGTCACGTCATTTTTTACGAGGCCGTCTTTTCTTTCTGGTTACATAAAAGTTCCCAAAAAACTCCTTCATCTGCCACTGATGACTCCTCGTTTTGGTGGCTCCATTCCAACCCATCTCAACCCCTCACCCCCCATGGTTGCTCCTACCCACTTCACATCAAGTCCACCTCTTGCAGCTCACTCTACGGCCCAGACTTCCTCCCCCACTACCCCTACACCAGTGTGACATCCCGTCCCTTGGGAGGTCAAGATAGCCAAGATCGTATCCGTTTGAAAGCACAAAATGAATACATTCTATCAAAACTTCAGAGTACATATTACAATTTAAGGAAAGTAATACAAGATCTAAGGATTTTAAATGAAATCTAAGGTGGAGGCTAGAGTCTTCTAGGGTTTGTCTTCATGCGCATGCGAGCGAATCTACTTCAAGGTCATCTATTGCAACTTATCCAAGCTAGGTATACATACTCAAAAAGAATTTGTGTTAACTAGAAAGTTGAGTGAGTTCACAAGGTTAGTAAAAGTAATCGTCGTACAAAAAATGAGTTTTGTTTAAGTTTGCCAAAAGGTTTAGTTTTATCAAAAAGAGTGTTTGAGTTTAGTAAAAATATGGAATTTGTTGTGTTTTGCCAAAAAGTATAGTTTTATTGTATATAGTACAAAAATATAAGTTTTTATCGTACGTCGTCACAATGGAATTTAATAAGATGACCTGTCGGCCATGAGATTCTATGGTTTCAAAATGAATATAGTTCCACAATCAACCATTCTCTACCCGTCGTGGTCCATACCTGATAGTTACGTGTGCAAGACCACTCGCCAATAGAGACTTCCCAAAATAAATAAATAAAGTGGACCCAACCATGGGGTTTCGATGTGCCAAAGGCCAAAATTCTGTTCCTTATGAGGGTGTCCCGAAATAGCATGGGCACAAGGACGTGGGGGCACTATCCCCAAATAGCGCTACCCATTTTACCCGCGGTCCTATACCAATGACTAAGATTGTGTACGTGTGGGACTAGCCGGGGTAAGTATCACTAGACAACATATGTGTATCGAGCATCCAAATATAATCAATTATGACATGTAAATAAATATAGTATGATAATTGAAATAAAGAGAGTATGTATCATCACAAAATAGTAAAACGGAAAAGGGGGAATTAGTAGTGAAGGCTCACCTAAGCACTTGTATTTCCCAAGTAGTTTGGGTTTCCTTGACTTCCAATATTTGGCACCATGAGTAGTTGTTGCATGGACTAGTTGTGATTGATGTCGGGTCCTTGAGTTGCCTTGACGTGAAGAGAGAGATGGAGGTGGATGATCCGTTGCATGTGTGATCCGTGTTGTGAGCATGATGGTTGGGTTGGTGGTGATGACCAAGGATCGTAGGTTGCATGTGGTGGTGATTAGATGGAGTGCTTGCATGGATGCAGTGGCGAAGCTTGAAAATATCAAGTGGGGGGTCGGGATCTATTTTTTTTTTTCCTAACGTCAATTTTTGGGTAAATGGGGGGTCGAAACTGGAGTATATCGAAATTTTTTACACGAAAACTATATACCACTGCATCGCAAAAAAAAAAATCGGGGGGTCGGGCGCCCCCTCCCGCCCCTTAAAAGCTACGCCTCTGCATGGATGGAGTGGTGACCGTAGGATGGAGGTTCGGTGAGTTTGGGCCTGTGGTGTTTGTATGGGGTCCGAGAGGTGAAGGGTGATTAGCGATGGGAGATTGAATTGTGGTGAAGTGGTGGTGGTGTGAGTGAACCGTAGCCGAGACAAGAAAGAGAGGGATATGCGGTGTTAATGAGGATTGGTGGAGTTGTGGTGGTTTAATAGCCGGATGGGGTTTAGAGCTCTTAGAGGTGTGATATGATGGGTGAGGTGACATCAAAGCCAATGGGTGGAAAGGTTGGTGCATGCCTCTTGATTGGGAGTTGAGAGAGATCTTGCTTGTGTTGGCAAGAAAGCCCTCTCATTGGGTGGTCTCAATTGCATGCAACCTCATTGGCCAATGTGGGTAGCATATTTATACTTCTAGTCCCTCAAATATCCTATATTTACACCTGGGTTAGTGTGTGACCAATAGGGGAGGAGAATCTTGCATGAGTCATAATGGTTGGCCAATGAGAGTGTATGAAAGAGTGTGACCAATGGAAGAGTGGAAGTATGCATGGGTTATGACTGGTGGTGGATGTGGACCATTGGATTAGGAGAGAGAAAGATTAATCTTGGTCATTGATCTTGCATGTGATCTAGGCTATTGGATCAAATCAATGTGGGCCATTGGTTCAAGTCATATAAGACAAAATGAGAAAAAAGACAAAATGGAATAAGACAAAAGGATGTGGGCTTGTGTGTTGAGCTTAAGGTGTATGTTGGGCCACAAAGTTTAGAGTTTTTGTTGGGCCTTGGTGGCTCGTTGACTCTATTTGGGCTTATTGGGCTTTTACAGCCCAACTATAGTAATTAAACCAATCTAATGGGCTATTGTTTGTCACATTATAACTTTCCGATTTGAACCATTACGACTGGGATGAGCAACTTATTTCTGGCCCTTTAATCGATGGTTTTGTTTAGGCTAAGATGTCACCTAGATATGAGGCACGATGTGGTTATTCTCTTAAATTATGTTCTTATTTTGGTTCTGTCTTCGACTGTTTCTTGCAGGTACAAAGGGTCTGTCATCCAAGTACTATTGAGATGGTTTTACAATGGCAAAGTGCATGGTCGAATACAAGTTCAATTTTTTTTTTTTTTTTTTTTTGCAACAACTTTGTATTTTTGATGGGGTTTATGATTTGAACTTGGATGGTTTGTTATGGGTCTAATGTTTATGGAAAGTTGAAATTTAAATGAGATTCTTTACAAAATTTAGAGTTATAAACTAACACTACAACTAAATAATCTATAAAAATTAGGAACTAAGTTGACAAATTCCTTGCTCAAGAATTACACGGGGCTTTTACATTTTGAAAAACATTTTTCGCCCCACAAGACAGACGGGTCTTTTTTCTAGTTATGATTAAACATCATATTATATTATACCTATATTATGGGGAAAGATTGAGTATGTTGATTGTGAGTCGGGGTAAAAAAAAGGGATTGGGTCAAAACAAGTCGGCTAAAACCAACATAGAACATGAAAACTTCAACAAGCTTTGTGTTTAAACCACTGATGACTCAAATCAAGTGATTACATAGAACCAACAAACACATGAAATTAGACGGACCAAACCAATCTTTTTTGTGTTTAAATCAGTTCATAGTCATCTAATCCGAAGTTAAACATACTTAATTGGAGAGGATCCCTGCTAATGTGCACCACAGAAACTAAAATTAGCCACCACGTGTCTACAGGGGTGGCTCCGCTCCGAGCATGGGTAGGGACGTAGGGTGGACGACCGCCCAGGGTCCGGTTTTTCGCAGAGGCCGAAATTTTTAAAATTTTCTTATGTGATTACCTCATAAATACCACAACTAATAGCTATATATATATATATATATGAAATGGTTTTCACTTGTTTGGCGAGCGCTCAAAATCAGGCCTCCGGGTTTTTAAGGTTTTCTGGCCAGCCTATGTGTCTGCAACTACAGATTGAAAACAAAAATTTTAAGTTGATTAAAAAATACACGTGGCCAACATAAGCATTTGAAATGCGAACAGCTAAGCCAGCGTACTTTAAAAAAATTAAAAAAAAAAAAAAAAAAAAAAAAAACATGATCTTTTGATCTGCTGAAGCCAAAAAATGATGGAGCATATTCATTGTAAAGAAATGGAAGCTAGAATTATTTAGAAATTTTGCTACTAATCGTAGCTGCCTCTTCAATTCGTTGACTCTTTTACAGAACAAAACCCTCAAAAGGTTTAACCTGTTGGATGGGCTTCAATAGAGCTAATAAATAATAAGATGAAAATAAATTTCTAAAGTAACGCTGGGCTTCTGTTATAATAATAAACGATTGAAGAGGCCATATGAAATAAATAACACTCAAAATATTTACCATGATATCAACAGCTCTGACAAAATCAAAACAAGTCATTTTGTGCAAGGGGTTGAGTTTATTCAAGCTCCTCTCTTGCTTATATTCATTATTTTATTTAGTATAGTCTTTGTTTTGGTTATTTTAGTGCTATCAAGTCAGTTTAGGTATACAGATTTATAAAGACCAAACGAAACTTCCAATAAATATCGCTCTGATTCAAAGAGGCAGCACCCCAAGCAGCGCTCCAAAGGGCGGATACCCTGATTGCCACTAAAGGTGTAACTGAATAAACTATCAGCTGTTTTAACCACTAACTGACATACTAATTCACTGCGAGTTTTGTTGTTTTAATTAAACGTTACAATGAATCATTTAAAAGGAAGTCTGTCTGCGGTACATGCTTCCGTATCAAAAAAATACGTACACATACTTGTTTCCTTACTAACTGGATTTTTTTAAGTACCAACGAAGAAATATAGAAAGCCCAGCCCATTTGTACCCAAAAGGCTACCAATTAGAACTAAGCTCGACAATGAACTGGACCACCAGTAAAAGACTATGAAACAAGAACCATCCCAAGTTGATTCTATAGGTCTCTAGATTCCTAAAATTCAAGTTCACAGAGATACTTCACTAATAGATAGACCAATATCTTATGCTAATGACCGATTCAAGACGGGCTAATCCACAGAAAGGTAAAAAAAAAGGAAAATTTTGAAAAATCGAAAATGAAAAAGACTGTATTCGAGCATAATGCACGTTAGCATATGAATGGATCTGTATACCGGATGCTAGAAGCACCATCATCAACCTCATGATGTCAGATTTATTGGAGAGAAATCGAGTATTTGTAATCAATTGGGGAGCATGTTCATGGTGGAGCTAGGCCAGCCCATGTTAGAATACATGGGAAGATTTTGCATGTGCTGAGGTGGCTGCTGATGATGTTGCTGTTGTTGTTGTTGTTGCTGTAGGTGTAGGTGTTGGGTAGCATTGTTGTAGGAGCCAGGGATCCTATGAAGCGGGCTGCTCCCGCTTTCATCAGATGATTCGCTTGATGGCCCTTCGGAAGGAGGACTGGCACCTGGAACCGCCCCTCCACCACCACCGCTGCTGCCAAAACTCAACATGTTTGGTGGGGCGACTGGTGATGGGCCGACGGTAGATTTTTGTTTCTTCGTATCTGTAATGAAGCTACCGACAATAACCTGATATGCAAAACCATTGTTAATATACTATGTTGACTATTTCCATAGGGAGAGGATCATTTGAGAACCAATTGGTTTTCAGAACTTTTGAAAACCATTCTAAGCCACTAGTTTATCAATATGAAAAACCCTCTCATGAATTATAGTGGTCCCCACCTGAAATTAGTGGTTGAGATTTGGTTCTCAAAAGTTCTTAAAACAAAAAGTTCTCATTTGAACCTAACCCTATTCTCATATAATATTTGCAGTTACACACACTAGTTTGTTTGTGTGTGTGTGTAGAGAGAGAGAGAAAAAAAGGACCTGCACGGGTGATGCCGCCACCAACATCCCAGCAACACCACCACCCAAAACTCGGCCATCTGAACCAGCAAGAGAAACACTTAATCCACTAGGTTTGCTGGTGTTACCTTCACTTTCTGAGTGCACAAAGGAACCTGATAGTGATATTATCTCGAATCGGCCCTGGAATTTACATCAAGAAATGAAACACAAAGATACTTAGCGATATGTAGAATATTAGCAAATGGGTTGTTTGAATTGTGTTTTTATAATTTAATCTCTCATCTGGTCATATAGTTAAGCTAAAATGATTAACTAAAATGATAAGGGTCAAACGAGTTGAAATTCATCTGAAACCAATACAAATGTATGAGACTTCCTGAATCCCTCAACTAAAAAACAGTTTAACTAGCTAAAATAGTAAGGGTCAAACAAGTTGAAATTCATCTGAAACAAATACAAATGTATGAGACTTCCTCCCATAACTAAAAAAACAGTTTATGGTTAATGTTCTTGCTATGATCATGCCAATGGTTGAATACTGATCCCTCCATCCTAAAAAGATATAATATTACAAAAAGCAAAGTGACTTGTGATCCACTTTTTGAGGTAGTTGGTTACTTTCAAAACATATTTTTTTTTAATACCTTTAATAATTGAATTTGTACTTAGACTCCTTGGAACAATGAAACTCAAAAACTGGATTTTCTTTGGGACAGTGGAATTCAAAAATCAATACATATGTATAATACATGCATGTTAACTTTTGGCACATATGTTGCTATATCCATCCTAAAAAATTAGTGATAATTTTTAACTGAATTTTAGAAATAAAAGGTAACTGTGAACTTTCAAAACTATCTTACAGTTAAAAATTTGAAACAGGGCCCCCATTTTTCTAGAATAAAAAAGGAAATTTTGAACCAAACTGGTCAGATGGAGGGGTATAGTTGTAATATAGAATTGCAAAACGTATAAGAGTAAAGTCACCAAATATAATTTTAAACTATCTTAAAAGTGAAAAAGATGGTTAATTCTCTTTGATTCCAATTTTCATTATATATAAAAATTGGTCTTTTCTCGAATAATTTGTAGAAGTGATTTTGAAAGATATATATATATAATTCGTATATTTAGAAAAAACTATATTATATATAAAACAAAACCTAAAAAAAGAAAGAAAAAGAAAATTTGTGATTTTAAAATCGTGAGCAGTGAAGGCAACTATGAATCTATAGTTGCTCACATCGGAACTACTATTCTGCCACAGTTATCCAATCAAAACTTGAACCTGCTTTTTAACCACCAAAATTGAACCTTTTAGATGATTTAAGTCCATCAGTTACTTTAATTTTAAGAAACAAAAATATGCACTAATTTCAATAACCTAATATTTTTAAAAACTCAACTAATCACTACCCAAGTTCCACCATTGTTCCACCCAAGCACACACCTTTTTGTAGAGAATGCACCATCAAGTTTCAATTTTCCAATGTTATGAAGTTTTACAATTTTTTACGGTTTTACCTCTAACCTATTTGCTGATGTGGCAGACAAATCGTATTTACATGGCTAACACCATCTCCGGTAGACGGGCAAAAATTATGTAGAATTTGGTAATCATTCCACCATTTTAACACCAGTTTGGTGCAAGTACGACAGTATTCCTCAAACCAAAAATTTACAAGCAACGAATATACTAATTAAAGTACAAACGAACAAACATACCCAGCAAAATCTCACTCAAACAGTAGGGTTTGACGAGGGTGAGATGTGAGCACACCTTACCCTATCCCATGGGATAGAGAGGTTGCTCCCAAAGAGACCCCTAAGGTCCTAACTCAAGAAAACTATCTTTTTCTTTCTATTTTTAAAAGAGAAATACTGAACGCATAGCAGGAAAAAAGTATATAGTATCAGAAGATAAAAGAAGAGTAAAACATAATGGTACATAAGGCTAAACTAGATACAACTGAAGGCACGAACTAAAAGCCCGCCTAACACTAAAGGCAAACCTAGAAAGAGACTAACACCAATTACTAAGGCAACTTAAGTGGAAGTACAAGCACACACTATGATGCCCAGAAAAGACCAAATCTATACACTCCCTAAAATTCCTTAACCTTTATCCCATGTCACCTAATTAAAGTAAAATCATCAAAACATATTTTTAGAACAATCTCGTACAGAGCTTTAAGATGAGTATAGCCTTAGATATCTTTTAAAAGTATTCTTATATTTATATGCATGTGTTATTAATGAGTTGGTTGGTTTTTTAAGATAACCAGATAAATATAAAACTAACATGTTTTCTTGATTTTATATGAAAAACATAACTTAAATAAAACGTCCTAGTGTGTAAATTTGAATCACAATTTACATAGTTGAAAAAGATTGATGTAACAAGCCTGCATATACATTGAAGAAGAAATAAATTTGCTGCAAGAATTGTACTCTTTTTACACCAAAATGGTGTAAATGTTTGGCACATAAATTGGAGCTAATTAAACATTCAGTCATTAACCTCCTTTTATGGTGTTTGAGTAACTTAGGTAAAACTCAATTACTATATAAGTATTAAGAGACATTAACATAAACAAAAATTACTAATTTGAGCAGCAAGTAAAATTTTATGCAGACTAAAATTCACAAGAACTTAAATAGTAACATCTTATAATTGTAAGTTTAACAAGTCGGGGAGTAAAAGTATAAACCTCATAAGTCACAGTACCCCCAGTCATAGCTGGCTGGCGAAGTGTGACATTGCTGATGGCACCATTGGCAGATAAAATACAAACTGTACGAGGTCCTTGTTGTGAAAATGACAACATCGTTGTGGCTATATCCTGTTAAAATAATTAATACAAAAAACAAGAAACTTTTAGAATGTTCCTTATATAAGATATAATATTGATCAATACAAGTAATACAATTATACGATTACAGCAAAATACGGGTCCATTCAAACTTGCCAAAATGGGTGAGCATATCGTTCATTTGTAAATAAAACCATTACGTTCATTATACATAAAGGCACCACAACTATTTTGTTTTATTTTTTATAAAAAGGCCAATCTTTCTAAGCAATACCACAAAGCATTGTTATAAAGCTACAGCAATCAAAAAATAACTAATATTGGTCCCATACACTACAAAAAATGTGGTCAAACCTAGTAGACCACTGGGCCGATGCTAGAAGAGATTTACAGCACGCAAGAATTAAGTTCATTCATAAACAACGCAGATAGTGTCTTCGATTTAAACTATCTATGTGATATGTGCATACATCCAACATTGCATTAATATGCATCATTAAAACTATGGAAATAAAAAATATCAGGAAACAAAAACAAAACCTAGAAGTGGTCAAATGTGCAACACTTCAATAAATACCTCTTCTGCCTCATGAAAATCACAGCTCTTGATATGTCATGAATATTAATGAAAGCGACTGGGTACTAATCAAATACATAGAACACAGTTTTCAAATTATAATTGTTCAATAGATGCACAACAAATCATCCGAAACTTTGAGAAATATTTTAAAATAGTTCATATTTTTACATACACTCTTTTGCCATAGTGATTACATAGAAATATAACCCTTCAAACTTAATGTGTCAACAAAACCAAGAAAATTTACAGAACTCCCAAACAAAGAGAAGAATAGGTGTGCAAGGTAGATCATAAGTGTGATTCACAGAAAACAAGATAACCAATATTTTAACGAGTCACAACCCTCAAAATCACCATGATCACCTTATATAACAATCGTTCTATCAAGAGACCACAATTTAACTTAGCTACAATCAACAAGCCTACTTAATTAACCCAACGATAATTAGAACCGTGATACTATCACAACTCTAATCATTCATCAACCAAACATGTAATTTATGGGAAGCCCTAATGCATTTCTTGAGCAGTAGAATTTAACTAAACATAGACTGATAGACATAGTAACCCGAATTTCAAACCAAGATTACCTCTCCTGCTTTTACAATAATGACATGAGGTGTAAACCCAACTCCAGGTGAACCTGCCAATCACATAATAAAAAATGTATAACCAATCCAATATATAACAACAAACTCAACAAATACATAAATTAAACATTAAACAACATTAATATATACCTAAAGCATCCAACTGCTTTTTCCCAGAACCAGGTGGCCTTCCTCTATGTTTCTTAGCAGACGAATCTACATTCGGAGTCCCACCACTGCCGTCATTCGAAGACTCCAAATTACCACCACCAGCACTAGGAACAGCATTAACCGGAGCCGGAGCCAAACCGAGGGCAATGTTGCCATCAGAAGACGGTGAATACTTTCTGGGCCTTCCCCTTTTCTTCTTGGGCGGGTCAGTGGTGTACCCACCGGCCCTAAAACCACCGGTCGGAGAGGATCCGTCACCGAACTGATCGGAACTGAAGGGGAATCGCTGTTGCATCGAATTGGGGGTCATCAAGTTTGCATTTTTATTGTTGGAGACTGCAGCATTACTGGAATTGTTGGAGAGATTGTTGTGGTGGGTGGAGTAGGAGTTCGGTGGCATCATCATACCTGGCGGCAGCTGGTGGTGGTGGTGGTGGGGTTGATGATGCTGTAGCGACGGCGGCGGCGGCGGCGGCGGCGGTGGTGCTAATGATTCCCGTGAATCCATTAATTAAAATCTAGCAAAACTGGTGCCGGATGTTGAAATGCAGGTAGATCTTGGAAATGAATTTTGAGAATCTAATTGGAGATAAGGAATTGAATCGGAAGGAAGATTGGGGGGCGATTGAAGGGGTTTAAAGAGGGCGATAAAAGAGGGGGATTAGGGTTTTAAAGATGAAATTTTGGGTTTGGTAAGGGAGGGAGGGAGGGGCATTTATTGAATGAATGCAGCATCTATATCTACTTGTGGTGTTGTAGCTCTTGACAACACATTTGGCTGCATGTCTTTTCCACAACTACTTTGAAGTTTCTCTAGTTCTTATCTACAACTGAAATCCACAGATTTTAAAATTATGATTTATGATTTAAAAACAAGCAAATACTATTAATGGCCAATTAAACCAAAGCAATACTATGACTGATTATCTTATTCACTAGATTTCAGGATTAATATGGTTACTGCTAAATTTCCTGCTTCAAAGTTACAGTGGGAATAATGTTGACATACAAAACCGTTATATTATATAATGTTACTATGGGGATAATGTTGACATACAAAACCCCGTTGTATTATATAACGGTACGTATAAGAAACGGAAGTAATAAAACATGTATCGACCGAAAAGCTTAAAACCAAAACTATGGTACACTGTTGTGCTTAAGAAAATCTATATGTACCTATTACACCACAAAAAAGAAAACAGCTCATTTGCGAAGCTCGAATGACTCAGTTGCAAATACAAAAAGACTATGTTACAACGTTAAAATTAAAAACTGAACGCTAAAACGGTGTTCAGTATTCGAATCGATTCGAAAAATTCAAAATTCGACTCGATTCGATTCGAAAATCATTGGTTCGAAATTCGGTTTGAAATTTCAAATTCGATTCGATTCGATGTCTAATATTGAATTTCGAATCGAATTATTGAATCTCAAATTCGAATTTGATTCGAAATTCGAATTAGACATATTAATATATTCATACACACACACACACATATATACACTATATATTTATTTTGTATATAAACAAATATAAATAAATATACAAATATAATAACTTTAATTTTCACAAACAACTTCTCATTGACACCTATTTAAAAATCTTTAAATATTTAGCTATTTAAAATTTTATAATTTGAAAACACGTATTCTCTAATTCATGCCCACAAATTTGGCATTATATGGACTCACCCAATCATTTTCCAAATGAGTTATGTTCAATAACTATTTTCTTGTCTAGATGTATAATAAAATTGTAAATCTTGTGTTTTTTGGTGATGCTTATGTTGAATTTTTTTAATGACAATTTAACTATCACGATAGTTACTGAACAAAATTGCTTTAGATATGGATGTTTTGAATGTTAAACTAAATTTTGTCTAATTTGAACGTTTCCATTTTGAATGTTAAACTATGATCTTCTTTACTAAAATAACTTTGATTTCTTCAAATTGATTCGGATTCGATTCGGAATCGATTCAAATTAATCTCATTCGAATTCGATTCGATTCGGATTCCGTTTTCAAATTAGAATCCAGGTTTTAAAATTTAACATTCAAATGATTTGATTCGATTAATTCGAGTATTCAAAATTCAATTCGTTGAACACCCCTAGCTCAAAGTGTTGAGCCTATGACCTAAAAGTTATGCTACACGACTGTATTTTTTACACCACAAACTTATGTGCTAAAGTCATCGCGTTCGGATACATAAAAAAGAAAAAAAAAGTCTAAGAATTGGTAATTAGCAAAATAAGCAAAAAATATATATATTATTTTACTGTAGATACTGTAGCGTAGGGGAAAAGAAAACATACGGCAAAATAGTAAAATAATTGCAACTTTGATCAAATAGCAAATCGTAAATAACTCAAACTTTGTCCAAATAGCAAATCATAAAATACTCAAAATTTGTCCAATGGCAAAATCGTAAATAGCTTAAAAATGGCAAAATTGTAAATGCCTCAAACTTTGTTTTTTGTTAGGCTGGTTGTAGTGGTGGGACGCCAGCCCCCTCCATAACACCCCAATAACACGAGAAGGAGAGGATGTTTTGGTTTTTTGATAGAGGATATGAGGCTTGGTGGTGGTAGCGCTAGATGGGAGAGAAGCTATTCATGGGGCGCGCGGGGGTGGTGAATCCAGCGTTATGGGAGAGGGTGGCGCCCCTATAGAGCCGTTACACATGCTTTTATGCCGATAGAATTTGAAAGAAATGAATGTAATAACAAAGGACGTTTAGTTTAATGGTTTCTTAGTGTGTAACAAAGAAATGATTGGGCTGGTTGCCCCGATACTTACGAGCCTACCTTTAGATATGGTGTATATCTCCTAACATACCACGTCTCGTTCTAGCACGAAGTCAAATATCGTTATGTTAACGTTGTTGAATCAACATGTATACACAATCTTCTTTTTGTTCTCTCTCCGAAACACACGCAATCTTTTTGTTATAATGTCAACCGAGCTTAATTATCAAGTATCATAACACCATAAATAAATTGAAATCAAAGTATAACCAACCCATTTCACTTCAAAGTCAAAAGTGAGGGGCTACTCTTATACAACCATAAAGGAGCACAAAAGGGGTCCTGACCTATGCCAACTTTTTTTTTTTTAATAAAACAGTTTCTTAGAATATAAGGACTTCATATGCTGAGTTAGAAATATGTCATCATATGGATGATTGATTAGCCATCAAACTGGTTTTAAGACGACAGTGGCCGACAGGGGTAGGGGCGATAACTAGCAACTGGCATCCGCTAGCGGTGAACGGACGGAAGGCTAGAAAAGCCGGAAATATATAGATTTTATTGTATCCACAATTTATATTCAGTCAGATTTAAAGCTTTTAAGATGCCTGGGTAAAGTTAAATGTTTAAGTTTGTATGAAAATTTGATGCAAAAACAATGTTTTCTGATTTTGTAAGTTTTGTGAAACATAACCACTTCAACTTCTGCAGACCATATCATGAAGTCTAATCAAAGAACACGCCTTTATAAAACATAGAAGAATCAAATTTTGAATCCAATCTTTTCTATAACATATGTCACACAACTTCAAGAAAAGTGTCGAAAATGCGGTTTAACTAACATCTGATCTCATATGAACCTGCTTTGGTAATATACCTGACCCACTCGACCGTGTTGTACCCGCTCTTCTCCCATACCTGTTTAATAAAAGATCAATAAAACTAATCATTAAAGATTTGAAGATGATGAGTTATTTTGCTGCGTTGATACACAAATTTAGTATGGTAAGATGTACCTTGAGAAACCTGACTCTTAATCCAGATGCTGTAAACATAGGAACCTGCAAAAACACAAGAATAAATAATTTACTACTTTGCAATTTCTAATCATTTGAGGGTCGAAAAGTATTCTTTAAATGATCAAAAGTTATCACCTGAAACTCCATTTGTATTGGTGGCCTAGTCGATGATTTCTTTTCTGCAATCGTTGAAATCAACTCCACTTCTGCACTCAAAGTTGACTCTGTTTGTCCTGGGAATTTTCGTATCCTGCAGATTTATTGTAATTACAACATGTGTTAAAAACCACTACCTAATTATAGGGCATGCATAAAAAAAAATTATGAAGTTAACAAGAAAAAATAAGATCACAATCGGAAGATACTCACTTCCACATCAAACAATCCATAGAAGCATTGTACTTTGCTCGCCCAGATGTCACTTGAACACTTGTTTTTGCTGTCTGTTTGGGTACTGGAACCTTAATCACAACTCCAAGTGCAAACATTTTGGCGCCAAAAACACTCTTTACCTGAAAGCCAGTAAGGTTAGAGTAAAAGTAGAGTAAGTTAAGTGATAATTTAGTTGTTTTCGACCCATATATCTATTAATAGGTCACATGTTAGAGTAACATTGAAATAATATATTGTTGTAATCATATTCGGCGAACTCATTATTTTTTAAAAATAAAATTCAGATAAAAAAGTGTTCCGGGTCAACAATTTGACCCGTTACAAAACCCGCTCAATATGCCATCTATGTTGTCTACAAACCTTCACGTTAACTTCCATGCGTGTCCTACCCAATTCTTTGATGGTGGGCAATACCCGAAATGGAAGATTTACACCCTCAGTGATACGATATCTGTTTGCATAAATTATTAACATAAATGTTACAACATGTTGCATAACATATCAGATATAAATACCAACAAGAGAGTGAGATTACTTCATTAGCTCGAATTCACCATCTGGTGGCACAAAACTGACCGTTTTTTCTGAATTAAATCTGGTCAAGTTTACACACTGATGGAAGGTAACATCATCCAGCTCAATAGTTTTCCCACTGCATTAAATAGTAAACTCATAAACTGGAAGTCTGGAACAATCGAACAAATATCAAACATGTAAAATTAACATATCTAAAACCAGAAAATTACCTCTTAGTAGGGCGCGACTTAATTTCAGCTTCTTTTTCCAGTCCAATTTTGTCATTTAGTCCCAGTTTCAAATCAGGCATACCAGTAAGGAAACACTTCATAAGAATCTTGCCCGTTACATCACAACGTAGTACGCTACCTATTAGCATTAATATTTAATGTTATGTATCAAGGTAATTAAAATATTAAACATATTTTCACATTTGAAACACATCTAAAATTGTACCTTTTGAAGACATAAGAAGATTAACACTTTCCACAATATCCAAAAATACTTCATTCTTTTTATAAACAAGACCTTCCCTACGCCACCCAACCGCACCGGTTACTTGTAAAGTAGCATTGGGGACAGGTTTATCTGTAGGCTGTTTAAATTCATAGAAAAACGAGCTACAATTCAGAAATAATTAATTTCCATAAAAAATAAAATAAAGTATTACCTAGATATGAAAAACAATCCTGGAGACAAATAAAAAAATAATATGGGGCAACAAACCTTGGATGAGAAAGGTGAGCGTACACCTTCTTGAGTAATGTAAAGCTTCAACATTTCTGGTGAAAGATTTTGTGGATAACCAAAATCCATAATCTCTGCAAATAAAACAAGATATAGAGCAGACTCAAACATGATATAATACAAAAAAGACACTAAAGATATATGATTTAAATAAAGCAACTCTTACCGTCTAATAACTCGTATATCAGAACAAAGTTGTTGCGTATGGCATCCTCATCAAAGGCACCACCAAAATACGACTTAAATAAATTAACCGCCTGCATGAGAAGAAAATTAGTTAGCAAACATCAGTCTTAGGATTTTATATGGAGAAATATATATATTTTTTTTGTTTACTATCTTCTTGATGAATTAAGAGTTTAAAAGGTTCAGAAACTACGTACATTCACAAATCACAAGTCTTAATCTTTCTTTTCCTAAAGAAATATCAATTCCACAGACCCTTGAAAACTGAAAATTAAAACATTACCTCAACAACAAACTTGAAGGCACATGCTACATTCGCATTACTGCTGACAACAATGACAATGTAGACATTGCTAATTCTCATATAGAAAAACGAGCAACCGCCAATCTGGCGAACAGGACATGTTCCAAGTTCCTTCGTTTGCATTATGTGAAGTCTAAAGGCGTCAACCATATTTCCCCTAAAAGATGTAACAACAAAGAACAAACAGAAATAACAAGATACATCAGTACATTTATATGTCTGTAGTTACAGCAGCTGAAAATATGACCTTTGTGTTACTATTGATGAGATCCACATATATAATCTACTGAAAAAAACAACTTTGACAAAACAACACAGGCAAAATTAAACATAAAACTATATGATGAATACATCAAATTATTTAAAAACTTTTCATACATAACACATGGAATCAATGAAACTGCACTTATAATCTCTAAACCTCGTTGATTCTAGTCAATCACAGAAGTTATTTAAACAAAACTGCACAATTTAAAGAAACCTATTTGTAATTTTCCTCTTCTCTCCATATAGATGCTTTATGAAAAATCAAACAGGAAATGCAAACCCTATCTTAATCAATCGTTAGGGCAACTAAACTGTGAACAAATCTCAGAAGTTATCAATCGATTACTTAACTTATCATCATCAAACTAAAGGCATCATATGTAAGTAGGACAGAGAGAGAGAGAGAGAGAACTGACCCGACGTCATCGCGATAAAGACGATTAATGAGGACATCGCCGCGAAGATTTAAGAAGTATATGGCGGAAGCAGAGACCGGCATCTCTAGAACCGCCGGTGCAGTGAACAATTGAATCAGAAATCGGAAGAAACAAGATGAGTGCAGGTCAGATCTGGAATCTTTTTTTCTGAAATTGATATTTCAGATTTCTTGTAAAAGTTTCTTCGGTTGCAGCTGTCGACGAGACTAGTCAACGGACAAATTGGGGCAGTTTCGTTGAACAGATAGATACACAGCGCAATGATCCGTTTGTTAAAGGGTTATGTTAGGTACACCATGGTGTACCCAAGGTTAGGTACACCATGGTATAATTAAGGTATAATAATAATAAGTGTAGTATCTTATGTACTTTGAGAATTGTGTTTTATAATTTGTCAAATTATTTGACTTTATTCCTATACTAGTTTATTCATAAATTTTTATAAAAAGAAAATTTTAATTCTATTAAAAATCTGTTTTAGAAAAAAATTATTTTTTTTAAATAACTCTTTTAAACAGTTTATAAAAACGTTTTCTAATTTTTTTTAATGTTTTTTTAAAACGTTTTAATTGTTTAATATTTTTGAATTATTTGAATCGATTTCTTTAACATATGTTTATTTTTGTAAATTTGTTTTTAATTCTTTGTAAAAGACAAAAAAAGGTTTATATATGAAAGAAAAGTTGAAGAAATGTATATAAAAACTTTTTTTTATTTAAAAAGGAACATGACTAAAACTTTTATGCTCTAGCATTTTTAAAGAATTAAGATTTTTTTTTAAAATTGAAATTGTTATATAAAGATGTTCCGTTTACCATAAAAGTTTTATAATCATGTTCTGTTTAAAAAAATATTTTTATAATCACTTCTTCAACTTTTCTTTTATATATAAACCTTTTTTTTTGTCTTTAACGAAGAATAAAAAACACATTTTCCAAAATAAACGTATGTTAAAGAAAACGATTTAAATAATTCAAAAAATATTAATCAATTAAAACATTAAAAATACGACGCAATCCAATATGAACGTAGAGGCTCCAACCCTACCTCCCCGGTTGATTTAGACCCGATGAGATTAACATAAATCTTGTTGTTGTTCCACATTAACGTAAATTATTTAAAATTTATTATTATTATTATTATTATTATTATTATTATTATTATTGTTGTTGTTATTGTTATTATTATTATTATTATTATTGTTATTATTATTATTATCATTTTTATATTATTATTATTTAGAAACCATACAAAAAGATACGACATATGTTATGAGTATGACTTTTATTTTGTTCATTCACGTATACGTACGTACGCCTACATACCGGTATAAAATACAATCTTATAATATATGTGACGTAGTACGATACGGTCGCCGTTTCAAATTATAATAAAATAAATATAAAATTTATGGTTATAATAACAATAATAATAACAATAATAATAATATTAATAATAATAATAATAATAATAATAATAATAATAATAATAATTGTTAGGTAATTATAATAATATAACAATTAAATAATATGTATGTAGTAATCATTGTTAGACACACCACTCCATGCTAATCATTATTAGGTACACTATTAAATGGTAATCATTGTTAGGTACACCATGGTGTACCCAAGTTAGGTACACCATGGTGTCCCTAAGATTTCCCTTGTTAAAACAACCACATTCATAAAACATTAACGTTTGATAAAACATTAACGTTTGGTTCACAGAATATAATATAATTGAAATTATAAAGTTTTTCTTTTAAATTTGTACTTAAGTTAAGTAAAGAAAGAGTTTGGAATACAATGAATTCCTTTAATCAATGTAATTTGAGGTCATGTAATTTTCCTTCGTTAAATTGATTAAAGGAACTCATTGTATTTCAAACCCCTTCCTTACCCAACTTAAGCACAACTTTAAAAAGAAAACTTTACAATTCTAATTACATTACATTCCGTGAACCAAACCCCACTTATCTAAAACTTAGTATTAACTTATTGGCTTTTCGAAAAGCTAATAAGTTTAAAATATTCTTTGGGTAATCTAAAAGCACTTTTGATTTTAACTTTTTGATAAGGAGAAAAAAATTATCTTCAAAAGCTAAAAAAACATAGTTTTTGAAACTCCTTTTGAAATGAAAATTACTAATATGCTCATCTTTTTTACTCACGAGACCTTATCACTTTCTCCTATTTTTGTCATTTTACATGAATAAGATAAAAAACATTTTTTAAAAACAATTTGGTGACTTTTCCCACCACAAAAGCTAATCTAAACATTTTTTTTAAAACTCCTTTTAAAAAATTATAATTTAAAAAATGCTTTTAGCTAAAAGCACCTTTACACTCAAATAAACACTCCCAAACTGTGACAACCCGTAAGATTTCTAAGTCTAAAACCTCGTTTAATTACGTGCTTATCTGTTAAATGTGCATATAATCTAGGTTTGTTAACTTAAATAATGTATTATGCCAACCTCTATATAGTCTTGACGTGATCCTACGGTAAAACGATAACCAAACCGCCATAAACTGTAAATTAATAGAGTTGTTACCGATGGAACTTCAATAATAAAATAAAATAAAAATGATATTTTTATTTATAATTTCCGTCACTTTTGTAGTATATTTATATACGTACAAACTTGTAAACCCGGACGTCTAATATTTACGTGAAAACCCAACGCGTAGAAAATATTAATCATTTTGTCTAAAAACTCAACCATTTTCGTTAAATATTTATTTAACGTGTCACATAACGTTTTTAATAAAAATAAAATATTTTTATCTAGACTTTACTATAAATCATCATCCGTGTCAAAATCTCGAAAACAAAACTCACAATTATTTTTCACTCGTTAATCACATTCGTTCGCGATTAAAAACCAAACCGAACCGTTTCGTTTTTAGTAAACCGACCCGTCACCTTTGCATGTTTGCATGTGACTCGACCCGACCAACCACCGAGCACCACCACCCGTCACCACCGGCCACCACCACCTCCGCCCACCCTCACCACTGCCGCCACCTTGCAAGCCAGCCCCACCCCCCATGCAAGTCAACCACCACCATCTCCTACACCATACCTCATCATCACCCTCCTCATTCAACCACCAAACACTCAACCTATCACCTCACCACCATCCCTCTCCCTCACCTATCCCTTTGACCCGACCGACCCCCTCCTCCCCTCTCCCTCTCGGTCACGCAACAACAACAACACACACACACCACACTCATTTTTCTTATCAAGCAAACACTCAAACACTCTTTCTCTCTCTCAAACCCAAACCCGTAACCCCCATCCCTCCTTAGCCGGTCCACGAGCACAACCCAAACACCCCCCCCCCCCCCAGCCTTTTATTTCTCCCATATATGTACAAACCCTAAACAAAGAAAGCTCCACCACCTCTCCTTCTCCCTCCCCAACCTCACGGTACTCTCTCTCTCTCTCTTTCTCTCTTTCTCTCTCTCATTATCGGCCAAGATCAAGCAAGGAGAAGGAGTCCCAAGTCATCATCAAGCATCATCTTCACCATTTCATCCCTTTTTTTCTTGAAAATCTTTCAAGATCAAGTAAGTTTTATGGTTTCCTTTCATGTTCATCTTGCTAGATCATGTATCCTTGCTCATTTCCATGATCCATTCACTCCTATGATAAGTCTTGAGGTCCATGATGATCCTTAGTTGATAAAAGTCTAGAAATCACTTAATCTTTGTTAATCTTGGTTAATGATGCTAGTTTACTAACTAGTTTTGCCATGTAAACTTGTTTCCACGATTTGATGATGTTCTATGCCTTAGATTATGTTTGTAGATGTTATAATGCCTAAACATTAAGATCCATGTCCTTAGAAATGCTAAACACCACTTAAGTCATGTTTAAAGTGCTTAACTTCACTAGGTTTTTGACCAAAAATTCAAGATTCGTTTTGGACAGATCCGAAACCTTAGGAACTCATTTTGACACTTTTGGAACAACTTTTGTAAAGACACTTTGCTTGGAAATGACCCTAAGTACCTCTACATTGTAAAACATAAGCCGGAAAACCCTAAAAACGACCCCTCGGGCTAACTCCAAAATTTTCAGAATGTTTGGACTTCCTAACAGTGGACTTAGACATATTAATGAGTGGTAATAGTTGGATAAAAATTAGGCCTGTAAACGAACCAAACGAACACGAACAAGGGTATGTTCGTGTTCGTTCATTTACTTTTAAGCGAACACGAACACGAACATGAACACTAGTCGAACAAAATTTTCTTGTTCGTGTTCGTTCGTTAAGAAAATGAAAATGTTCGTGTTCGTTTATGTTCGTTCGTTTAACACTAAACGAACGGTTCATGAACATTAACGAACATGAACATAAACGAACAGATTAATAAACGAACATAAACGAACAAAACCATAACGATCGAACAACTAGATAAATGAACATAAACGAACAGATTCATAAACAAACAGATTCATAAACGAACATAAACGTGTGCTAAACGAACAGCAACAAGTTTAGATTTAAACAAACACATCTAAATGAATAGTTAAGAGGTTCATAGTCTCCAAAATTCACAAAATTCTTCCAAAAAATCATCCACTTTGCATCCAAAAAAACATCCACGTTGCATCATCAAAACCTACAAAGAATAAAAAAGTACATAAGTTCAGGTTAGTAGTTCAAATATGTGGAAGAAAAAATATAAGTCAATACTTCACCCGAGTCATTTTCAATTAAGCTCAATGCATGTAATATCATCATTTTCCTACAATAGCATAAAAATATATATTAGTAATATACAAATAATAACAACAAGAGATGGTATAGTTCAAAGAACAAGCAAAATACCCGGTTTTCCTTTTTATGCAATCCATAGTAGTGGCGATACCAATCAGCTCCACAAACAAGCATATCTACCATCTTCGTTCCTAAACAAGAACGATGAGGGTCGACAACCCTCCCACCAGCGCTAAATGCGGATTCTGAAGCAACTGTTGTTATCGGGATGGATAAGATATCAACTGCCATTTTAGACAAAATTCTATACTTGAGTCTATTTTCCTTCCACCATCTTAGCGCATCAAATCTTTCATCTTCCTTACAAATGTATACTCCTTCATCTAAATATGTGGCTAACTCCGTCTTCACATTCGCAACAACATCAACACTTCTAATATGTTGGGCGTACCTATCTCTACCTGTTTTCACACCCTTACCAAATCTAGAAGTCATAAATTTAGAATGACTAGCTTCGGTCTCACTTCTAGTCCCAATAGATGCACTACTAGATTCAACATAGGATTCTTTATGTTCCTTCACATACTCATTGAACAAAATCTCTAGAGTGTCACGAACAATTTTAGCTTCTACTTGAGCATCAACAACAGGATAAATCGTGTTGAAAGACAAATTAAGCAGTTTCATTTTATATCTAGGATCAAGAATAGCACTGATAGAAATCAAAAGATTAGAATCACCCCAATATTTGTCAAACTTCTCCTTTCTTTCCACATATTAGTTGTGATGCTCACACGATCAACATTGTCCAACAATTTTTTGAATTCTTTTCTTTCCAAGTTCATAACTAGAAATACAATCTTGACGAACTGAAGCACGCGAGATCTTGTTAAATTCAGGATTAGCTTCCTTCACCGCCACATTAAACAACTCATACTCAACGAAATTGAATGGTAGCTCATGAACCATTACCATATGAGATATAACCTCCCTCATCCTAGCATTGCTAAACTTCCAGTTTTGGACCACCAATGATGTTTTTCTAGAAGAAACATTCAACTTTAGTTGGCTTCTATCACTAGCTTTTAACTTCGTGCAAACCTCTTTGATTTGTCTAAGTAATGGAGTGGTGCTTCCATCCTTAGGCTTCTTAATTTTGTCTCCACAATGAAGGCATATACAAGTTTCGGTTCCATCACTCTCAACTTCAGTACGAAAATGAACCCAAACAGTTGATGTCTTTTTCCTTTTCCTTTTTGTGTAAGGAGCATTCCCTACCTCATTGTTTTCGTGTTCATCCCTATAACATGTATCATGTGCATTGGCATCCTCTTCGAGATTATCAACTAAAAATACCATCCTCACTATCAATAGCCTTTTCTGAAATCTGAGTTTCTGCACTTGCTTGAAATTCTGTATCATTCGAATCGGGACGAGACATGTTTCAAGTGATATATGATAACCTAACAAAAAAATATAGATTAATTAGTTGAATTAGAAATTTAATCAAATAGAAATCCAAATCTGAATCTAACCTCAAATCAAACAGAAAACTATTTTCAAAATGCACATACAAACACACCCTTAACATATTTAGATTTATCTCATTCAAACAAGATGAAACTGAATACATTATTTGTAACTAAATACTTTCTCAACAGCTCTTGTTTTACATTATTTGTAACTAAATATGTAAGCCTAGATACATATATGTAAACAGAACTATAAAGATCATATCAAACCTCATTATAAACTCAATCAGAACTTCATGACACATTGTTTTTAAACAATTCACACACACACACACATTCAAGTATAATGGTGACCAACAGTTCTGTAAACAATTCACACACACACATTCAAGTAACAAAGGATATGCCTAACTTCACAATTCGATTTTGCAAAATTCACCGCTCAAGTTTAGGGAAAATTTAAATCGCAGATCTGTCATCAAATAGATGAAACTAACCTCAAATTCACCACAGTTTTGATGGAATCGCCGCTGATGTGATGAATCGCCGAACTGGTGGAGGTGACGGAAGGAGGGCAGGAGATCGAAAATCCGTTTAATTCCAAGCTCTATTTAAATCGGAAAATCAAAAACCCGTTTACTTTCCTGCATAAAAAGAATCGATTACAGAGAAAGATGATTTAGCAGAAACGCGCGAAGATGATACCTACTTGAAGCAGAGGGACGGAAGGGAAGGACGGAAGCAAACGACGGAAGGGAGGACGAGTTCTCCAAATGTGACGGTTGCTCTGAGCTCTCCAAATGAAACCCTAAAAGGGGGGAAGGGAGGGACGAGAGTTAGAACTTAAGATGGCTGCACATTAAAAAAAAATTATATACGCATTTATCATAAATTCTTTTATAATATTATATTAATAAAATAAATAAACATAAATAAACATAAACGAACATAAACGAACAAAAATAAACGAACATAAATAAACGAACATAAACGAACAAAAATAAACGAACATAAATAAACGAACATAAACGAACGTTCACGAACATAAATGAACGAACATGACATTTGTTCAAGTTCGTTCATTTACTTAAACGAACAAAAAATTTTGTTCGTGTTCGTTCATTTATTAAATAAACGAACATAAACGAACTTCCCGCCGAACGGTTTAATGAACGTTCGCTGAACGTTCGGTTCGTTTACAAGCCTAATAAAAATATCCCCTTTTGATTTGAGCTAAAACTAGGTCAAAACCGGCTTTAAAACGGACTTTTAATGGACCCGGAACCCTCGTTTTTATGAAGTTATGCAAAATATTGTTTGGAATGATTTGGAACATGTGTTAGGACCTATAATATCTTAGATTATATTTACAATGTGTTTGGATAATTTATCGGGCCTTAAAACTAGTCGCAGTGACAAAACTGTCAAAACTTAACCGGGCGTGTACCGCAAAACCGACACTTTAGGATTTGAAATCCTAAAACTATATTTTCTGGATTTCACTAATAAAAATAAGTGTATTTTTATTATTATAATTTTATTTTCTAGTAATATTGGAAAATAACGCGAATTGATAAATACCGGTGGAAACCCGGGTATTTCGGGCTTTTACTACAAACAGTTTTTGTAAATACAATTGAGCCCATGTTTCAAACTAATATTTATTAAATTAAATATCGGCATAAATCATTTTATAACATAGGAGAATCTCTATATATATTTTGAGAATATATGTAACTTCATTTTCCGGAACGTTATCAAGATTAAATTATTTATTAATTAAGAATAAATAATTCCAAAAGCCTGACTGTTATCAACAACCACCCGGGTCATCATGACGTCAAGACTTGACCATTATTTGGGAGTGACTTAACTGTCAATCCAAACTCTAGACCTTAAGCTGTCTTATACTGATTTAGGACTGCTAGGTTGCCTGTTATCTACTGTTACATCATTCAGACACTGATTTCTGTGAGTCTTCACGACCCCTCTTTTAAACTGTTTTAAATGCTTTTGGGCAGAATTCTTATAACTTCATATCATGCCTGATAGTTAGATAATCTGTTACCGTTATTGATTACATGATCTATTCGTCCCCCTTGTCGTATTCATGTTGATTCATGTTATGATCAAAAGCCCCGCTATAAATTGAATCCGATTATTTTAACGAAACGATGACACGTGAATAGATCTATTGGGTTAACGCCCCTGCCCTGATTGATAGCTCCAATCCTGACTCCCGTTTTCAGTCAATAGGGTATATAATGTTATAATCATTGTTCGGTAATCCTGGACAGAATAACATGAGTGGGTAATTAGTTAGTTTCAAAATTCAAGGTTCGTGGTAATAAAAATTTACAGCATCTTAACACATTATCAAATGGGTGATACATCAGGAAACCAACTTTAGTATATGAATTCTCATGTACTTGATCGGCAGCTTGCTTTTATGGAATACCTCTTTTGTGCATTATCATTAGGATCATTCATACTATCTGGAGTCATGGTCACACTAGCCTTTCAGAGATTTCACTACATAACACCTAACGGTGTCATGTCTTTAAATCTTTTAATACTTGTTTTGTAAACTATGAAACAAATGAAACATATTATTATTATTTTCCGCTGCTAAATATGAAATGAAATGTTTTCGACTCCTTAAAACGGCCCTAGTTGTTTAACCATCCAAAGATCGTTTCGTGTAACCTTGACTGTGATTCCATCTCGTTCATGCCCGACACAGAAATTACAGGGTGTGACATAAACATACCCTAATTTACTTACTACTAGGACTTCTTTCGATGTATTAGTGATGAAGGTAGAGCTTGGGTGTAACACCCCAAATTTCACAGATACATGATATATATATATATATAGTAAATACGTGTTTATATTATAAATACGTGAGCTTGATTGATGAACATGGTAAGACTATACATTGGATAGGTTGCATGCATTAGAAATACATGTTTTTAAAGCCAATATGATGATATACGCATAAACGGATGTGTTAAACGTTAAAGAAAGTAAAATATGAGATGAATATATGTTTATATGAATAACATAATGATACATGTGTGAATTAAAGAATATATACGTGTAAATACGTGTCTTAATAGTTAACGGGAAAGTAAAATGTAACATCCCGAATTTTAATTACGTGTATATTCCGTTAACGTTAGATAATATTGTGTTATGTGGCCAAATTGTGATCTAGCATGGTTAGTATATTTCCATGTTAGAATACCTTGGGGGTTAAATTGAAAATATTAAGGTTAAATAGAAATTAAACCAAAAACCAAAATTTAAGGGCCAAATCTGTAATTATGTGAAAGTTGCATTTAACAAAAGGAAGGAGGAGGAGGGGAGTCGTGAAACACGAACCTGCGCTCCAAGAACTCTCCACCTGCCCAAAATCGAATTCTGCATTATTGAGGTTCTAGGCTGCGATTTCCAGCCCCAAACTTGAATGGAAGTGTGATCACTCTTAGACCCAATTCTAACACAAGTAAGTCAATCCCCCATATAGTTGCATGCCTAGGTTTCCATGATTGGGACCTTGAATTCTGCAAAATTGTTGTAGATGTGCCAATGTTAGGTGCTATAAAACTTGTATGTCTAATTACAACTAACACCCCTGTT
>JBCNJP010000027.1:32728161-32795345 GCA_039602395.1 Deinandra increscens subsp. villosa
ATATATATATATATATATATATATATATATATATATATGTATAAGGAGATGATCATTTGAGAACCAATTGGGTTTGAGAACTTTTGAGAACCATTTTGAGCCACAAGTTATATATAAAGAAACCCCCCTCATGAATTTGAATGTTTCCCCTTGAAAATTAGTGGCTCAGATTGGTTCTAAAAGTTCTCAAAGAAAAACATTCTCATTTGATATATATAGGGTTAGGTTCAAATGAGAACCTTTTGTTTTGAGAACTTTTGAGAACTAAATCTCAACCACAAATTTCAGGGGGACCACTACAATTCATGGGAGGGGGATACATGTAAATAAACTTGTGGGTCAAATTAGTTCTTAAACTAAATTGATTCTCAAATGATCCTCTCCCTATATATATATATATATATATATATATATATATATCTATCTATATCTATATCTATATATATACTATATAAAAGAAAAGATGGATGCTGAGGTGGCATCACCACATCCATCCTTAACATCAATTTCCCACTCAAATCATCACCCCTTAAAATCATGCGGATCCTCCCCTTAGAATCACGCGGATCGTCTGCTTAACCCGACTCGCAATTTGAATTACCAGTGTGAAGTAAAAACCCTAATACGCCGGATTCCCCTCATTCACGCCCCAACATATCTCTCCCTGGCGATTTGAATTCTCCGTTCGTCTTCTCCGTTCCACTAAATCATGACGATTTCATATCCAAATCGGATCTTAACGACTGTGATGAAGACGCCATCGCCAGCGTCATCCTGAGAATCAATCGCAGAGCATATATCACCGTCCATCGATTGTTGATTTGTTCCAATCAACTTCAAATCTGTTAATCGATTTTCAAACTGATCTGAAGTTTAAAAAAACCCTATCAATTTCAGTCCTTTAGTCGTCCCAAAAAAACAGACGCTGCTCTTAAACAAGCGATTGTTCTCCATTTGCGCCAACGATCTTCATCCGATACATCTTCACTCACTCGCATTAAGGTAAACTCGATCTTCATCCATCATCATCTTATAATTTCCGGATACTTTTATGTTCTTCATTCCTCCAGGCATTCTGAATCGATTTGTTTTCTGAAACCGATATGATTGGGCTTCGTTTTTGGTTTCTAAATCACTGGTAACCTTTGGTTGGTCATATTCTGAATTCTTTTGATTAATCTGGTTTCTGATTAGAGCTTTATTCACCTAATTTTACTATTTTCAACCCCTTTTCGTTTGAATATAGATGTTGTTCATTTCCTCAATCTACTGCGTTTTTATTGTGATACTGTTTTTTCTTGACTAAATCAACGACCCTTCTCAATATTATTTGTTTCTCACCTAATTTTATCCAATGACAGAAAAATGGTATAATAACAATTGCTCTAATATTATTACTACTAGGGTGAAATATGCGAGTTGGATATTTGAAAAATGTGTATTACTGTATATATTCTCCATTTGAGAAACATTTTTGTTAGCCAAGGTCCAACAATTAAACCTCCATATCAACAGTTTTGTTTCCCTTTTATGTTAACTTATGATTAAACTACCAAATGTATCCACACAAATTTGTATATATGAACATAGAATATATAGCAAGCATAAGCATAACTAGATTCAAGTTTCTAACATGTTAATTTCTGATCAAAACAGGTTACCAACAAGAACAGTGACTAGCAATTAGCGGATTTTGTGGAAAGTAAGTTTCTTGGTTAATAGGTGAATAATCGAATTTTACTTTTAAATTAACCTATGAGTTTAGAATGATACTAATATCTATTTCTTTAATAAAAGGTAGATCCTATCAAGATGATATCCGAGTATGGTGCTCAACTAATAAAACTCTGCACAAGGCATGGTATAATATTCATATACTCACTGTTTTGGTTCTCATTTATCTCTATGAATGTGTAGTTCACAAGGTTCTTTGTAATTAGGGGTGTGAAAATCACAGTTAGTTACTAAAGTTTTTTAATGCCAAGTTGGTGGCTGGTGTGGGTTGGCTAATGGGTCAAAATTAGGATGATTTATATGTATGAGCCAAAACGGGTTACCTCGGACTGACCCAAAAATAATATGTACCCAATGTTTTTTAATATATAATTAGTGTGTCAAATGACTATGTTAATAGTTATATCAGTTCTAACTTTTTACATAGAATGTTTTAGGATGTTTTCTGTAGCAAAACTATATTTTTGGTTGGTCCAATTTGGTGATAGCTAACTTTTTTTTTATCTTACATGGTGCATATAAAGTTTAATTTGGATTGATCCATTAATAAGTTAGTTGGCCAAAATCACCACCTTTGTTACATTAGTAACTTTATAATTTGAATTTCAAGTGTTGAGATTATGATTTTTTTTATATTAAGCATCTGAGAAATTAGCAATCTATAGATATGTAGATAGTCAGCTGTTTGCGGTTCTCAAATGAAGTAGGAAGTTTATAAAGTTTTATTTACATGAATCATGCCTTTGCCTTTTCTTTCTTTATTCTTGGTGTGGTTCACCGTGCTTTACTGGACCAAATAAACTATTGAACGGTTAGCAATTCAAAAAATAAGAAAGTAACATGAATATCTATAAAATATGATAAAGAGAATTTGGATGGAAAATTGTTTTTGGTTGCTTTATTAGATTTTTTTGGAGCAGCATTTTGGAGTTTAGTTGGAGTTGGAGGTGGTGGCATATTTGTTCCAATGCTTACCCTAATTATTGGGTTTCATCCTAAATCTGCTACTACAATGTCAAAATGTAAGAATACATCATGTCCAACATGTATCACTAATAAATCACGTCCAACATGTATCACTCTATTTAGTAATATAATTTCACATATTTTATTTTTAAAAGTTATTTATTTTCCAGGTATGATCATATATGGGTGCAGCAACATCAACTGTTTATTACAATCTTAAACAATCTTAAGTTAAGACATCCAACACTTGATATGCCAATTAATGATTAGGATTTGGTATTGTTATTTACATTTTAATTGTTATTTTTGTAGGTATTGTTGGTATGTTTATGTTCAATTGTATCTTTTTTTTGTCCCTTTGATTGTTTGTTATGCACTAATCAGGATTACCTTTATACATTACAAACATAGGGGAAAGATCTATAGAAAACCAATAATTATCCAGAAAACCAAAAAACCAACCTTTTTTTCTTTATAACTTCTTTATATATTAATATTTTTTAAAAATAATTTCACCAAAAATTCTATAATTTTATTAGCTTTATTTATGTGAAAAAAAATTTAAAAAATAAAAAGTTTAGTGATTTTTTATTATTGCATCATGCAATAGTACCAATAGTATTGCATAATGCATTATAATTAAAACTACTTAAAAACAAGAGACTTAACTTAAATATGAATGTGGTTTATGCGAATAATGTAAAAAACAAAGAATTGACATTCATAAACCAATTTTATATTATTGTTGCATAGTGCAATATTAATTTCAAGCTAAAATTCGAATTTTATTTTATTTTTTAAAAAAACTCGAAAACGTTTTTAAAGTTTTTTCTTTTTCCAATATTCTTAAAATCATGAAAGAAACATATAAAAAAAGTTTAAAAAAAAATAATTTTTTTCCTTGGTTTTTTGGTTTTTTATAAAATATTGGTTTTCTATAGAACCCAACCCTACAAACATATTAATATTTAACATCTCTTTAAGAGACTTTTCTAAATGGTTTATGATAAAATTTTAGCTTATGTACAGGGAGATATTTTGAGGCAGAAAAGATATATCCGATGGAAATATTCACACCATTTGAGCTTATATAGAGGTAGTATTTATTTATTAATATTGCCACATGCCTACTTACATTTATCAAATGAAACTAAACTAGCATCCTTTATCATTAAAGGCTCGAGATAACATCATAGATTTTGCATATTGGTTATCAACAGCTTAAAGTCTTCTGCTCCTACTACAAAATAGAATAGCATGTGATTCACCCTACAACCCACTGCATTGTTTGATCTAATGACACAGTTATGTTATTAGTGTGTTTCATTGAATACTTATTTGAAGTTTAAAATATTTATGAAGCTTTTTTATGCCATATATATGAAATGCGTCTTAGAAGTAACATTCAAACATTCAATTAATTTGCCAATATATAGGATTAGATTTCTAATTTCTAACTACTAATTTTTGTTGATGCTCTCTTCTTCCAATCAAGCTTGAGCCAGAAGCCAAGAAAAAGGTCATGAGGGTTCTTATGGCTAGGCCAGGTCTTAATAGCAAAGGTAAAAAAAACTCAACTTTTGAGCAATGACTTTGAAGTGAACGTGTCTAATATTGATGGACATGTTTTCCACTACAATGTACGTTTTTCATTCTCTTAGTATCCAAGCTATGTAAAACAAAAAACTATGTTTCTAACCGGTTCACAAGATACTTATATGTATTTGAGAACATTTGAGTTCCCGGCTACAATGCGTGAAGGGTTTTTTATATCATATCATATATATATATATATATATATATATATATATATATAGTGAAAAGTTCATTGTAGACACTCCCATAAGTGTAGACAGGTAGACACCCTTTTTCACCATTAGATCTCTTGATCTAATGGTTGTGATTAATTTTCTTTTTTCTTTTTTTCTTTTTTCTCATTAATTAAAAACTTTCACATGTGAAAAAGAGCTATTTCACATGCGAAAGTGTCTACAATGAACCTCACCCTATATATATATATATATATATAGGGTGAGGTTCATTGTAGACACCCCATAAGTGTAGACAGGTAGACACCCTATTTCACATGTGAAATTACTTTATTTCATATGTGTTTTCACATGTGAAATTTTCTGAACAATGAGAAAAAGAAAATAAAAGAAAAAATAAATTAATCATAACCATTAGATCAAGAGATCTAATGGTGAAAAAAAGTGTCTACCTGTCTACACTTATGAAGGTGTCTACAATGAACTTTTCACTATATATATATATATATATATATATATATAGTGAAAAGTTCATTGTAGACACCCCCATAAGTGTAGACAGGTAGACATCCTTTTTCACCATTAGATCTCTTGATCTAATGGTTGTGATTAATTTTCTTTTTTCTTTTTTTCTTTTTTCTCATTAATTAGAAACTTTCACATGTGAAAAAAAACTATTTCACATGCGAAAGTGTCTACAATGAACCTCACCCTATATATATATATAGTGAAAAGTTTATTGTAGACACCCCCATAAGTGTAGACAGGTAGACACTCTTTTTCACCATTAGATCTTTTGATCTATTGGTTGTGATTAATTTCTTTTTTTTTCTTTTTTTCTTTTTTTACACTTTTCATACAATTTCGCATGTGAAAAAAACAAATTCTTACTTTTTTCTTTTTTTTTCTTTTTTTCTTTTTTCTTTTTTTCAAATAATTTCGCATGTGAAAAAAAAATTGTAGACACTTTCGCATGTGAAATAGCTCTTTTTCACATGTGAAATTGTTTGAAAAGTGTGAAAAAAAAAAGATTAATCACAACCATTAGTTCAAGAGATCTAATGGTGAAAAATGTGTCTACCTGTCTACACTTATGGGGTGTCTACAATGAACCTCACCCTATATATATATATATATATATATATATATATATATATATATATATATATATATAATTCACAATAAACATATGATTTTAGTTTATTATAATTCATTTTCTATTTCTTTTGAATTATTAATTATTAAATTACTTTATAAATTTTGGTTGTAGGGTGTTGAAATTGTGTTCAAGTACTGGTAATGAGCTGCTAATTCTTGATATATTTTAGAGGTGCCAATGTGGGTGTATTGGGTAACGGGTGAAAGTGAGTTCAAGCTGAATGAAGTAACTTTTAGTGAGTTTAAGCTGAATGAAGTAACTTTTAGTATGGTTTTTTCATGATTTGCTAAATGAGGCATAACTGGCAGCTGCATGTCTGACTAAGGTAAAATAACTTCATGTCTGACTTTAGCACTTTGAGACATCTTCTAAGGGCATTTACCTAGGATGTAAAATTGATTATTGGAATTTGCACGTAATATATTGTAGCTTACATAGTTTTTAAATTAATCTTGATTCAAATAAGTATTGGTTCTTATATATATTACCATCCACATGTATGTATACATACCTACATATATCTACATGTGTTCCCCTTTATTTGTATATGTGTTTGTTAAGGTACGTTTATGTATACACAGTGTAGGTGTTTGGTTAGCATCCATAGTATAGGAGAAATCAATTAGACAATATATAGGAACACCAACCTTATTTCTCACCAAATTTTCCAACATGAATCCATGCTTTAGTCATGGGGCTTTACGTTGCATTATCAAGGGTTAAAAGCAGGGACAAACTAAAACTTCTCATATTGGATGGAGACGGAAATGTGACAAACCAAACATCATAAATTGTTTATAAGTCTGTATTTTTGAATTTGTAACTTTTTACATTTATCGAATGTTGCTTTTTTTTTAATTCCAATTATCGAATTACATTTACTATAACATATTATTATAATTATTAACTTTTTAAATTCCGCCCATGCGTGGCACGGGTATCAAAAACTAGTATATATATATTTGAACAGCTGAATTTTAATATAAACAAACAAGGTCAAGAAGAGCAAGGAAAAATTACATCAAAAGCAAGGGATTAGACATCCAATGATAACTTCTACACCAGTGCATTCTCAGGCTAATGGCCAGACAGAGTCTAGCAATAAGATCATCATCGACAATTTGAAGAAGAGGCTCAAGGAGAAAAAAGGAAAATGGGCAGAAGAACTACCATTAGCATTGTGGGCTGATAGAACTACATCCAAGAATGCCACAGGCCAGACTCCCTTTTCCTTGGTCTTTGGTACAGAAGCAGTCATTCCGACATAAATGGTGGTCCCAACATTTAGGGTTATCAGTTAAACCCAGGATACAAATAACGAATCCCTGGCTGATGACCTTGATACCGTGGATGAGCTACGAGGACAAGCTGCTTGCAGAATGGCCGCATATCAACAAAGGATCTCTAAAACCTACAACAAACATGTGAGGATCCGAAGATTCATGGTAGGAGACTTGGTTCTAAGGAAAACATTTCAGAACACGACGAATCTAGCGGATGGTAAGTTAGCCCCTAAATGGGAAGGTCCCTACTTGATTGACTCAGAAGAGGTAGGTAAGGGGGCATAGTGGCTTGCCAACATGGAAGGTGAGTTATTGCCAAGACCATGGAATGCGATTCATTTGAAAGCCTATTTTATGTATGTTTAGTACTCCAGGATGCTGCGTTCCAGGTATGTCTCCTAACTAAAAAATTGATCAAGGTATTTCTCTTGTATTCTTTATTATCGAGTACTTATATTTTATTTTTATTTTCTTAACTCATTTTTATCATTTCCTATAAAGACTATTGACTCTTTTGGTTGAGACATTTGGATGAAAACAAATCACCGACCCTAGATGCATGACCCCCGCCTGTAGCGCGCGTTAACCCACATATTGGATTCAGGATTATGGGATCGACCTGTGTTGATAGCATGGGCGACAACCTCATGATTCATGGACGTATGGGGGTTCCTTAAGGTTATTGGTGTTATCACACCAACATAAGACACACAAGACAATACCCTAGTTCGCCGGTTCGGCTCGAGGTGGACCCTAGAATGCGCCAGTACGGCACCGGGAATGACCCCAGTTCGCCGGATCGGCACTGGGCTTGACCCCAGGATTTTTGGGCTTGTCCCCAGTATGTTTGGGTTTGACCCCAAGATTTTTGGGTTTGATCCCAGGTATTAAAACTTATTCCTAACATGTGCAGGATATATCTAAGTAATTACGACCTAGGATGTCATGGCATGGCAACGCCAAATCCTAGGATTTCGATATCGATAAGTTGTCACTTAACATTCCGAAGCATAAATGACACTAAGGATGGGGTACTTGCACGAGAAGGAGTTTTACATTCAGGGTACACCCCAGGATGTAGAAGGTATGAGTTATTTCCTTAGCATATTTATCAGAATTACGTATTCGTTTGTGCAGACAGGATAAAAATATCACACAAGCATATAGTTCAAAAATCGGTTATATATAAAGAACCACCCCTTGGTTGGAGCAAAGTGTCCAACCACCTCAGGGTGGTTCAGAGTCAAAACCACAGGTGTCTAGCCTGTGGGTGGAGCATCGTAACACCGGGAATCAAACCTTCGGCAACCATTACGAAAGAAATTGTTTTAAGAAAAAGCTTCACATTAAACAAAAAAGGAGATCAAAGACCATGGATTATTGAACAGTATCCACGACTGCTACATCCACAGCGTTTTCACCTCCTTCCTTCACAGCTTCCTCCCCGACATCCTTCTCTGCCCCAGCATCCTCGGCCATCGGCTGCTCTGCTCCAGTCCCAGGTCCGGATGCACCAACAGGCAGGGTCACCTTGGCACCCTGGGTCTCAACAACCTCATACCCTTGGGGAACAACACCACCCAGGGCGCGCAACTGTTTGAGCCACAGTGGCACAGTCCAGTTGGCGTCAGTGTGACCCGTGTCCTTTGCATCCTTGGCCATCTTTAGCTTGGTCTGCAGCACCGAGATCATGGCCAACTTTTTGGACGTCTCCACATACTCCTTCAGGGTTTTCTCGTGCTGGAGCCGGGCCTCGACCGCTTTTTTCTCATGTTCGAGCAGCAGCTTCTGGGCCTTGTCATGCAGGGATTTGGCCTTGGATGCCTCCTTGTTGGCTTGAGTGACCCTGGATTTAAGGGTCTCAGCCTCAGCGGCGTGCCTCTCGGCAGCCTCGATTTATGTAATACAAAAAGGTAAATACAAGTTAGAACTTGCTCTATATTTGACCATATAAAATATGTAATACAAAAGCAACCATGGGTTACCTGATGAGCGACGGCCTCAGCATGCTGCACGAGCTCCTGGGATATAGCTCAGCCAGCGGATGTTGAGCAGCAGCGGTGCTGGACCCTCGGGTCTTTCTCTTCATACCTGATGCCCTGGATGTGGTGGCCTTGGATGCTGGGGTAGGCTCGGCCTTGACGGTGCTCAATATCATCAGGTCCTGGTCATCAGCTAGCCCAGAGGAGAAGGCAGCTTCAAGGTCATCGATATCATATGCAGGGGCAGCTGCAAAAGGAAACATGATCTAGGATGTCAGCAAGTCAGGTATGAAAGAAACTAACAAAATGCAGGGTTACTTACAACTCGACATGCTGACGGTAAGCTGGGAAAGACCTGGATGCCTGACAGCTCGGAATGCGCGCTCAAACTCAGAGATACCCAGAAACTTCTGCAATTTGCTTTCTGTTTCCTCCTCTTCAGTACCGACCTCCTTCAAACTCTTCGCTGCAAAAAACAACATTCAAGGTCAGATTACATAATTTTAAATAAAAACCCTAATATCTAATGCAGGTATGCCTACCCTCTACAACCCAAGCTTCTGGAAGCTGATGACCACATGGAATCCTGGAACGCTTGACAAAAAAGAATTTACCTTTCCATTTACCGTGTTAGGTAGCGTTAGGGATGAGTTGCATGTCCTTCGAAAGGGACTTAAACAGGAAACGGATCGAACCGTGGGATTTCAGCTCGTAAGCCAGGGTTATTTCCGACAAGCCGATCAGGTGTTCATAAGAATTGTTCAGGCGATCTAGGGTTCCTAGGATGTGCTACACGACAGGAAGGGTTTGGGCATATGAAAGGCCAGTGGCCTGGAAGAATTCGGCAACGAGGCCAGAGAAGGGATATGACAGACCCATACTAAACGGAGTAAAACGAAAGCAGACCCAGGTTGGAGATACGAAGTCAGACCTTAATATAGGGTCGAAAGCCCTGATAACAGCAGAAGAGGGAAGAAGACTAGAATATTTCACCAATGCAATCTCATTGTTTGTGAAAGTGTATTTTTCTTGCTCGGGATGGAGAAAATATTTCTGATCAAGGAAATCTTCCACCCTGGCAAGAGAAATGGTGGGTTCGCGAAGGACTCGTCGTTTAGTCATGGTTTGAGAAAGGAAAAGGAATCAGAGAAAAGAAAATTACCTGGTCGGAATAGGCGAAAGAGATGATGGATGCATGAAATTCTCAACTCGGGTGTGGTAAAAGACTCGAGTGATGGGTGTATTTATGAGCGAAAGAAGTTACAGGGGTGAGAGGACGTTAATGGATGAGATCGAAACCGAAAAAGCAACTTCTGCGGATAGGATTGAAACGGAAACGATGACTCATCTCAATTTAAAAATTCATAACTGTAAAATCTTATCTACAAGCTGCGAATTTTGGGGGCAATTGTTTTACCCTGGATTTTGCCCCTGAATTTTACAGATGACCTCCGACAGCTTAAGACCTCTGGATGTCAAATATATAGGGACTGCGCTTTCGATTACCGATACCCAGGATTTCCATTTATGTTCGTAGTACCTTTATTTGATTATCATCCCAGGATGTAATGTACTCTGAATTTATCTATTTCATCTACCTGATCCCAGCATGCACGGATAGCATGCATGCGAGGGCGACGTTACTAATCTTTTCTTTGATTCTATGTGATCGAGCAAGGAACAAGAAGATGGATAACGGTCATGTGGACTCAATCAAAGTCAGAAGCACGTGTGGAAATGAAGACCCGCGACCAAACTCGGTTAAATAACGGCTACAAGTCGTTGAAAGGAAGATCCCAAGAATCACGGATAGTTAGTTAGGATCTACTTGTATTTATACGCGGCATAGGGATTCATTTTAGACACTTACGAACACTTGTACTCTCACTTACTCACCTAGCAATCGGCACAAACACTTGTAATTGAATTGTGTTCAGTGGAATAAACGGGCAACGTGTGTTATCGTTGCCAAGGGGTTTTTTATGTCGGCGGCTCTTGGAGACATCCAAGGGTTAAGGGCTTTTTCACCTCAAAAATCTTGGTGTTCTTAGTTGCATCCAAGGAAGTTATCACGTGTGTTTCCGTTTCTTTTATTCAAACCTTAGATATTAACCGGCAAATTCAATTTTACCAATTTAGCATTCAAGGCACCTAGCCTCAGAAACTAATTTGATTACCAAATTAAGCTTTATAATTTTTTGCCAAAACAGTCATCACGATAGTTGCTAATGAATCCATCCTTGTTCAACGTTAGGGCGAACAAACGAGGAAATCGATGATAGAAAGGACGATCTCCCACCTAAACTTTCTTCCAAAATTGAGTCTTATTACCGTTTCCAACACGTTTACGAAGAGCATTAGAAGGAAAAACATTGGAAGCGTGAACCTTTTCAACCGCTGACGTAATTCTATTCCAAGCACTTGTGGTTTTATCACTAATTCCTTTACCATATTCAGACCCATGAGTAGCCCGAATCACTTGAAACCATAAATTATTGTTATTGTTAACGAATCGCCATTTCCATTTGTAAAGTAGCGCCTTGTTCATAGCAAAAAGACTACCAATACCAACTCCGCCATGATCTTTAGGAGCAAGAATAAGAGGCAATTTAACCCATATCGAACAATGGTAGTTATCATCAATACCCAAAAGAATTTAGCACGAATTGCTTCAAGTGATTTCAAAACTTTAACGGGAACACGAAAAAGAGAAAAATAGTAGGAACCAATCGAACCTAACACCGAAGACACCAAAGTAGCCCGACCTCCAATCGATAATAAATTTCTCTTCCATTGAGCTAATCTCTTTTTGAACTTTTCAATAATCAGATACCAATTGGAAATACGAGACATATTCGATCCCACCGGCAAACCCAAATAAGTGAAAGGAATAACATCGGGTTTACAACCGGCTAAATTAGCCAAATTATTCACTTCATTCGGACTGACTCCGACTTAAAAATTGAGGATTTGCTAAGATTAATTGATAAACCGGAAACCAGGTAAAACATCCGAAGAATAGAAACGGTGTTTTTAACATTTTCCTCTGACCAGTGACCAATAAAAATGGCATCATCTCCATAGAAAAGGTGGGATAATGAAACATTATTAAGACGAATACCTCGAAAACAATGTGCCGCCTCCGCATCTTTAATAAAAACATGAAGGCCTTCCATCACAAGAATAAATTAAAAAGGAGCCATCGGATTTCCTTGACGTAAGCCTCTCCCAATTGAAAACTCGGAAGAAGGACTCCCATTCACCAAAACAGAAGCCTTCGTCGAGGCAAGACATGCTCGAATTAGGCTGCACCACTTACTACCAAAACCCATAAAGATCATCATAGTCTCTAAATAATCCCAAGAAACTGAATCATAAGCTTTAGCAAAATTGATCTTGAACATAAGCAATTTCTTGTTTTATGAAGAAACCAATCAAGAATTTCGTTTAACATCAACGGCCCGTCCAAAATTTGTCTTCCTTTGATAAATGCCAATTGTTCCGAACTCACAACTTTATCAAACACCCCTGCTAATCTATTGGCAAGAATCTTAATAAAAATTTTATATTGAATACCGACAAGACTAATTGGGCGATAGTCAGAAACCGTGACCGGACTAGGGATTTTCGGTAGCAAAGCAATAAAAGAGGCACTGCATCCATTAGGAATCATAGAGGAATCAAAGAACTCATGCACAAAACCCACAATGTCATCTTTCAAAATGTCCCAGTAATGCTTCACGAAACCGAAAGAAAAATCATCCGGGCCCGGGGCTTTGTCCGAACCACAAGACCAAATGATATTAAAAGAATGATAGAGTTCTAATTTTCAACTGTGATTTAATAGAAGAAAATTATCAAATGTCATTTGACCCAATGGTATGTAGATGATGGTTAGAGTTTGAGGACCCAGATGTCTTAAGTTTAAACCTGACTCAAGGGGGGTTTTACCAAATGATACGTTTCCCCCTTGATGTTGTTTCTGGATGAGTCAAGCATGGGATGTCAAATCCAGTATAAACTTTTGCAATCCTGTCTAAAGAAGACTCATTCGAGTATTGAAGATTTGGGAAATTCCAAACGCTTAAAAAAATAGAAGAAATTCTATTAAAATCAATGTTTTAAAAACCGGTTTTTTAGTTGAACCGAAAAACCTTCCGGGACTGGTTCGACCGGTCGGACCGGTTAGACCGGCTGGTTGAACCGGTTAGGGGATTTATATATATTTTTTTTATAAAAATGCTAATAAACTTGTACACCCCAACAAAAGTAGTTAAAATACAATTATAATCCACTCAAAAATAATATCAAATATGTATTTCATAAGAAAATATAAGTTTTAAACTTTAAAAAATAATAAAAAATAAAAAAAAAAGTTAAAAAAAAAATCAGAAAACCGGTTGAACCGGACTGGTTAACCGGAAAAAACCGGAAAACCGGCCGGTTCAAAGCGGGTCGGTTCAACCCAAAAAAACCGCACATTAAAAAACCGGAAAGGAAGCCGGTTCCCGGTCGAACCGGTTGAACCGGCCGGTTCGACCCGGGTTTTAAAACATTGATTAAAATTACTATATTCAAATTACAAAACATGACATATTTCAACTCTAATTTATAAATTAAGAAGATTTCTTTTTCTTGAAAAATGGAAAATATCTATAATAAATCAAATAAATAAAATTTTCTTCTTGAACAGTGAAAGTAATTAAAGCAAATAAATTAAGAAGATATTTCCTTGAAAACAGAAAATTTTGTCAGAACCTTTATAATATATTTACAAATTATTAAATATTTTTACTTTATCTTTTTTGTGATTTTTTCTTGAGAAAAAGAGTCCTTGACCAATATTGAGACCAAATAGCCCTTTGAATTTTGTTGTTCTGATAATAGCCCCATCTCAACGGCCGTTTACTACCTTCCTCGACGGTCGCACGTTCGTTCTCAGAGCCAATCCGAGAACGTCACGTACCCCCCAACGGACGTCAACGACCATCCTTTTTCTGACACAACCCTTTAATTTCAGGTTTTCCAACAACGAATGCGACGGTCGTCGGCGACCGTCTGCCATCATTGTCGGGGTCGTCGACGACCGTGGAATAAAAAAATCAAAATATCAAAAATTTTCAAGTCGTTTGACTATGGTCGTCGGCAACCGACGTCTTGGACGTCCGCCATCCGGCTGCAGGGTCGTCCGTCCATGGTCGCTCGTTCAGTGGTCGTCGAAAGTTCTCCCATTCTTTTTCCTTTTTTTTACTAAACAAAGACTTAAATACATTATCTCGTGAATAAGCAATGCAAAAGAAACGAACGCCACGTCCGTATTGGGAATGACATAACATTAAAAAAGCAACGGACGTGGCGTCCATCAAAACGGTCATGACGACCGTCCTCTAGATTGTTATTGGATTTCGATCTGGATTATGTTTTCTTAAAGGGTAAACTTATTTTTAAAATAACAAAAAGAAAATAATTTTTGATTGTTATGTTATTCCCAAGAAGGACGTGACGACTATTCAGACGGACGTGACGTCTATTGCTTTTGCATTGCTTATTCCCGAGATAATGTATTTAATTCTTTGTTTAGTAAAAAAAGGGGGGAAAAAGAAAGGAAGGACGTTCGACGACCAGTGAGCGTGCGACCATGGACGAACGACCCTGTAGCCGGACGTCGGACGTCCAAGACGCCAGTCGCCGACGACCATATTCGGAAGACTTGACAATGGTGGCAGACAGTCGCCGACGACCGTCGCAGTCGTTGTCGGAGAACCTGAAATTAAAGGTTCGTTTCAGAAAAAAGGATGGTCGTTGACGTCCGTTGGAGGTACGTGGCGTTCTCGGATTGGCTCTGAGAACGGATGTGCGACCGTCGAAAACGGTAGTGGATGACCGTTGGGATAGTGTTATTTTCAGGACAACAAAATTCAAGGGGCTATTTTGGTCTCACTGTTGATCAAAAATGCTATTTTCGTCTTTTTCCCTTTTTTTCTTTCTATCTTCTTTAGTTTTTTTATTAGTTGATTTTGCATATAGTAAAACCCAACAAATAAATTGAAGAATGTAACAGAAGTAGAATCATAAGTTGGAAAGTTTAGTTTCACTCTTAGCTATTCAGAATGAACTTTGCAGGTTGCAAAAAGATAACAAGTTATGTAAACAATTACTAGCCAATGCGACCTATATATAACATTTGAATCGAACTGTTTCATTCTGATTTTACATCCAGTTTTGTTATATTCAGTGCGTTGAGACGCTATTATGTCGGCATTTGGTGATCATGGACATGCAGTTTTAACTTCAGTTTTGGAAAATCGCCCATCTTCACCGGAATTTGAGTAACTAATATGGACGTGTAGTGTGACTAGCAAAACTTCAAGTAATTGATAAACTGATTGCAAAGAAACCGCTCCCAAAAAATAACTTATGAATTTAAGTGGCCAGGATTGCTTTTTATTTTCAGTTTAAACGGTCCATATCGCGTTTGTGAGTGTAACCATCCTCCGTTGTAAATAGAAAAATAATTTCATTTTATTTTATCAAAGATGATAGATTTAAACTAAGTCTGGTCTAATGGTTTTCGGTCTAACAAAAAGATCATTTAAAAGTCTAATTCATCTAAACCTTTATAAAGGGGCTCCCGTAAATCTTTCTATCATAAGTACACGAGTGATCCATGGTTGAATACTATACTGATTTGAGCGTTGAAGGGTTATCAAGACACATCGGTTTCTGAATCCTTCTAACGGGTTTTTTCATGATGATGGCAAGCATTCAGATCTAATAGAAGATGGATTAGGTCAAAGACGGATCCAGATGGGTTATTCTTTTCTTCTAAATTGAGGTTTTGGCCCTGATATGGATTTCCTCATCCGGCGTGCCAACACCAATCGAATGAGTAGATAGATAATAAAGTGCTTCAAATACCACCGAGCAATTTCATGTCATTTAAAATGTAATACACGTATGAAGAACCTATAAAAAAAAACACCACCGCCAAAGCAACCAACTATAAAAATGCAACTGGCTTGAATAGTGCTCTTTAAGAGTACACATCAGTTTCCTAAAATGATATATAAAATATTTCATTTAAAATGTAATACATGTATAAAGAACCAATCAAAAGCTATATATCACCTCGAAAGCAACCAACCATAAAAATACAATTGGCCGCCTTGAAGATTGCTCTTTAAGATTACGTCTGATTACATATCAGTTTTCTAAAATGATGTATAAAATAATAGGAAATAAATACTTAAAAATCTTTTTGAATGCGCGCATGATAGATAACAGGAAAGAAATATGAAGTAAAATCATGTTACACAAGAAATGGTGTGTTCTTGTTAAAACAATCCAAATAAAATATGATGTATTAATTAATTTAAAAAGTGACAACAACTTATTTAATAATTAAAAGCGACGTGACATGTTTTGTCACCTTATCAGATTGTGAACGTACTCGCCATGTCGACCAAATCCATGTATCATGTATTTTGTAAAATATAACGTGTACAGCACACACCAAAACGTACACTTGTCTACTCCCCAATCTTTTGTCCACTTTTTGGGCACGAGTATAACCGTGTGAATTTGGTAAAAGAGTTATACCTTTGTGGGTTTATTTGTGTGAATTTGATATTATTTTAATATACATTAAAATAAAATTATTAATTAACTAGAAATGACATGGAAACAATTTTTTAGGACCTACCATCAATCCACACATGCGGAGAAAGGTACACAGGAGACCCGCATATCTCACCCGCGCAAGGACGGGGTGGTGTTTTACGCCCTGGCCTTGTGGGGTGGATGCCACCTAAATCACGAAGCTTGTCCACGTAGGTTATACCGCTCGCCCTTATATGGCGTGCATATATTTTGAAAGTATACTATTTCTTTTAATCGATCCGTGGATATATGTATGTTCACACTCACCTTTTGCCTTATACAATTACCACAAATATATTAGAGTTAATTACTATTTGCGTCTATGATTTTTGACCACTTTTGACACCTAAGTCTAAGTTTTAGTTTTTTAAACAAATCTTTCCCTAACGTTTGCATTTCGTTGTCATCTGAGTCATTGGGATTATCGGTGCTAAAATTTTTTAACTCTATAGACATATTAGTCATTTTACATATCAGGGACTAGGGACTAGTTATGTTAATTATTATTAAAAAACACTTTCACAACTTCAATTTTAAGGGGCTATTTTTGTAGTTTTGATAATTAATAAAAATTAAAAAATTAAAATATATACCAACGTAAAACTAATCCACACCATCACGATTCTTTCATATCTCACAATCCACCACCGTCCAACAATAGCTGGCTCCGACCACCACCGCGCTCCGACACCACCTCCGCCCTTCACCGCCCTGCCTCACCTCCGCCTGACGTAGAAGTTGACCACCACTGTGAACGACGACCACCACCTGACGTAGAAGCTCGTCGGAGATGGCGGCAGCTCCTTGACTTGAAACATGGTTTATTTTTTTTGGGATTTGGAAAACTTTGTACCCCAATCGGAATCGTGATAGGTTTTTCTTCTGAAATCTCAAATAGGCCTACCTTGAAACGAGTTTTTAATCTTTTGGAGATCTGGGGAGGAAGGAGGCGGTGGCTAGACTGTGGTAATTGTGGTGTGAAAGGTGGGGAGGTTGTGGTGGTGTGTGGTGTTAGCCTAGGAAGAGAGAGACGATAGACTCGAAAATTGTTTAGGTTAATTACAAAAATAGTGCTTCTCTTTTAATAAATTTACAAAAATAGTTACAAAAATAATTACAAAAATAGTCCTTGATCTTTGTAACTTACATATGTAGTCCCTTATGTTTATGTTTCTATTTAACAGAAAAATCTTACTCCGTCTAAGGACTCAGATAACAACGAAATGTAAACGTTAGGGCATTATTTGTTAAAAATATGAGATTTAAACTCATATGGTAAAAATGATCAAACGTAAGGGACGCAAATAATAATTAACTCAATATATTATAAAGTTTGAAAGAAAATTACTAGGCCTTCGTAAAAAAAACCTTAAGCCCTTCTAAAAAGGTTCAAAAGGCCCCTAGCGTAAAAAAATAATTTAATTCCTTAATTTAGATTCTAAATTAGCCGAGAAATCGTGGATTAACTAAGACACGCATAAGCCACTTTAGTAAATGACTAATGTTCAAACCTTGACAACTGAGACATCTGATGGAAAAAAAATTATGTAAAGAAAAAATAAGACACGTACACTCCCGAACCAAAAACAGTTACAACTCTAATTTAAGGAGCATCACAGATACACTGTTGTCTTCGACTCCCCCATCGTTGCCGATTGGGCATTTCGTCATACATCACCCAGTGTACTGTGTACTCTTTCTATTGGGTTTCATATATGGGTTTTAGAACTTTTTAATTAAACATGAATAGTTTAGTGGAGCCGATCGTCAAGTGACCCGTCATTACTCATGTTAATTTTAGACCTCTCTCATAGTAACAATGTTGTCGGATATTATTACTTAGGCATACTTGTCCAACACTTTATTTGCCTTTGGATATTCAAAATCACTTGGGCTATAGGTTCCCATTTTTTTAGTTTCCATCAATTGATCAATTTTTAAATGTTTCACTAGTTCAAATGATTACATTTATCTATCCCTTTAAGATCGAGGAAATAATAATTGATGCACCGAACCCAGACATAAGAAGTAGATAAAGCTTAAAATCGATTACAAACCTGTGTAATCGTATAGGCGGTTGAAGAGCAATATATATATCTCAAGGAAATAAGCTGGACCTGCGTTCGAGCCTGGGAAATAAAAAATCGGTCGGCTTAAAAAAGAACAGTTATAGTAGAAGAAAAAATGTACAGAGAAACAGTATCACCTCGGATTCGAAACCGAAAAGTTAAACACAAAGCACATGACAACCAACAACTACAAATATTTAATTGTTGGTACACTACTTGGTAAAAACCCGAGATGTTTATTACTTAACACAGAAATTTATTTGAGCAAAAGATAAAAAAACTAACCGTTAACACTGTAGATTAAGTATATGTTTAAATATATGTATAGTATAGTTATAGCGGTTAAAAAAATGTTAAATAATTGAAAAGGGAATTAAATTAAATGTCGCAACTTCCATTATGGTGTAGTGATAGGAAGCTTGAGTTCTCTACTTGAAACTCAAGTTCGAATCCCACTATTATCACTTTGGAGGGGGCATGGTGGTTCAATGAAGGAAGACTGAGATCTTTGTGATCTCCAGTTCGATCCTGAGGGCGCCCGGGTTTTACCACCAGTGGGCCTTCGGGTGGGTGGGTTTTCCCCGGAACTAGAGATAACTTGGTGTGCTTAAGGGCTCCGTGCGGCTGGGTTAGACCAGTTGACGGTGGTCTTTTGTCATTGGGTCACCCCGTACGAAGTACCTAGGCAATTCAATGTTTGTTGGCCGTTCAAAAAAAATTAAAACGGTGTGACTTCAAATTGTAGAATTAAATGGGCTTTGAGTTGATTATTGGGCTAAGCTTACTGAGATTTACATGCATTAAATTAAAGATGTAGGCCCATTAGTGGAGACCTAGAAGGAGCTATTGATGGCCAGGACTCAAGAGAATAATGATGATCAATTATGGAGAGTAGTTTTTTTTTTTTTAATTCCATTTACTTAAGCTAACTTCTAAATATATATTTGACACATTTCTTTTATTCTTTGAACAGGTTAATAACTAATATATATTTAGATTAACCTAAAATATATTTATGTATTTGTATGTGAATGTTGTAAAGCTAACTACTTATTACATTTTACGTCATTTTTATCATTTGGTAGGTGTCACTGAAGAACAAGTTGTAATTGTATGCATAGTCTAGTGCGTTAACGATTAAGTATGTATAACTCGTTTTTTGGCATTGGTAAGTATTGTAAGACAATATTTATTTATATATCTTAATATATTTCGGTATATATATATAAATAAATATCTTATGTCCTTTAATCATTTATCTTAAATAATCAATTACGGTTTTAACCCTATCTGGTATTACTTGATGGACGTAATTACCCTTTCTAGATGGGCTAGGGTTTCCCCTTGGGTGTATTATAAATAGAGGCTCTTAGGGAGAGATTAAAGGTTAATCACCACCACAAAACTTTCGACCTCTCTCTCATCTCTCTCGGCTCTCTCTGTTTCGTGAACCCTCACGGAACCTTACACCATCATTAGCTATACACCCTAAAGGGGAACCAAGGCTACTCACAGGATGGACAACCTAACTACTGCTGATCTCAACCAGATGCTTACAGGTAATCTTTCTTATTATTATCTGTTTATTATATTAACGATTCAGGATTCGATCAACATGTGGTATCAGAGCATATGTTGCTCAATCGAATCATTAATCTGAATTCGTTAAGAAACCCTAATCTCGAAATCAATATGGGTTTTTCGATTCTGTCTAAAAATCTCGAAACCCTAATTCGTCTTTAAGCAAATAAATTAAATCGTTTTTAAAATCAAACCCTCACTGATTTCGAGAGGTTATTGTCTTTTCGATCGAGATACCAATTCTCGATCGAAAAGTCCACTTTTCGATCCGATAGAAAAGTCCACTTTTCTACCGGCTTTTCTACCGGCTTTCCTACCGGCTTTACTACCGGCTTTACTACCGGCTTTTCTACCGGCCTTTTTATTGGCTTTTCGATCGAATCATGTGGCTTTGACCCTGCTCTTCGATCGAAAAGCTTACTTTCCGATCATATGGCTTCGCGATCGACTTCTCGATCGGACCATTCCACTTTTCGATCCGATCGAAAAGTCCACTTTTTGATCGAAAAGCGGCTTTTCGATTTACTTTTCGATGGATTTTTCGACCGGCTTTTCGATGGATTTTTCGATCGGCTTTTCGATCGGGCCATACGGTATTTCGACCGGCTTTTCTATCCGATCGAAAAGTCTACTTCTCGATCCGACACCCTTTTCGATCGACTACTTTCCGATCGGATACCCGCTTTTCGATCGGGTATCCCTTCGCGATCGGATACCGGCTTTCCGATCGGATACCCGCTTTTCGATCGGGTATCCCTTCACGATCGGGTTCCTCTTTTCGATCGGAAACCCCTCTTTACGATCGGATTCCCTTCTTTTCGACCGGATACCCTCAGAAAATTTAATTTGGGGCTTAACATTAAATTTAGTTTTGTTTAAAACCTCACAAACTTACGTTTTACAAAACCTAACACCAATTTAAATCAGATAACTAATTAACTTGTGTAATTCATAGTTAATAACAGACATCTAATAAGGTTCCAATTCTGGCCAACGCTGATTTGTTACCTACATAATGTCATTTAACTTCTTCTCACAAGTAAACTTATTATCACTGATTTAAAATAAAATTAGATTAATTTATTAACTTGTATTAGTTATTGACATGTAGTAATTCTGGCCAACGCTGATTTGCTACCTTAATCAATGTCATTATTATATCTAATACTAGTTAACTCATTTTAAATTAAACTAATTTATTTGCTTAAATTGATAACATCTTTAAAACCTCGATTCTGGCCAACGCTGATTCGTTGTTTTTGCAATGATTATCAACTAAGAATTAAGCATTCGCCTTTCGTATACGAGTGTTTCTCTTCTGGCCAACGCTGATGAGTTGCACATGTATTCAGCGAAACTAACTTGTACATAAAGCTTATGGTGTATCATTTCTGGCCAACGCTGATGTGATACATCACTTTATGCACATACCCTTATCTAGTTCATAATGCTTAGGTGATAGGCAAGTAACCAACGCGAAAGCTGATTCATTTAAGTAGAACCTAACTAGTCTGTTGTTTTGGTGATATAACAGACTATATCACATCTTCTTTTGTTTTATATTTGCACATTATTATTAATTATAAGAATGCCTTATTATTGCGCCTTAATTTAAATTTGTGCATTCTTTATTATTATGCCTTAGTTAATGATTGTACCTTATTTTCGTATATCATTATGCATTATTGTTGTGCCTTAGTTTTAAGTACCCCTTAGACTCACTCTTAGATCTTCTTTTGAACTAATTTAACCTTTAATCTCCATAAAATTATCCACTCTAAATATATATAATCACTAAACGTTTCGATAAAGATTTTCCTCTCATCAAAATAATTATGATTATCTCTTAAGACAAAGACTCTTAATTACTCTCTCTCATAAGAGGTTTTACAATGAAAACATCAAAAGCGAGTAAAAGTCTATTCGAATTGTCTATCATGATAATCAAAATCCCTTTAAACAAAGGATATCAGGGGAGATGTTTCAGATTTCCTAATCTAAACATCGTGTGAGTAATGAAAATTCAAAAGGATTTCTTAAATGTATGCAAACACTTTATAAAATGTAAATTAGGTTAATGATTTAGTGAACATATCATAATAAATGAAAAACATGACCCTTACAAGGCTTACACATGTTTCGAGTTAAACTTTTCTAGTGCATTTCTTAGTGAATTCTTTCTTAGCACAATTAAATGCTACTTAAAATTAGTCATCATGAAAATGAGTGTTTTATAGCATTGTGCATAAAGGATAAATAATGCCTTAAACTAGAAAAGCAGATTTGTTCACCTCACTATCACTAACCCTTATACAATAAAATAGCTTAAATAAGGAGGATAGTTCTAATTTCTATTATAAGATACAAGAAAGCTTCCAGTTCTAATTCCTTAATGGAAGAACTGGCTAAAAAGGATAATCAATAATGATAATTGTGCCCATTAATTTTCAAACTAACACAGTGAACTAAAACTAGTATTATAAAGATCTATTACAATCAATACACTAGAAATAAACCCTAAAACAACTATAATGAGAGTAAGTGACAAAATAAATGTCATAGTTGTATAAACCATGAAAAACTGTCATTATATTACACTTTATGATACCTTATTATGATCCAACATCACTTGGAACTTAGTATCATTACTAAAGTAAGACATTGACGGTTATAAGTTTTTCACATGGCTATGACAATGTCACATTTACCTTGAATTCTCAAAGTTGTTGGTTCTTATCTAGTTGTCCTTATGTGGATTGAAATCTTTATAACTTATAACTAGATCATAAATGTTCACAATCTTTGTTATCACGTAAGTGAGAACTTAACAAAGAAAATACATGTGTTAAGGGAATAAACAAGGTTCCACTAGAGTTCTAACTTACCAAAACTCAAACATATTGGTGAACCTTATCCTAGAATGAAATATCTGGGCATACAACATTTATCACTCAAATAATTGATTATTTATTCTTGTATCTAATTAAGGAGAAACATCTTTCTCACCTAAAACTTTTAAGGATAAAGTTGAAAATCAACTTAACCATAAAATGAAAGTTGTGAGATTAGATCTAATAGATTAAATACTAAAGATTGACATACAAATAATGGTAACGCTCTCAATCCGTTAGGATTGTAATAGTGTGAACCAGTAGCTCATGTATGATACTTCTAAAGATACATAATTAAGTTATGCATCTAAGTATCCTTATGAACATGATAATAAATATGTCATCTAAAGTTATAGATCTACTCCTATATATTCCAAGGCTCTTAAAATAACAACTCATATGCTAAACGAGGTTACTTAAATGTCCCTAAAATTCTTTCTAAAATTCGGACATGAAGACAACCAAGTATTAACCATATGATTAGTTATTAGCCGAAATTAAACCTTCCAAATCCTCAAACACTAAGCATGTTGCATACCAAGTTCCTAAGGAATTCTAAGATTAGTGGGAGTAGTCCAAGTCCTTATTTATGACTTGTCCCTTAAGGTCAGTGGGAGCAGTGTAAGTCCTTATCCATGACTTGCCTGAAGTACAAAAGGCGGGGGGAGAGATAAAGTTAAATGTAACTCTGAATTTAACTCTAATTACACCTCTTGTACACCACGCTGCGATAACACTGATCCACTTCCACACACTTAGAAAATAATGTTACTCCTAATATACCTGACTTAAATGCTCAAGAGGAAATCTATGAAACTATGAATGTTTTGCTTCAACTCGTTAGATCCAGCTTAGTAGGTCATCAAGGCATGAAGCTTCCTATTAACTTTGATGATTATCAACCTACCTTAATAAAGCTTACATGGATATTGGAAAGATTACTAATCGTATCTCTGATTTAAGAGCCATTATTAACAATCAATCATCTGATGGAATAAAGCTATAATGAGCTTAACTCCCTAAATCAGAATAACGTTAGAAGTTTAGTTTTCCATAGCTAAACTGAAATCCGAAAGGAGAAATTAAACGTTATAAATTGTGATTGTTTTCTAAAGGCTATTAACAAGTTAAGAATTCATGATTCTTTGAGAGATTATCGTTGTCCTTATTACTCACTCATAATTATGAGTGACATTTAACGGACCTATAAAATATCTTTCCTTAATACTCACTTAACATAAAGACATGTTCATAAACTAAACTTAAGGTTCAAGCCTGAAAGTTAAAGAACACTTAGTCTTTAAAATGAGTATATTCAAATAAAGGGTTAATGTAAGCAAAACTCATAAGTGAATTTAAATTTTGGTGATGTTACAAATGTAATCATTCTTCATCAAGAATAAGTGGATAAATGGAGCTACCTTAAGATGAGTGGGAGCAACTAATACTGCATTTGCCCTTATATATAGGCAAATAATATATTAGTCTTGTTGCATGAGTCAAAGCGACTTATTCTCGCATAATTTTTGACATTAAAATCTTGAAGATGCTTCTTATGCAATAAGCATCAAAATACATCAAGATTAACCTAACGAGACATTAATTAAGTCTCATTAGATTACAACATGCAACGTCACTCTCAATCTGTAACTCTAGGAGACTAATAATAAAGGTTCAAGTAATTAAATCTTATGTTGAAGTATATACCCGTTTAAGATATTGCCTACATTGCTGAAATACTAGAAATGATTAAAATCATTTCCTAATTTTAGTAGTTCATTATAAAGCATCTAAAATGGCATTCCAATATCTATAAGAAACGAAAGACTATAATTTGAACTATAGAAGAAGTGAGAAACTTAAAGCAGTTGACTATCTCTAAATTTTGACTTTATTGTATTCAAAAGATATTAAAAGTCAACTCAGGGGTATATCCTTATGTCTGTGGACAAATTTGTCTAATAAATCATGGAAGAGTCATAAGAAAATGATAACAACAAGTCATTGTTGCTAAATTTATCATTAGACTCCTCAACTCCAGATAAATGACATATTGAAGACTCATTGTGATAAAAGTCAGCTACCCTAATTTCTTAAAACAGTAACAGTTTTGAGCGGAGCTGCATTAAATTTTCGATACAAGTTTTGTTCATTCAAGAACAAATAGAGGAAACTAAGTTCTTGTATTGAAAACATTCATGATATGCTTAAGGATCCTATAATTTAAGGTCTATCCTCATAAGTCTTTCTAAGAGCTCATAATGAAGACGAGGTTTACTAATGACCAAGCATATCACAATATGAATGACTAATTATAAATTTTCCTCATACGTTTGATTTTGTCTCTTAATATGTTATGCATGCCTTTTGACATATAGACAGTTTTATTATAAATCAACGGAAAGGGCTTACTTTGGTAATTGATTCTGAATTTATGTTGAATTTTAAATTTGGGATTGTAGTATGATTAATGGGGGTCTTGAGTTGGATAATCAACTCTATGACTGTATTTTTCTGCTGCAATTTTGGTTTAAAAATTGAAATGAGTACTAAATTCTGATCAGACTTATCTAGTACCTCATATAAATGATCATTCGGCCAAGTGGGAGAATGTAAGACAATATTTATTTATATATCTTAATATATTTCGGTATATATATATAAATAAATATCTTATGTCCTTTAATCATTTATCTTAAATAATCAATTACGGTTTTAACCCTATCTGGTATTACTTGATGGACGTAATTACCCTTTCTAGATGGGCTAGGGTTTCCCCTTGGGTGTATTATAAATAGAGGCTCTTAGGGAGAGATTAAAGGTTAATCACCACCACAAAACTTTCGACCTCTCTCTCATCTCTCTCGGCTCTCTCTGTTTCGTGAACCCTCACGGAACCTTACACCATCATTAGCTATACACCCTAAAGGGGAACCAAGGCTACTCACAGGATGGACAACCTAACTACTGCTGATCTCAACCAGATGCTTACAGGTAATCTTTCTTATTATTATCTGTTTATTATATTAACGATTCAGGATTCGATCAACAAGTATCACTCAAGAACAAGGTGTATTTGTTTGGAGAGTCTAGTGTCTTGATGATTAAGTGTATCACTCATATTTCTTTAATTATTTGGTCTTGAATTTTTAAAGCCTAAGTTACATGAATAAAACACCTCTCAATCGTCCAATATTCACATGTGAAAGCAATAATGATGTCTATGTAGCTTATTACTATATTTACTAAGTCAGGTTATATATTATGCTATCAAATCTGAACAACCTAAATGTGATTGATAGTTTTTTTTGCGTGTTTGTGTGTGTCATTTGTTCAATTTTTTTACTTTAATTGCAATTTTGGTTAACATGTGTAAGCAATAATGATATGTCTATGTAGCTTACTAGTATAGTTAGTAAGTCAGATTATACATTATGCTATCAAACTAAAACCTAAAAATGTGAATGATAGTTTCTTTTGTGTGTTTGTGTGTGTCATTTGTTTAGTTTTCTTAGTTTAATTGCAATTTTGGTTAACATTAATTTAATTCCAATCAATCGAATATTTTTCTTTACTTTGCGCAATCATACAAAACTAGTAACACTAATCGTATGCTCATTATGGATAAGTTACACTACTTATCCTAGTTATATAGGTTAGTTAGGCTTTTGATTAACTTAGTGGCGGTCATCACGAGGCTACCATCTTGAGCATAAGCGTATAGGGTATGGATGATCACTTCATATATTGACCACATCATTCCGTTGGACAATTTCTTCAAGCCAAATTTGTGACAATCGATAGATTTCTAGGTCATTCACGCTCCCGATATATTCAATGTGCATGTATTACATTTACAATACACTTGATTTTGCATAAAAAAAGTCTTGAATATTGTAGGATATCCAATTCATTCAATACATGTATCGGTAAATTAGAGAATTATCGCATCACACACCCAGTTTAACCGGCACACACAAACGTTGGTGGCGTTTCCAAATAACTGTTTAAATAAACGTTTCAATTATGATTTTAATATATTTCAGTGTTTAAAATATATTAAAATTACATTTTATTTTAACGCAAATATTTCACGTGTTATTTATATATAACCAAGTCTAGACATACTTAACAAACACCAATGAACCACCTATCATCAAATACTTAAAGTATTTTAATATAAAAATCATTTTTACAGGTTTATACCTGTAATAACAGTTTTCACCTATATGACTAGATAAAACACCAAATATCTAAACTTTAATCATCCTATAAACTTAATGTTTATGTTTTATGATAAGAGTTTCTAACTCACGGAGAAACCCCGCTTTTCCTTCATATTTTTTTATCATCCTTTAAACTTAGGTGTTGTTTGGTTCGTGCTGAATCATTTGGTACTGAATGAATAAGTTGTATGTATGGTAAAGAAATGCTGAATCAATAAGGTGCTGAATCGTTATGTGCTGTTTGTTTGGACATATGAATAACTATATAATAAAATTAAAAAAAAAACTAACAAATCAGTGTGAGAATACAAAAAATCTATTTTTTCTTTCATGTAGCTTGTCCCATATTGGTATGATAACAAAACATCAAAATTTTATATTGATTACCTTGTCCCATATTGTTGTGAGAACAAAAATTCTATTTTTTTTTCATTAAGCTTGTCCCACATTGATGTGGGAACAAAAACAAGGTTAGTTTATATATGAAAACCTACATGACATATTAAGTTCTTATGTTGTGTTTTACTCCGATATCTACCCGCGCGCAGGGGGGGGTGCAAATTTGGTAAAATTGCCTTCTCGTACGCACGAACTGCGAAAACGAAAAGTGGGGGGCGAGCACAAGTTTCGTTTTTTGGTGGCATTTGTTTCACCCTTTTTTTTTCGTTTCTAGCCCCTCGTCCCTTCACGGTTTTTTTCGCCCGTCGTCCCTTCCTTCGCCCTCGTCTGGATCAAAAAGGTTCAGGCCTGTCCTTTTTTCGGTCAGATGAAATTCGCTAATTCGGTCAGCTACTTCACGGCAAAACAAACACCGACATATGATAAATTGTCTTAATCGGTCAGAGCTTTTGTCCAATAAGACCTGATTAAGACCAAGCAAACAGGCCCTTAATGTTTATGATTTATGTTAAGGGTTTTAGATTAACCATTCATATTGCATATGCTTGTGGATGTAAAAAGCATAAGATTTTTATTGCATACAACTTGGTTTAAATATATGTTGATGAAAAAAGTAAATGATGGTTCAAATGGTTTGATTTTTATAAAAGAGGTCGTGATTTGTTTTTATGTAGTTTAGATGTTCAAGATAGATGTTAAATATGTTAGTGAAAACATATTAATATGTAAAGTTGGTTAAAAGCTAGTAAAAAGTATTAGTTTGATTTTTGTTGACTTTGACGGGTTATATGTCTACGTGGAATTTGCGATACATTATGATGATCATATCATAGTTGGATATTATTCGAGATTGTAATTTATGATAAGTGGTAAAACTTATATATATAGATTTATTATGGAAAAAGTTGATGTTACAAAATATTTAGTTTGGTTGACATGAGATTCAAGAATACAAAAATATTGGAAACTTGAAATGGTTGCTTTAATTATGTTACGAATTGCTAACTTTTGTATTATATGATATCATAACAGTTAACCGCGTCGTTTAACGAAAAAGTATGCTCAATATATATAAGTATATAAACGCTTATACACACACACACATATATATATATATATATATATATATATATATATTAAACATTACTTAAAAACTAACTAATCTATTTTAGACCTTTAAATATTTAGTTAGGATTACATATTAGTTTTGGGTAAATAAAAAATGTGCTTTGCGCTTAAATTAAGGTTTTGAGCTAAAAATATAAGTGTGGGTTTTAAAATGGATTTTGGGCCCAAAATAAAGTATTTAGACTTTAAAAACATATTTTGGACTTAAAAATAGAGCTGCAAAAACCGGTTTGAAAACCAAACCGGTTTGAAAACCAAACCGGTTCGGTTCTCAAACCGGTTTTGACCAAAATCGGTTTTGGTCAAAACCGGTTTGAGACCAAACCGGTTCGGTTATCAAACCGGTTCTAAGCACGAATTCTGGAAACCGATGAAACCGGTTTCGGTTCCAAACCGAACCGGTTTGGGATCTCAAACCGGTTTGAACCGGTTTTGTATATATATATATATTTTTTTTAAACTTTATAAAAACTTAAAAAACATACTTTTTATTGAAAAAAAAACATAAAACATTACAAAAGAGAAGAAGTTCACGGCTAAACGATTGCAAAAATACCTAATTTGAAAGAAAATACAAATTATTTTAACTAGATTAAACATTATTGTTCGGGTAGTCGAGTTCAATCCATCGCCTCCGCCGCCCTTTTTCGTTGTTTTGCTTGTCTTGCATCGGCTTCAACTTCTTCATCGGAAAGTGGAAACGCCGTCCCCGTCGCTACCTCATCGTCGTGTACAATCACCTCCGCGTCAATTTGACCTTCAAGATTAGAAACGTTTTGTATACGTTCCATTGCGTCCAAGTGATCCTTCAAGCAAATGCAAGTCTCAAGCGACAACGCGGTGAGCCTAGTCCTCCGAATGGATAACACCCTGCCACTAAGAGAAAAAGCCGATTCTGAAGCTACCATGGAAGCTTGGACACTTAGTAGGTCTCGGGCCATGGCAGAAAGGGCCGGGTAATTTGTTTGATTTCCTTTCCACCAACCCAAAATATCAAAGTCATCAAATTCATCCTCATTTAGGAGTGGGAGATAATCGGTCCCGATGTATCTCCCAAACTCACTACTTGGGGTGGAACTCTTGGCTCGTTTACTACCGATGTTTCTTAACGTGTTCAAATGATTTTTGCTAGTTTTAGATTTTGAAGTACTTTCCGATGCCGAATTCATCGCCTCATGTATGTTGCTTATATTACCATACTTTTGGTAATAAACTTCATACATGCTTTGAAAATGTGAATTAAAACGTTGTTTTGCAATTTCACTAAGATTGGGATTTTCATCGTTTAAGTTCAAAGCGTTGGAGATATCATCAATTAAAACATCCACACCGGATGCGTTGAAGTAACGGTTTAAAGCGGTAGCACAAGTAAAGACGGCCGGAAAATCGGTAAAATATTTTTTAAACTTGTCTTTCATAGGTTCAAGCATTTTTTCAAAAATTTCACCTTCAAACTCAAACTCATTTAGTTTTCCACACATGATAAACAATTGGTGAAGTACCAAGTTACTTGTCGGATGATAAACTCCCGACAAGTATGTAGTGGCCTCTTTAAATGTTTGAAGTAGTTCGGTTAATTGTTTGATAATTGCCCAACCCGTAGTAGGAAAGACATGCACAACACCTTGTGAAGCAAGGTTGTCATGAAACAACTCTAAAGAAGGTTGTTGCCTAACCGCACACTCTAACATTTTCCAAGTTGAGTTCCACCTAGTTGGAACATCCCAATTCGGACCCAAATAGAGCGAATTTGTTTCGTGACAAAAATCACGATAGTCGGTTGCTCGTTTCTTTCCACTACGAAAAACATCCTTTAACATTTGTCTAAAATCATCTTTAACTTTCCCAATCCCCTCATGGTTTAACTTATCTTGCACAACCAAGTTAATGATATGTGCGACACAACGAGTATGAAAAAAGATACCTTGACAAATCGGTACATATTTTAGTCTTAATTTTGAAACCGCACTTGTGTTGTTCGAAGCGTTATCAAAAGAAATTGAAAATATTTTGCTTTCAAGTTTATAAAATTGAATAACACTATCCAAAATAGCAAACAAGTGATCACCGTCATGAGGATAGTCGAATTTTTCGAAAGAAATGGTTCTTTTCATCATTTGCCAAGAATCGGGGTTAATCCAATGTGCGGTTACGCAAAGGTAAGAATCGGGTAAACCATGCGGAGCCGACCAAACATCGCTAATTAAGTTAACTCCGGTATTTAAATTTTCAAAACCAAAAACTAATTGTTTTTTTGCTTGTCTCCATCTTTTAACACAATCATTTCTAAGAGTTGTACGACTTACGTGACGATATCGTGGTTGAAGTGTTTCTTGAATCAAGGCCGTCAAGCGCGGGTTGTCGAAGTGATCAAATGGTAAACTTTCTTGAATCACAAAGTTAGCCATTCGTTCACGAACCATCTCCGGATCAAAATTCCACACGCCTCCATCGACCCCAACTTGAGTTTGATCACTACTTGGGTTATTCTTGTTCTTCTTGCAATAAAGTTCCACATGGTTTTTAAGATTCGGGTTCGAATCTCCTTTCGTAAGCAAACCGCAATAATGACACCGAGCCTTTTGCAAACCATTTTTAAACTCAACAAAGTCGAAATGCGGCCCAAACTCAACCGAGCCTTTTGCAAACCACTTAACGTTAATGATTCAGGTGTAATTGGTTTCAGTCTATACTTATATAATGTTTGGTAGCTATTTGTTTACCTTCTTCCGAGCGGTAAGAGTTCCCTTTGTGCCTTGTTGTTTTCTCCCTCGGTGATGCAAAGCTTTGCTTTATCTTTGCAACCTGTTGTCGTGAGAGTCGGTGCTGAGTTATTAGAACCCAAGAAACTTTAAAAGTGGTTGGTTTATTTCTACCAGGTTTTAGAACCCGAAAAACATGCGGACGTCTTAAGAATCCCCCAATGGGTGAGTTATTACAATAAAGAAAATAAACTCAAACAAAATGATAGCAAGATCAAAACATAGTAGCTTACGTAAGAGGCAGCCTATAACAGATTTTGAGCACCCGTAACAGGCAGTTCAATTGTTATTTAACTAACTGCAAGAACTGAAACTATAAAAAACTTTGAATACAACCTAAAACGAATAAAAATTATACAAATAACCTATTAAAATAAACCTTTTGCTTACAAATTTGCAATTATGATACAATTAATTAAAGGTCATGGCTATGGTGCATGCTCATAAACAAATAACTACTTAATGTACTATCAATTAAAGAGTATGTTTAGAGTATGTTTACAAAACACCAAAATCCAAATAGTATGCATACTAATAAGAATGTGTAAACTTTAGTTGTTCAGATTTATCTCACATGTTATAAGAAAAAAACGTAAGCAAATAGGAAATTTAGGAAATGTATAGGCGACATACCTATAACCATAAACAAAAGCACTTAAATAGCATACCCAGTCAAAACAACAGAAGGAGGACATTGTATTGTCTGATCCTTCCCCCCGGTTTGTATGTTGGAATTGAAGATATGCTTGCTACAACATCCATACCTACCAAAATAACATATAAAATCAAATGAAAACTAAGATCAGATGTTGGGTCATTATATACAGTATAATCTGATCTGCGGTTTATAAGTTATTATTCATTTCCACGCAGTCAAGCACCCAACACTATTGAGAAAGAGAGGGTCTAAACCCATAAAAACCGGCCGGAACAAACAACGAATCCAATCCAATCGACCTAATTGAGATAACCATAATATGGAAAACGAATTAAACCAAAATTAGATTTAAAAAAATGGATCCATGTCAATTTCATGTTATACCTGATGGAAGATTGAGAAGCTCAAAATGCTTATATTCTTAAACACTTGTTTCCTCCACCAATCTTACATATGAAATCATATACTATATATTTTTAATAACTTACATGTGAGATAAACCCTAGGTCAGAAGAACTTACAGATCTGCAAAGCAAGAGCGAAATCACCGGGATCTAAGAGAGCACAATGAGAATGATACAGCTGTTGGTGCTAAAATAAGTACATATATCTTTTTAGGTGAACTCAAACTAAAACAAATAGCTAAGACAACCGTTATGAACATCATGAACCATAAAGGTGCAAAAAGGTGAAGAAATGTACATGACTGAGTGGATTCAAGGTGCATGGAGTCGTCCTGCTGGAAGAGAATAACTAATCACATCACTAATGGAACCTAATCGCATATCTGTGGTGATTAGATAGAATGGAAATTCATATGTAACAACATAAAAATGAAAAAACAAAATACACATATGAAATCGGTAAAGATCTAACAAAAAAAAACCCAATCTTCACATAGAAACACCTGAATCGTCAAAAAATGGGGTTTTACAAACCTTAAATCCTCACGGCGTCCTGGGAACAGATCCGAGCTCTGCAGTTCACGACAGAGAGAAAGAGAAATCGAAGCTAGCGAGAAAGAGAATGGAGAGGAAAAATGAGAGTTAGGGAGCGAGAGAGATTCAAGCATGAGGTGTGGGATGATAGCAGAGGAGCAAACCCACGCTGTTACGGTGGCAAATATATTGTATTCTTTCTGTAGATCGTCCTTGAAGCATAGCTTTAGGTGAGGGAGATGACACAAAGGCTTTCCCAGTTAAAAAAATAACACGTTATGTATCAGACTTCCCCATGCATCACAAAGTTGTAACCACTTCATCGCAGACTCGTAACTGAGCTGATAGGCTGTAACATGTGCACTATGAGTTGTAATATAAGTTCTAAAATGTTATATAGTTTAATATGTGTAAAAATAAATAAAAATTACACGTGGTTTACATATAAACCCGTTTTACACATATGTAAATATGTAACTTTTGTTATATACATGTGTAATGTTTGTTATTCACATGTGTCACATTTGTTTATCACACACTTAACGTTTGCTATACGCATGTGTAACATTTGTTATACACATGATCTTTAACGTTTGTTATACACATGGACACTTTTTGTTTTACACACGTGTAACCAGGGGTGGCTTCGAAAATCGCCGAAAAAAATTGGGCCTTAGACGAGATAATAAATTTGGCTCTAGACAAGAACAGTAGCAAGGAGTGGGACGAGAGGGTCAGAGGGAGAGGCGACCTGAGAGAGAGTTCTTGATCGACGGACGATTTTGATTTAATGATTTTAACTTTTAAGTTTGCGTGGTCGTTGCATTGTCCTCCGAAATCCCAGGCCCTAGGCGGTCGCCCACTCTACCTAGGCCTAGGGCCGCCCCTACGTCTAATAGTAACTTTACACATTTGTGACCTTGTTTTACACATATCTAACATTTCTTTTACGCATTGTAACACTTGTATTGTTTAAAATTTGTCTAGATCTTGGGTTTTTTTTTCTATTTTTTGATTTTTAGTTTTTCATATCTTTTACTTTTTTAATTTTTATAAGTTTTTAGGGTTTTTTTTTTTAATTTTTCTCAGTTTTTTAATAGTTTAATTTTTAGTTTTTTTTATTTTATTCATTTTTTTGCTTTTTAATTTTTTTTGTTTTTTTAATTTTTTCAGATTATTTTCATTTAAAAAAAATCGTTTTCTTTATTTCTTTTTGTATTTAATTTTTTTAACTTTTTTTGTTTTTTGTGTTTTTTAATTTTTTTATGTAATAAAAAGTAAAGGAGGAAATATAAATGGCTTAAAGAATGCTTCTCAAAAGTTCTTAAAACCAATTATATATATATATATATATATATATATATATATATAGGAATGAGAACTAATAATAACCCCATCTTATAGTGATAACCAAATAACTCCATCTTAGTGGTTAGATCAAAAAGCTGGTGCCATGGATGAGTGCCAAGTGGCACTGACTTGTTTTCTTTTTCTTTTTTAATTGAAAGGGTATAAGTGGTATTCTAACTAAAAGAAAAATTACCACCCCTTTTTTTTAAAACGGCTATAACATTTTTATCCGAATTCGGTTTTTTATAAAAATTATACCATTAGACTCGCCTCATTTTTACCTTTAATTCGGATGTGGTCCCGACTTTTTTTAAAACTTTTTTTTCAAACGTCCGTATTAACATCAATGCTACAAAAAATGGCAGCAACGCCACAAAAAAAGGCATCAGTGCTACTTTTTGTAATATATAGGGAGAGGATCATTTGAGAACCAATTTAATTTGAGAACTAAAAAGAACTAATTTAAGTCACATGTTTATTACATGTATCCCCCTCCCGTGAATTATAGTGGTCCCACCCTGAAATTTGTGAATGAGATTTAGTTCTCAAAAGTTCTCAAAATAAAAAATTTCTCATTTGAACCTAACCATATATATATATTAGTTCTTTTTAGTTCTCAAATCAAATTGGTTCTCAAATGATCATCACCCTATATATATATATATATATATATATATATATATATATATATATATATATATATATATAGATGGAGGTTCAAATGCGAACACGCGTTAAAATCCATTTTCTTGGTCATACGATGTTGTTTAATGCTAGTATACAATCAAGAATGGTGATGATACATATATATGATCAGAATTGGTGCTGGTATATGATTAGAAGTGGAGCTGGCTCATGCACAAAAAACTTTATCTTGGTATATGCTAGGTATAACTTTTTGTGCTGGTATATGTAAAAATTCAAAAAACATTAAGGAATGGATCAAGAAATTATACTGGGGCATGTATACATCTACCTAGCACAATTTCTAATAATATACTAGCACTAAATCTACATCGTAGGACCAAGAAACGGATTTTTATGCATGTTCGCACGATTTCTAATAATATACTAGCACTAAACCACACCCTATGTGTGTGCGTGTGTGCGTGTGTGTGTGTCGGACATAGGTTCATGGGTACGGGTTCGCCCGACACCCATGAACTTTTTTCGCGGTGTGCTAAATTCTTGATCTTTTACGAACCGAACCCAAAGAAATTTTGTGACCTAACCCCATAGAATTTTTATACCGACCCTCAACTTAAAGAAAAAAAAATTAAATCACTAATAATTAATAATAATAAACATAAAAAACTAAAAAAAAAAAGCCAAATAATTAGTAATTGACACCAAGAATTGCATTTGGGCCTACCTTTAATTACTTATAAAAAAACCCAACCCTTGTCCCTTAATTACTTAATTTAGGCCCAATTGCCCAAAAACTTTAAAAAATTAAATTGGATTTGGGGCTCAATTCACTGTTGCGTGTCTGCGTATACCACCAATTCACCAAAAGAACCGAGCGGGAGAAATCGTACGACCAGAATTCCGATCGTCGAACATCGATCGACGCACATTCTTGATTCAACAAACAATTTGTCTCAAAGTCTTCAAAGGAAAGACCAAGATTTGTTGAATGCAATGTCATTGGTTACATCAACCAAGCGTGGACTTGAGCATTTTAGATTAGAGAGTTTTCCATCATTTCTTGACACGGTAAACTCTTTTTGTGAAAAACATAATGTTCAAATGGTAAACATGGATGATGTCTACATTAACCCAAGAAATCCAAGACAAAAGACAAACATGACGTGTCGACATTATTACGAGTATGATTATTTCAACACGGTGGTGGATATGCAAATACAAGAGTTTGGAATTCGTTTTAACGAGGTAACTTCTGAGTTATTTACTTGTATGCTTGCTTGAGTCCATGAGATAATTTTGCATCTTTTAATATACCAAAGATACTACGGTTAGCTGAGATGTATCCATGTGATTTTGATGAAGAAGATAGAAGAAAACTTAAGGTTGAACTCATGATCTATATTGATAATTTGAAAGAAGATACAAGGTTTCACAATTTGGATGGTCTATCTAGTCTTGCACAATTGATGGTTGAAACAAAAAAAAACACCGTTCATTTATATTGGCGTACCGTTTATTAAAGCTTACTCTTGTTTTACCCATAACAACATCAAGTGTTGAGAGATGCTTTTCTGCAATGAAGATTGTGAAGTCTGATTTGCGTAACCGAATTGGAGATGAAAATTTGAGTGATAGTTGTATATATTATATTGAGAAGGAGTTGCTTAAAAAGGTGTCTACGGATAATATGATTGATAGGTTTCAAAAAATGAAAACCCGTAGAGAACAATTTTAAGTGTTTTGTAATTATTTAAGTTGGGGAATGATGAAGTTTGTTCTAATTTTTTTATATTTTTGTCTTGTTTTGTAATTTTTTTCTCGAATGTCGATTGACCCGTCGCCAACCCGACCCGACCGACCCAACCCGAACCGAACCGGTCTAAAAACTTATTTGAAGGATGGTGGACGATCAAAAAAAAATTATACACCGAAAATTTCCGAACCCCATAAAAAAATTCCATGGGTTCGCCACTGTGTGTGTGTGTGTGAAATATCATTACGAACATGCAACTTCTTAGAGCATTCACATGTCATTCTTTATCTTTATGATTTTTCCAAAAAACACATTTATCCATGGAGTAAAAAGATTCTTAAAAAAAACACCTTACATCACATTATTTATCCTTAAAAAACTCATATATGTGTAATGGTTTGGTATATCTACCATTCCCTTAAATTCATCACTTAAAGTTTTAAGATATATTTTAAATATAAAGATGCTCAGGTAGAAGAAAAAAATAGACATTTTTTTATATTTACTTTAAAGTTTAAAGATAATATGTGATATAAGAGCATTCAGAACCCATTCCCCATTCGTATCCTTATAACTTATACATTTATCATTAAGTTTTCTCTCTTTTTAACTCACAACCACAATTAAATAACCATTTTCTCTTTCTTTCATTCACAATCAAACCTCAAATTTCACATAATTAACAACTTTTTTTTTATCAAATATACAGATTTTCAATATCTTTTCTCCCTCCTCCACTCACAACCACTTACAAATAGACCTTAAATTTTCAAGAGCTTTACTCACATAATTATACAGAACGGATTGTGAATGCCCTAGAGAAGTTGTTGTGAATGCTCTTAATTAACTTTTTCAGTGACATATATATATATATATATATATATATATATATATATATATATATATATATATATAGGGAAGGGTTTCGTGTAGACCCCTTAAATTTTGTAGACCCCGTAGACCCCTATAAAACTCAATAAAAATAAAACTCAGTGTTGTAAATTTGGTTTTTTTTTATTACGATAAGCTTTTAAGAACCAAAAAAATAAATAAATAAATTAAAAAAAAACAAAAAACATTAAAACTCGAACATTTTAAGACAATGAGTTTTAAAATAATGAGTTTTAAACGCAATACTGAGTTTTATTGAGTTTATTGAGTTTTAAACTCATTGATTTTTAAAACTCATTGTCTTAAAATGTTCAATTTTTAATGTTTTTCGTTTTTCTTTTTTTTTTAATTGTCTTTTTTTGTTCTTAAAAGCTTATCGCAAATAAAAAAAACTAAATTAACAAAACTGAGTTTTATTTTTAGTGAGTTTTAATGAGTTTTATTGAGTTTTATAAGGGGTCTACGGGGTCTACAAAAAATAAGGGGTCTACACGGATCTTTTACCTATATATATATATATATATATATATATATATATATATATATATATATATATATATATGGTTTGCTTGATATGAGGTAATGGAATGAACGAGCGAATTGAATGAATGAGGCAATGGAATGGCCAAGGGAATTGAATGGATCATTACCATTTCATTATCCTGTTTGGTTATCATGTGGGAATATGATAAGTCATTGTTTCGTCTTGTTTGATAAACGAAGTAATCGAATACAATTTTACCAACATTTCCATATAAAATTAATATACCTGCTTTATATTTATATTTTCTATTTTTTTTTTTATTTTAAGAACTTTTTATTAATTTATTTTTATTATATATTCTAATTTTTATGGTTTTATTTTATTTGGTTTTCTATTTTTTTTATTTTCTATTTTTCTATTTTACTTTAATTTCTATTAAATTTTTTTTATTTATTATTTTTATTTTTATTTATATTATTTTATTTTTTGTTTTTTATTTTTAGTTTATATTTTTATTTTCTTTTTATTTTTACATTTGTGTTCGTATTTTCTCTAAGTTTTATTTTTTACTTTTTGTTTTTGTTGTTTTCTTAAAACTTTAAGAAAAGATTAAATCGAATAAGATTTTCATTTCATTCTTTGAAGGAATCGAAAAAGACAGCCTTCACATAAGGAATGAAAATTTTTAAAAATAGAATGAATCACATTCCTTACGTAATGATCTATTTCATTCCAATGTGATATCAAATATGTCATTATTTCACTTCCACCACTATTATTGCATACCAAACACTACCATATATATATTTTAGAAATTAACAATGAAAAAACATCATCTTGATGTCAGTTGACTTTTCAAATGAAGGCGATTTGGTGAGTACGTAGATATTATTATTATTATGTGTTGGAAACTTGATTAGATTGGTATCATGAGCATCGATGGTGATATTGGTTTGTACATTTTGATGTGAAATCATGTTGTCTCCGTTCATGTTATGGGGTTCTAGTTAGTTGAACCCGACATGTGTCTGGTCCCAACTCCCAAACTCGAAATGTGTCGTTGGCTAGCTAGCTAATAGCTTATCTTTGAATGATTGTTTTGTACGCACTAACTTCAAACCTTCATGTTTCATATCAAATGATCGATATATATCTACAGTGATTTTTTTAACTTCTTTGGTCTTTTGCCTTTCTTTTTTAAACAGCAGGCCGTATTATTCCACTCAACAGGCCAACACCAAGCCAAAAATGTACAAAAACCCAGAAAGTAGCTGGATACAAACACCATATCTTTGGTCTTTTACCTGACTTGGTAAAATCAAGAGTCTAGGTATAGGTAGCTAAATGGATCGATCGATGCCCATGAACCAAACTTTTAACAAAAGAAACATGGAGTCTCTATTCGCATACGTAACGATGAGTGAGACTACATATAACATTATGTCATTTTTCATACCATGATGGGATGGATGGGTTGATGGAGACCTTACCATGAATAATGTTTATGACTTTTATCGTACGATGCCAAGTGTTGACCGCTTGCAGTATGACACCTAAGGCTCGTCGTCTTACTAGCTAAAAGCGAACTTGTAAGGGTGCATATTTAGAATAGTGCAGACGTCTGGAGCCAATAACGTGTACGTTTATTGAAAAAGTTTTAGGTTAAGTTAAACATGTATTTTTAAACTAGATTTGATCCATGAAGATGATGGCATGCATGAAGTAAGTTCCTATCATAGTCATATCAAGTATAGCATATAACATGTTGTAAACAATGGAAGAAAAATCAAATGCGCTCAAACGATTATCGTTTTATTGAATTGAGAGGAAAACTGATTATAATCGAAAAGGAATTGAAAAACGAAGAACTAAGCTAATCGCTATCAACTAACAGCTCCTATACACCTCTAACGTCCATTAACAACTAATCATTGCAAAATTGCCCTAACACCCCTCCATCTTTTCAAGCAGCAATAAAATTAACCTGAAAGTCTAACTTCCACATATTGACAAATTCGACACCTGGGTTTTACCTACCATGACAATTAGCATCAGAGTTTCCTCTCAATTATTCTTGATGATTATTACTCCACATATCAACATTCTCTGCCTTGTAGTATAATCTTTGTGACAATCTTAACATTGTAACCATAACACCCTTAACTTTAACATAAATGAGTAACAGTGATCCACATAATTTGATAACTCTATTGTGCCAAGCTAATGATACTATAGTTTAGTTACTAAGACAAGAACTTGATTTATCCCACACCCACTGCACTTACACAAAAATCAGACTTTGATCCTGCTACCACCTTTGTAAGCATATCAGCAGGATCCTCTTGAGTTCTAACTTTCTCTACAAGCACTTCCCTTGAACTTATCACTTCTTTAATAAAAATACAGCCTCACATGAATATGCTTGGTCTTCCCATGATGATTGCATTCTTAGAAAGTTTCAATATCCTTAGTCTACTCACCCGTGACAATCACATCATCTGTGTAGAACAAATGAGAAAGATGATAATTATCCATCCCCACTTTGACTGGATTGAAGCTACCTGACTTCTCCATATCATTGATCATGACATTAAGACCTTCCATAGCTAGGATAAATAGAAAAGGTGATAGAGGATTACCTAGCGAAGTTCTCTTTCAATCACAAATTCTTTTGTAGGATTGCCATTAATCAAGTTGGAAGTAGTATCAGACTCCACGCATGCTTGAATCATGGAGAATCCAAGCATGTTTGAATCATGGAGATCCATTTTTGCCCAAAACCCATGAACTCATGGCATTTTGGAAGAGAGTTCCAACTTCCGAGCTACCGTACCAAAAGCTTTTGCAAAGTCGACTTTAAAAAGCATGATTTTTCGATTCTTTTTTCTTAACCCAATCAATCACCTCACTAAGAATAAGCAGACCATCTAACTTTTGGTGATTAGAGATAAAAGCGGATTGTTCCGGGCTGAGTAAGCTATCAATTAATCACCATGGCTAGACGGTTAGCAAGAGGCTTAACAATAATTTTGTATTGAACACTAAACAAGCTAATAGGTCTAACTCTAAAATCAACGATGGATTACCAACCCTTTGAAAAGGGGAAATAAAAGAAGTGTTACAAATTCTTGGAAACCATCGGGACCCAAGGCCTTATCACGTCCTATTGAAGAATACCCCAATGCTTTTTCACAAAAGAAAAAGTGAAACCATCAAGACCCGGAGCCTTATCACTATCACAATCCCAACTCGTGTTTCACACTTCCTCTAAAGTTGGAGGTTCTTCTAACATCATAGCCAAAGAAACATCGAGATGGTTAAATCTAGGCCGCATAGCATCAAAATCACAACCCATAAACTTCTTAAAATGTCGCTCGTGAAAGTCAATTTTAACCGAATCATCAATGGGCTCGTCATTTTCTTTGATCCCCCATATCGATTATTGTCTTCGTCTCTTTTTAACCAACATATGGAAAAATTTAGAATTCTCACCCCGTCAAGGATCCGTTTTGTTTTCACTTTTTGTTCAAGCTCCATGTCTTTATGTTTTTCGATTTCACCTAATTCCGAGTAGAGGACGGATCGAAGAAGCTTCTTATTCTCGACATCGACTTGCCTTTCAAGCAAACCATCGATCACATCTATCTTCGCTACAACCTCATTTTCTTTACTGTGTTCCATGGATTTACGTGAATTATTATAATCTTTAAGAGCCGATTTGGTAATTTTTTAGTTTTTCTTTAAAACGAATGAAAGGTTTTTTTTGGCGATTACCCGTCAACATCCCCCCAAGTATTTTCCACGATGGAAGTATAACCATCCAAAATTTAATACTTGTAAGGTGTAGTCCCGAAATTACCACGATTGAGACGTAAAAGATTAGGCTGGTGATCCACAATCTTCTTATTAAGAGGCAACAATTCCAACATAGAGAATTTGTCAAGCACACCCCCGTAGACGAGAAATCGATCAAGTTTGCTTTGTTTTGTGCCATCTTTGCTCAATTGCGTGAATCTAAAACCACCCATTGTAATCTCAAATAAACGGCAATCATGAATAAAATCATTAAAATTTTCGACTTCACAAGGGTTAAATATCATGTCCACTCGTTCTGAATCCTTTCTAGTGGCGTTCTCCAAAGACTATGTACTCTCCCGGATGAGCAATTAAAAAGATAATAATGAAATTTCAGATGCGTATTTTATCAACCAAAGATTGAGGGGCATAAACGATAACCATATAACATCTTAATCCAAGCAGTTTCCAACAACCTTCAACAATCAACAAATTATTGTAAATGAAGGTGTTAAAACGCTTAAAAGAAGTAGGCTCCCATATCACCAATAAACCACCCAATCTACCAATAGAACTCGAAAAAGCAAATTCAAAGTTTTAATTGCCCCACGACCATTTCACTATCCCCAATTTGACATTCGAAACATGCGTTTCCTGGTAGCCAAGAAATTTATTTTGTAGTTGTTACACAATTGAGCCACTTTCCTTCTTTTACCACCCGCCCTTATAACACCACACATATTAATAGAGATAATATCATTGATAGACCAAGTTACCATTCATCCTATCAATAAGTTTTACAAGATCCTTTCTACATCCACTAATATCAACACCTAATGAAGTCCCCAAATCGATATGTTTAGAAAATTCCTTAAGAAGAGAAACACCATTGATCTTTTTAGAAACCGACTTAGAAGAACTCGACATCCCTTCCTCTGGCTCAATGACATTCATAGCTGAGAAACCATCAGTTTTTACACCTAATTCACGTCCGGTCCCTCAGAGAAGCTTAAGGGTTTTGAAAGGAAAATCGAATTTGTCGTCTCCAGGTTCTTCTCTTTAAGGGTCTTAGCCTTATGCCCTTGCTGCCCAATCCTACCCATAACATTACAAGGGTCGGACTCCAATTTATCTTGACTACCATCCACATCTATAGGCTCGAAGACATCTTTAGGGGGTTCTTGAGACCTCATGGCATCACCATCTTTAGGATCCACATTCGGATTAATTTCACTAGCAACATCTTCATTAAGATTCTCCACATAATCATTGCTACGTATGGAAGAATCATCATCGCCCCAACGTTTTTCAAAAGTAGGAAACCAAGGTATCGCTTCAACCACAACAACATCATAAATATCATCAAGGACTGAAACTTCTACAATCTCAAAAATCTTTGCTTTAGCCTTAGTAAGGATGTAAACCCGCCCTTGCGACAAAGGCTCCTCCTTGTCTTTGTCCACAAATAAACATTCACCCCATCTATAAGCAATTCGCCTAAAAGTTTTACCGGACCAAGCAATAAGAGGTAGACCCCTAACCTACACTCAAACTACACGTTCACTACAAGATAATTGACTTTTAGTGACTAAAAAAAACAGTCAAAAAATATAAAAAAAGAGTCACTAAAGCCCTAAAAACTTTCTCCCTCTAAAATAAAAAGTGTCACTAGTGGAACCATCGCTATAGGTCTTTTTTGACTTTAACTTTAGTCACTAAAAGTTTAATATTTCTTGACTTTAACTTTAGTCACTAAAAGTCAACATTTCTTGACTCTAATTTTAGTCACTAAAAGTCCAAAATTTATTTACTTTAATTTTAGTCACTAAAAGTCCAATATTCTTTTACTTAAACTTTAGTCACTAAAAATCCAATATTTTTTTACTTAAATTTTAGTCATTAAAAGTCTAATAACTTCACTCACTAAAAACACAATAATCTTTTGTCCATGCATACATTAAAGAACAAAATATTACTATTTAGATGAATCAAAATTCTATTATAGTTAAAAACAACCTCATTATAAACCAAGAATCATTAATACATGAATGTCATCTCCCTACAAACTTATAAACAAGAAATGTTTCTAATTGATCATGATCCAGATCATGGAACTAGCTAACTAAACATCATTCATCTTTTTCCAAAACAGTTGAAAGCCCACCACCAATGAAACCTGCACTCAAACTTTGCAACAAATTCCCATAGTTTATACACATCATTGAAATTGATTAAAACCCCCAAAGAATCTATGTAGCTAACTACGGTTTCCAGAAATAACAAACCAAACCAACCCAGCCAAAATTTATAAAAACAACGGTTAAAAGTCTTGGTTCCTTGCTAGTTTCAAATTGAAAGTAACTCTTAAATTGCCATAAAAACTGGACTGCGAACCAAACCGCTTAAATATTAAATTGGCTGGACTTGCTTCGACTTGAACAGGATAAAAAGCAACACACTTTACAGATTTGGGGACTGAAAAATTACAACATAAAAACAGAGTGCACAAACCAACCCGGCCCAATTCAGTATGACCTGTTACCCAAGCCAACCCAACCTGCACTCGCCTAACATTGTCCCACTTCTTCTTGGGTTTACCATGAGTTGGTCCATTGTTCATCGGTTTATCATAGACAATACCACTAATCTCAACCATCGATTTTGTACATCATTTAAAAGTTACCTTACTCAATGAGACAAATTCAGCTCATAAGTGATTTCTGGCACCAGTAGATGGCTTCTTTAACATAAATCACTTCAGATTTAAAGTTGCAGATGAATATTACCACGGAACAGAAAACTGAGCAAATCTTCTATAGTTTCATTCCTACTTCAATGCAGCTTAGGCTTATGACTGTTCCATTGTACCAACATCCATACTATTGAGTGCCTAAGATAGCAGAACAAGAACCATCACAACGAACAGAAGTTAAAAACATAGCAGGGATTTAAACGGTTTTTTACTGCGTGTAAATTTTTACAACTCGAATAACTCAAATGAGAACAAAGGAAATAACATCATAAGATGAAAGTGACAATAATACCTGCAAAGAAACCAACAGTTGCAAGATTCTGAATGGCCATGGTGTGATAAATCAAGTACTCTGTTGAAAAGTGACCAAGTGCATAGATGAAAGATAAGAATTAAGAAGGTTGCAAGATAAAGCGCCTTGTCGAGGTTAAACGCACAGAGGAAACACAGTGCAAGTAAGAAGTGTTCACGCCCAAACGTCCTCCCATGAATTTCAGACACTATGTAATATATTAAAACGATTAGCTTCTTCGCATGGATAACAAATTGTGACTAAGGAAATAACATTAGTTGCAACAACTCATTAACAAAACAAATACAAAGTGAGAAAATTGCTCATTGCTATATACATATGTAAACTGTAAAGTAAGAGTAGGTGGTTCAAAATTCTAGAACTAAGAATTTTATCTCATCATCTTGTCCTTTCGCTTTTGTGAGCTCAAGGTGCAGCTCCATACAAAAAAGCAAAATGTATATTGCAAATAAAACAGAAAGACGTAAGCATTTTAATAATTCACTTGTACCTAAGAATCTTGTATTAGCAACCAAATGACTAAAACATGACCATTTTGGTATTCAAGATATTACCTGGAACCTAATAACCGGGACACCGGGTTACATCTTCTTGTCCTCGTACAAGCATAAAAGTCAAGTAAAAGCCCTATCCTAGAAAGCAAATGATTATTGGCAATAATGAAAAAGATTTTAAAAATAAAACATAACCATTTCGAGCTAAAGAACTTACCTAAAGTTGATTTTTTTTTGCTTCCCCAAGCTCATTTAGATGTCAGCAGCAGACCCTTCTAACAATGTAGAATATATCTGGCCTCATACCAACTAACTACGAAGAGAAACATGAAACAAATATTTAGTAAAGCCAAATAAATAGAACTATAATCAACAAAGGCAGACAATTAAAAAAATTATGTAAATTAGAAGGCAAAAAGTTGTAATTCTGAATTTGTATAACATGGTTATAATTTGACGAGTGTAACTGTAACATTACCTTACAAGTTGCACAAAGTTGAGACCAATTACCAGCTAGCAAAGCATGATCCTTTATCTCAATCTTCAGTAAAGGCTCCTCCTATTCAGTATCAAAAAAGGAGCACACAAAGTCAACCATTAGTAAAGCAGCATATATATTAATTGTGAGAATAGTTGGCATTTAGTTTAAATTTCAAAAATAGAAACAAAAAGAAGCAAAACATGACTAACATCATCTTTCATATTCTGTGAGTCATGCCTGTTGGTATTTTACATAATCTGGATCTTTGCTACAAAAAACAAAAGAGCATCGTATGTTAAAATATTGAATTTATTATCTCAATGTAATATAGATGAAAAAACACTACGCAGATACTGCAATTCAAAACTATTTAGACAGCAAAGCTCAAAGAACATACCAGCTACATCGGTTTAAATATTTCTGTTGTATTCCTTAAAAATGTTTTCTTTTACAACTGTCAAGGAATACCTACAAGAAAAAAAGCAACTTGTTGGTGATTCTTATCAGAAGCAAGTTGTGCTAGTGTGAGACCAGTATTATCAGTTACCGTTAAATCCCTGAATATGAACATGTTTAAGCAAGCTTTAAGAACTAACACCCAATTGTACCAAGACTTAAGGAACTGTATGGTTTATATCTCTAGCCAGGGCTACAAACAAGAACACACAAATTTCCCTAACATAAGAAGTAACATATCAATTATCATTTTACCTTATTGACCTAATAAAACATAATTGGGAATCAAAATGCATACATTAGCAACTAATGAAGCAATTACCAATTTCAATTTGTGGAGCATGATTGATATGATAATAAAAAAAAGTTAATTAACATCAAGTGATTAGTAAAATCAGGCATATGCGTTCATATTATATAAGATACGAACAGTTAGAACTCGCAGAAAGCAAAAAGCGGATAAAAATTGCAAATAAAAAATTCACCGATGAAGCTTGCGATAGAAGAACCTTTGAAAGCAGATGCTTGATTGACGAAGCCTTCGAGGAATTATTAGTGCTTTGGCTCGATGTAGATGATGATCAACCTTCAGAGATGAAAAACCGTTAAATATATAAATCGATAATGGATGAATACATACGAAAACCATGCGTACAAGTGATTGTTTAACGCTCCGATGGCGGTTTAATGCTCCGATGGCAGTCCAACCTCCGATGGGCAGTTCAGCGGGAGGAAATTGAATTTCCGATTGTCGATTGCAAAGAGATTATCGATTAAGGAGAGCGTAATGATAAGCAAATTAGGGCTGAGCGTAATATTAAGCTAATTAGGGGCTGCGGCTTTTAATTACTGAATTATTTAAATTATTTAAAGTCATTAAAATTAAGAGTCACAAAATGTCATTTATTTTGTTGTGGTTCATCTATAACCATCCGATCATTAACATATTTTATCTCTTGAAAATATGCTTTCAACGCTTCACACGACTTGAACATGTCTTTATCATCACCATTAGGAAAGTCCAGCCATATATTACCACAAACCACCAATGTACCGGAAGTCGACATTTTCAAACCCTTCTTGATCCACAAAAGAAAAGACGGTGGCTGGCCATGAGAGAGACATTTCTTACCTTGACCAAAAGGGAATATGAAATGTTCTCCACTTTCACCAAGTCCTTCTTGTGAATTACCACTTTGGGAGGAACTGTGGAGGTGCATGAGATTCACCCTTAAGAACGCTAGCAAAAGATATTCCTTTAGGTTAATCGATCTTCCAAATGTTTAGCAATATACTTCTTAATTAGAAAGATCTATCATCATTGTTCACAACCTTACTACATTTTCCTTTAAATCTAGCCTCATTCGCAAACAGTACAAATGGAGCGAAGACTCGTGACAAGCTTTTTACAATCCCCATATCTTAAGAACAGGGTCGGAGCTGAGGGTTTAGAGGCCCTGTTCGAGTTAAAAAAAATGGGCCCCTTTGAAAAAAAGTTGCAAATAGAAAAAGTTGTTAAGTAAGGAAAATTAAGTTATAGCAAAAAAAAGTAAGGATATTGTAGTTTTAGATGACATTTTGAACAGTTAGCTAATAAATCGTGCAAATTTTCTAGCATTTTTTGTAGTAAAATTGATTGATTAAGTATTCATATATATATAATTTAAAAAAATATGGGCTCTGTTCACCTCTCGCACATGCACAACGACACCCTTGCTTAAGAAAACGAACAAACACATACCTCTTACCCACATTTGAAAGGCAATTAGGGATGAACACGTCCAAAACCCTACCCAACTCGCCACATCGGGTCTAGAGATCTTTAACAGTAGTTGAATGAGGGAAATTGGTAACAAGAAAGATGAAGAAACCTCCTCAAAGCCTTCTGATTAGCTAGGGTTACGAAAACGGAAATCACATCTAGCATGCGTCCAGTTTGGTTTATTGAAACGGAAGTTACGTCGCTTCGCATGTGCAGGAATCCATCCATCATCTTCATTGAAAGGGTCGGGAACCCTAGATCATATCCCGATCGCCCATGATCGCTGCCGTCTCTGTCTTAGTTTGTCCGTCTTTTTTAAGTATTACCATATGCAATTTTACTTTGCTTTTTGAAAGTGTCTATGAAACCGGGAAGATCACATAGCCATAAGAGCGCTCCATAGTTCTTGAACATAAATTGGCTTCATATGTTTGTTTTTTCTTTTTTTCTTTTTTGAACGGCCTAACAAAATAATATTAACAAAACACCAAACTAGTGGAAAGTCTACACCAAAAGGAAAAAGAGAACACCAAATAGGAAGAAAAAAAAAACGAGATGGAGGCTCAACATCAATCACTTCCGCAAACCTCTAATCCTAATTCCGCTGATCGATTTTCTGGTTTCCGTCGTTTCTTCCCCGTTCTCCGGGCGAAATATGATTGGGTACGAAGGATGGTCGTCCGACCGGCACTGGGGTCGTTGGCGACCGTACTCAGGGGCTATTATAGAGACCAAAAAAATTCAACGGCTATTTTGAGGACAATTATAAAATAAAATATATATTAAAAATAAAAAATCTTCTTAATCTAATAGTTTTTGAACTTAATAAATTATAATAGGATTTTAATCATATCTTATCTTAAAATATAATTTTATCATTCTTAATTTTTTAACACTCGTTATTTATAATTTTAAGTATTCATTATTTCTTATTTCATTGGTGTTTGCTTAAAAAATTTATTATTTTTTATACGTTTACATTTAAACTTATGCTTAAAAAAATATAATAATAATTATACACAAAGTTATTAATTATATTATTTTTTAAAGATATCTTGTAATATAAGAATTGATATAAATAGCATAGATTACGTACGTTGAAGTACAAAGCAAAATTTTCCTTAATCTATATGTAGAATTCTTTAAATGCCTGTGAATCTGTGATAAAACATAAGTGTAGAATTGTTGGATATAGTCTTTCACAATACCACAAGGTCATGATATCCAAAACGTATGATACAACGATCCCGACAACCACTAGTTTGGTCTAGTGGTAAATTAAAATGTATGTTTTCATCTTAAGGGTGTTGAGTTCTAGTCTCATATGAGACATAAAGTGTAGAATATTTAGCCGTTAAAAAAAATTACATCTATATGTCCAAACTCATACGTTAAATAGATAAGTTAATTGATCCACAATTAGTATATGCTTACTAGTTGACCCACATTCACATGACTGTAGTTGTATATCACGGAGCTCGTGATCCACTGAGAAAGGTTTTGCTTCTATAGTATCATTTTGAAAGGTTTCAGGTTTAAATTAACCTAAACAAACTATAATATATATATAATTTAGAAGTATAAATATGATAGATAGTTACTAAAAGAAGCCGTGTTCAACAAAATAATTCAATTATGTATAAATATAAATGATAAAACAGTTAAAGTTAATACATAATAGAAGAAGCAAATAATTTAAAGAAAAAGTTTAAGGGTACGTCGGCTATTATGAAAGGTGGGTAGTTTAAATTATTTAAGTTTTGTACCTAACGTGTTAATAGATTTGAGGTGCAGGAAAAGCCACACCTCCAGTTTCCAATTAAGGAATAAGGTCGGGCCCAATTTTATATTATTAATAATAATAAAGCTTTTAGCGAATGTGTTACTATAGTCCAGTTTATATGTTTTATCATTTTAGTTCAAATTTAGATAATGGTATAAGTGGTGTAATTTAATTTAAGAAGTAGTTTAGAGGTAGAATAAATTTATGGTTTAAAAAGATAAAATAAATCGTTCAAGAATAATTTTTTAATCTCTACCTTTGTTTTGGGCTTTAAAGGTTGTGGTAGTGTTCCCATAAACCTTATGGAACATGCGGCTTCATCTAGCAGACACCCGCCACTCTTAGTAATACTTTGGACATGTTGTACAATGATGACGTGGGTCCGGTCCGGCCAAATATCGGGAACCATCCCTCATCAGGCCGAACCAAGCACCCACTCTAAGTGTTACACGACCTACTTGAGTCGGCCGCACGGCCACCTCGAGTGACAGGAACAGGCAATGATTGGAACATCATCAGCCAATCATGCGCCGCTTTACCCAAAATGGGACTGTAGGCTACACACCTACTGCGCCCGCCCATACCGTTAGCCGCCAGAGGCATTAATGACGCATCAGACAAAGGTAAGTCACTATAAATACCCCCCCAACCGCTTGGGGGGAAGACACTTAATCCCTCCGGACTACAACTAGCTCCGGCACTAAAACGTCTCTTCTGACCGTACGGCAGAGTAGACACCCCCATTCCCCACACACACATCCTTTATTCACGAGGGTAGACCTGGGATGGCAATGATGAGCCTGTCAGTCCCAGTCTGAGCCGGAGGATAATCTCCCTCCTATGTTCTAACTCTCCCTTCGTGACAGGTATCTTAGGCGACAGTACCGAAGCAACCAAGGCGCTCCAGGCCGGAGCGGCTTGACTCTCCAATTTCCCAGAAGCCCTTTGCCCCCACCGGACCGGGCTCCCCTTCAACCGCCCGGTCGAGGACCAAGGTTTCTACATACAACTTAGGCTATGACCTTTAAAACCGAATCCAATCGATTAAGCCGCATTATTTGGTTTATTCGATTCAGTTATACAACTAAACCCATTAAACTGGTTATTATTCGGTTTATTTGATTGAGTTCGGATCAGGTATCCGAATAAGTAAAAATTTATAGAACTGAGAACAAATATGAAATTCGAATATGAAATTCGGATATGGTCAGGAATTGAACTGAAAACTAAATAAGTAATTCATATCGGGATTTTGTTACGAATCCGATTCGGTTTTCGGTTTTTCAGTTACGGATAATTTTGAACACCTCTAGCGTGGTGGGAAGCCCTCGGCTTTAAGCATTGTATAAGGATGTGCTATAAGAGTAATCATTACCTTTGGTTTTTCGATGTCAATTTTTTAACAGTTCATTTGTTAATGTTTCTTTGTCGTTGCAGAGTTCAAAAAAGTATACAAACTACTTACAATACCAAAAATATATATTTTTCAAAACAAATCCATTTCGAGTAAAACTTAGTTTGAAATGTTTAGGAAAAAAAACATAAAATATAGTGTAGATAGATTAATTTTTTTAATTTACTAAATACAAGTTATTACCAAAAAATGAGTTATAAACTTCTACTTAATAGCATAAATCTTGAAGCATTTTTTACTAGCCCTATGCACAAGGTACAAGCTTTTGATGCATAGTAGGGGTTATACTTCAACTCCATGTGGTGTTTTTTTTTTCAAATCTACTTTGATGGATGTGAATCTGCAGTGGCGAAGCTTGAAAAAAACTAGTGGGGGGTCGGGATCTAATTTTTTTTTCCTAACGGCAAAGAAGTTTCGATTCGGGTCGGGTCGATGTTTCGATTCGGGTCGGGTCAAAAATAAAAATGCTATTAAAGTAAACGAAGAAGTTTCAATCACTAAAAAGTAGTAAAATCTAAACATTTGTCCAACAAAAGTAAACATTAAAAAGGAGACAAACGGTTGGTACCTGTCAGAGTTCAGCCCTTCGACCTTTAAGATCCTTGAATTCTTCAATTATGGAATCCGCATCAAACATGTTAGCAATTTCTTTTTCAATGTAAATCATCATACTGTTTGCTAGATTATCATCTGACATCTTACTGCGTAGGCGAGTCTTGAATATCTTCATTGCCGAAAATCCCCTCTCTGTTGTTGCAGTCGAAACCGGAAGTGTCAAGAGTAGCCGACAAACTCTTTCAACCAAATCGTACATGTCATTTTTTCCAGATTCTACAAGTGTTTGGCAGAGATCAGAAAGGGTTCCTATCTTACTTAGCTTGACATCAATTTTCCTTTCAACTTGCAAACTATCCAATTGACCTCTCAAATGATTTATCTCCTGCTTAGTAAAGTCCGTAGGGTAATATTTCTCAACAAGAAGAACAATGTGATCAACATTAATGACTTTTGAACATAAAGTCGAACCAAGAGATAACAACTCTATTGATTGCTCATTGAATCTATAATCCAAATCATGTATTTGCTTATCCAATGTCTCCATAAACAAATCTACTCGGTAAAAATGTTCAAACGAAAAGTGAAGATCTTTTTTGCGAGGCCGATACCGAGAAGATTTATATGGAGCACTCATATCGGGCTGCTCTATGTCATATCTTTGACAAAAAGAAATAACTTTCTCAATTAAAGAATCCCATCCTTCATTTCTAAGATCATTTAGACTAACCTTTGCGGCTTTTACTAAATTCATTGCATTAAGGATGTCTTGGGATTTTTTTTGTAATCCTTGACAAAGTGCATCAGTCTTTTGCATCATCTCTTTCATCATGTGAAGAACAAATACAAACTCAAATGACTTCAAGTAAGTATAAGCTATATTAGCATCTCCTCGTTGAACACGGGTATTACGAGTAGTGTCTTCCATTATTCCCTTGAGAACAGTCCGGGTGACATCAAACATGTCAACCAAACTACAAATGGAATTATAATGGGAACCCCAACGTGTATCCCCTGCCCGTTTCAATGTCCTGACCTGGTTTTTTCCTTTTCCCGATTTGATTTCACCCAACTCTAGTAATTCTTTAATCTCATCTGCCTTCGCCTTTTGTAACTCATCGTGACGCTTACTAGAAGCACAAACCACATTTATTACAAAACTTAAGTTTGTAAAGAACTCGTGTACCGGATCAACTTCCCTTGAGACACTAACCAATGCAAGTTGTAACCTGTTATAAAAGATAGCAAGTATATAAGTTAGTTACTATTTAGTATTATATAAATAAAGCAAGTATAACAACTAACCTGTGAGCAAAGCAATGAACATAATATGCATAAGGACTATCCTGCCGAACTAGTGCTTGTAATCCATTCCATTCCCCACTCATATTGCTAGCACCATCATAACCTTGACCACGAATTTTTCCAGTATCAAAGTTGAGACTCGAAAGTCTATTCCACAAACTATCCTTTAAAGTCGCCGCAACAGTATCTTGGACATGAACTATATCCAAGAACCTTTCCCGTATCACCCCTTTCGCATCAACAAATCTTAAGACTATGGCCATTTGCTCTTTTTTCGATTCATCCCGTGACTCATCAACCATGACACAAAACCATGAATCCCCTACTTCTTCCCGTATAAACCTTCTCACTTTATTTGCAATAATACTAAGAACTTCTTGTTGGATATCGGAAGATGTATACTTGGAATTAAAAGGAGCATTTGCCAAAATAACATTTGCAAGATCATCATTATAAAAAGATAATAGTTTTAACAATTCAAGAAAGTTACCTTGATTCTTTGAATTGGAAGATTCATCGTGTCCTCGTAAAGCACACGCTTGGTATGTTAACCAACGAACCACATCAATTGTACCTTTCAATCTTAAACGGTTTTTCCTTATTTGATCTTCACTTTGTTTTTCTATGAAGAACCCTAAAACCAATGAAACCTGCATAAAAAATCCATCTACTTAAACAAGATTTTATAGCCTTATAGGGAGGAAAACTTACTGTTAGTTGTTACTTGTTAGAGGAATCGAGAATTAGAGGAAGCAGCCTGCGCAGGATTGGATTGCAGGAAGGGGCCGAAGGGGAAGGGCTGAAGGCAGGCGCAGGCGCAGGATTGCAGGGAGGGGCCGAAGCTAGCGTACGTAATAGAAGATGGAGGGACGATGGTTTTTTTTATTTATTTTGTTTCCTTCTTTTTTTTTCCGGTAATTTTTTTTATCAATTTTAATGGGCTAGTCAACTCCTTGTAGGGCTTATGTTAAATGTAAATGGGCTAAGCTTATGGATCAATTTTATGAACCTAGATTGGGCTTAGTGTATAAAAATAATTTTATAATTAATATGGGGGGTCGAAACCGACTATATAAAAAATTTTATACACGAAAATTATATACCCCCTAGTTCGCGAAAAAAATTTCGGGGGGGCGGCCACCCCCCCTTGCCCCTACTATCCTGCGCCCCTGAATCTGAACCCAATGTTGTACATGTTTCAAACTCAGAGGTCTGAGTTGTGAATGCTTTAATCTATATGGTTAGGGTTTTGATGGTAATGATAATTATTAATCTAAACCCGTATTTTGAAGTGGTATTTGATCTAGATTTGTGACCGGATTTATGATGGTTGTGATGATCTTCGCTATTGATCTGAACTCTTTACATATTTGCTCTCTTATTAGATATATTTTGATTTTTTTTGTATCTAAAGGGATGGTGATTTCATGGACTTCCCTCTAGAGAGGAGGCTAAGATACGAAGAAAGGCAACTCACTTAGGATTTTCTTAGACTCATTTTCTTAGAAATGTAACATTTGATTATCTTGGTAAAATAAATGTCAACTTCATGTTAATTACTAAATCGGTCAATATGAATTGATCAATTGCATGGGCAAATTAGACTAGAAACTACAGAAGAATTAGAACAATTTTTCAACCGAAACCCCACAGCAAAACACGGAAATACTATCCACTTAAAACAAAGTTAATTTTCGCGTGAAGTTCCGTAAAGGACTCCACGCTAATACGTATTTTTGACGTGAAGACGTGATAAGTTATGGTGTTCCGCATATGATCACATTGTCACATCACTCTTCTTTCGGGACAACATGTCCGCTATTTCTAGTCTACCAACTTAAATTAAATGATAGATAGTATGGCAAACAGAAAACCGGTTACGCAAAATTCTGTGTGCGGACTTATTCATATAAAACAGTGTTAGATTTCATATGAAAAGACACCAATCTAGAAAAGCTTCATAGCGCATATACCCTTTCTTTCATCATCTCCATCTATCTCTCTCTCTCTCTCTCTTCTGCAAAAAACCAGCAAAGTTAGTTCATGATTGGAAAAGAAGAACCTGTCTTCAAGCTGTAAATATTTTTTAAAATCTTGAAGTTGAAGAAAGTAGATATTTTTCCTTGGATTCACAATGCCAGTTCCTCTAGCTCCATATCCACCCCCTCCTATGCCACTTACAACCCCTGATAATGGTATCACTTCTCAATTCACATCAGCTTTTTTATTAATTTATGTTCAATCCAGTTTATCTATCTTGATTTTGACTACTCTGTTCATGAAAACAGTAAAAGAATATGACTTTTCTTTTGCCAATTTAGTCAAAATAAATTTAATCAAAAGGAACAGGATTTGAAACATGAGATAAAGCCCCGATATTTTTCTTGATTAAAGATTAATATAACATAATCATTTTTGTGAATTGGGTGCATATCTACCTGGCAAATCTTTCCCAGAATTCAGGAAAAAATAAAGAAAAAGAAACAGAGCACTCTGTTTTTCTTTTTCAATTCCTTTAGATCTTACTTTTCTGAGAGAATAAGAAGATGATATTAATAAAAAAAAAGTATGGTGAAACAGATTATCAAAGTCAGCTAGTGTGTTCAGGATGTCAAAATCTTCTACTTTACCCTGTTGGAGCAACTTCAGTATGCTGTGCAGTTTGCAATGCTGTCACAGCTGTTCCTCCACCTGGTAAAAAATCAAAATTCCATCTTTTTTTTTTCTTCCAAACTTTTCATAACAAATTTATCATCTTAAATACAACCAAAATTATTAATTTCAGGCACTGAAATGGCCCAACTGGTGTGTGGAGGGTGTCACACATTGCTCATGTACATCCGTGGGGCGACAAGTGTCAAATGTTCTTGCTGTCATACCATTAATTTAGCCATGGAAGGTAACCAGAGAGTCCTAATTGTTGTCACAATATTTTGAATTTTTTATTAAGTCTGTTAAAAGAATGACTTTTTGGGCAGCAAATCAGGTGGCATATGTCAATTGTGGAAGCTGTAGGATGCTTTTGATGTATCAGTATGGAGCTTCTTCTGTAAAATGCGCAGTTTGCCAATTTATTACCTCTGTTGGGGTTTGCACAAAACTTTAATTCCTTCTGTTTTCTTTAATCCAAAGAGCATTAATTTGTGAAAATTATTATATACACACATGGTCACGTGCTATATATATAACACTAGAGTATTGAGAGAACAAAAGATTAAACTTAAATTATTTTTATGTACTTTTGAAAATTTAAATTTCTTACCGGTGCATATGTACGTTATAGGTAGGTAATGTAACATATGCATCCCTTTATGGTTGAAAGTATAAATGAAATGTATTCACATACATATATTTTTTTTGAATATCTAGAGAGGTGAATACACATTGCATTTTCTATCATTTTTCATTTAAGAGTTTTAAAATTAGAAAATGAATATTGATTTTAATAATCACAGTTATTGTATGTTAGTTGATATTAATCCGTTCACCGTACAATATTATTGTCTGTTGGAAATAAACAAATCGCTGTTAAAATGAAACTAGCTCCGTGATAAAATATTTCACTTTTTGATGATTGGACATCATATTGGCGTCTTATGTGACATGTTTTTTATGTATGTGAAGAAAAGTTTTTAAAAAACAACTAATCATGATTAAAAACTACAAAAATTCTTAAAAAAAACATTTTTTCATAGCATCAAAACATACAAAAATCTTTAAAAAAAACCTCTATGTTTGAGTCAAGTCATAAAAAACATGACACATAAAACGTCACCGTAATGCTCAATCATCAAAAATTGAAATTTATTAACAAAGTTAGTTTAATTTTAACGTCAGTCTATTTATTTCCTACATGATTAAAAACTAGTTTATTTTAGAAAAAAATGAAACACGGATTAATATCGATCATTATGCAATAACTGAGATTATTAAAATCGAATATTCCATTAGAAAATGAACATTCATTTTGAGTTCTTAAAAATGAGATTTAATATTAAAAATGTTAAAATTACATGGTATCAGATATACACATACAAATTGAAAGGCACCATGCATGCATAAGATTTAGAAAACAACGTAGTTCTTTTTACACTTTTTAGGAAAATACTTATGGTTGTTTCTTTGGCTTTGAGTTCTTATTATAATTAACCTGAAACTTTATATATATGTGTGTTTATTTGATGAACAGGCATCAACAAGTGCTACAGAAGAACAGAAGTTCAACACCTAAAAGTTTGTGTTCAGAACAACTTATTATGATTTCAAATCCATGCATGGTGATTACATATACAATGTATAGAGATGTATTATTTATTTTTCATAAATATTATAATGATTAAAGAATAAGCCTAGGTTTTGGCAGGGGAGTTTTGAATATGAGAAATATCTGAATATGCTTTTATGGTTGTAAGTTCACTAAGTTGGTGTTTTGTTTATCGGATAATGACGAGTTTTCTTTTGGTTTTTTAAATTTTAATAATGCTAAAGTTGATAGTTTAACACTTGAACATGTTTGAATTGTTGTCGTAGATAGCACGGCAAGTAGGAAGTTCTGTGGGTTTCTTGACTTTTAATTCAAGTTTCAAGGTTGGCATTTCATGGTTTAATTAAGTGGTTGAATCTAGGATAGAACACGACTTAAGATTAGAAAGGATAAGCATTAACAAAAGAAAGATGAATTCCTCGATCTCCTTAGACAGTTAAAGCAAAAGATAGATAAATTAATCCTCTTCTTAGAGAGTTAATAAGCTAGTGGTGGTTTTATTTAAAAAAAATATAGTAAGGAGCTCAAGTCCTGATTAACCCAATAGATGATTAACCCAATCGATAAAGCAAGAACACGAAAATAGTTTGGAATAACTTTCCATGAATTTTTATTATAGACAATGTCACAAGGAAAATATAACTAAAAAAACCTTGAATACAATTTGTGATACCTAACCTCTTTAATATAGTCAATGAGAAACATAATTACTTGGTAATCAAGTAAAACTTAATTATCATTCTAACCCCTTAGCTTTGACTTAACTTGTCAAATCCACTTGGGCCGACCCATAACTCGGGCGGTCGGGCCGTACACAGAAACTACGCCAACAATCACCCTGCTAATTTCTGAGTCGGATTAGGAAAGTCTTCAACATCAAGTAACTCATGTGTCTCCGTAAACTTGATTCGTGTAGTTTTCGTATGGGATTTATTGACCCGCCATAACTCTAAATAGGTCGACCCAGGTAAAACTAACCATCCCTTTGGTTCTTTTGCATTCTTTTCCAAGGTAACCACATGACTTGGCTATCTAATTGATCAAGAAACAATGACTTTGGTCTTTGACAAGAAACAACAACCTCCTTTCTCTTTGAATTTGTGATCCAAAAAAAATTAATTTAAATCTTGATCCAAACTAGTTAATTGTTCCTGTATCTTGGATCGCTCAAGATTGGCTCCTAGGTTTGGTCAAAATTGAATTTTGGTCTACAAGACAGAAAAAATGGCGACTTCGGACTTCTTTGAAGAAGATCAAAGTTGAGCCCTAATCTTGAAGAAGAGTCGACGACTTTTGATTCTTGTATTAGCGATCAGAATATGATCGAAGATCCCTGATGATCACCGGTTTTGATCTAGGCGATGAGTAGGATTGAAGCGAACGGCTGAGAAGCAGTCTTCCGACGTGAAGAACGGCTGACCGATGGCTCTCGATCTTGATGTTTTTTGAATGTGAAATTAGTTCTTTTTGAAGAAAAACTTATGTTCTTGATCTTTCACAAGCTATGTTTACTTCCTTCCCGACTTGAACCAATAATAGGTTTTGATCCTGTCCTTCGGATTAGAGATGATCAAACAAATCGACTTCTTTCAGTCCATGGTGGCAGTAATTCCATTGACTACTGTGGCGATAGTCCCTTAAACGGCGTTGACGAAGAATAGGGTTCTTGAAATTGGCTCTGATACCAATTGAAGTCCCGATCAACCCAATCGATACGACAAGAACACAAAAATAGTTTGGAATAACTCTCATAGAACTTTTGTGATACCAAACCCTTAACATGGTATGTCTATTTATATTCAATGAGAATCCTAATTATTTGCTAACCCTAACTTGGCCACTAAGTAGTACTTAATTATCACAACTCTTTAGGCTTTAACCAACTTGTCAAATCTACTTGGACCGACCCATAACTCCGTCTGACATAGAATTATGTAACAGAAGCTAGATTACAATGAAAATGTATAAACTGAAAGTACACCAAAACTTTCAATCTAGATAATGGAAATTTCCCCTATGTTTGATCCAAATGAAAGAAATAACTTTTTTATCTCGTCGAGCACGTCCTTGGCCTCTTTGATCCGAGAATGCTTTATCATTTCAAGTCTTCCAAATACACCAAAGCGTCGTAAGAAGGATACCATTAGGGATGAGCTCGGTACCGTACCGAACCTGGTTAGTATCGGTACCGAAATTTATGAAATGTGGGTACCGAATCCGGTATCGGATATGTTGGTACGATACCGGTACTGATACCGGGTCGGGTTTTCGGGTATAGTAGCGGTTTGGTATCCGCTTTAGTTCTTTTTGTTTAAAAAAAATGAAATTTGAATTTTTCTAGTGTTTTTTATGTTTTAATATTTTAATTAGTTTGATCTTATATTTTGATGGATCTATGTGACGATATTAACTCATACAAACACATAATATAATGAATATATTTTCAAAATCAATGTCATTCTTAACAAACCTGCTTCCTCAAAATGAAAAGTCAACATTCTAAATAAGATGAATATGAAAAGCAAAATGCAATGCAATATAAGATGTTTTTTTTTAATTTTTTAACATATATCATTTGATATGTTCCATGTACTACATACACCAAATATTAATCATAGCCTCGATTAGTTATAAAGAAACAAAAGTAAAATAAATATTGAAATGCTATGTACTTTAATTTATTTTCTTGCGGTTACTTTTCTACATGCATATATAGCAAATAAAATGGTTGAAGGAATGTCAAACGTACACTAGCTAGAATATTGTTCAAAAACTCAGTTTGAGAATGATATACATTCAAGTGATAAGTAATCTATTAGCATATGGTAACTAGTAGCATACAACCACTAAAAAAGTATAATTTATGTTTAAAAATTCAAGAAAAAACGACTTTTATATATATATAACTAGCGTAAGAATTACAAATATATATTCCGGTATCCATTCGGGAAATATCGGTTTTTACCGGTATCGGTATCGATTAGTACCGGTTTCAAAATTAAGAAAAATCAAGTACCGGTACCGGTACCGGTACCGTTTAGGTTCAGTCGGCACCGGTACCGGTACAAAACCGGTACGGTACCGGTACTCGGTACCAAAAGCTCATCACTAGATCCCATAAAGCATGAGTTTTAGTCACTGAGAAAACGGCCAATCACGATAAAATGTTAGGTTGGAGGTTCTATATATAAAGTATAATGACATCTATCAAAAGGACGAAACCTGTTATTTGACAAACCTTTGGACCTTAGCTATAATATTTCAAATTTAAGAATGAAAAATGAAATTCAAGCAAACCACTTAGACGACGATTCTCGTAATTTACTTAAAATATAATATTTTATTATAATTTACGTCCTTTTTTGGGGGGGGAACTGTTGAGTTGTTGACCTTGACAACACCATCAAAAGTACGCCACCAAAACCCATGAAAAAAGTTGTCATTTTCTAGCAAGTAACCAAATTGAAATCGAGGAAGACTTGTGGTATTAAATAGAAGAGGGCACAAGGAAGAAAATGACTTGTGAGACCACAATGGATAAGAATGATGACAAAACAACACTGTGTGTCAGTGTGTGGACGTGTGGTTGAATTGAATCTGGAATAGAAGCACGGCTCTTAGCTAAACTGTGAGTAATCTTTATTAGAGCTCCATCAGATTAACCGGTTCCATCGTTTGAATTAATTTGAATTTCCCATCCTAAATTAGATAAGATTAACCTCTGAGTAAATGTACGTGTGTTGTATTTATTCTTATTCGTTGTAAATGTATCCTTTAGTTTAGGATTTTATACATATCCATAAAATAACTATTGGAATATATTATTAGTAGATTATGGTTAATTACTTAATTAGTATGAGACTATGTATCCACTAAGGCAGGACGGAGTGGGCGGCGTCCACACCGCGGCGCCGAAATCCTTGGCGGCAAACACCGCCGCCGGTCGATCGGCAACGGCAAAAATCGAAGATTCCATCTACATGTCGCCGATCGGCAATTGTTGTTCCCCATAATTTTCTAGCCGTTGAACGGCTCTTTGAATAAAAAAAAAAATTCTTTTATTTTTTTCAATATATATATATATACATACATTATCACTTAGGCTAAACGTAATGGGGCGTTTTCGACCTCGATAACGCCCCATAACGCCCGTATATAACGCCCCGACCATTACCCCCGGCGTTATGGGGCGTTATGGAGGTCGAATTCGCCGGGGGGCGTCAGGGACAAAACGCCGAACGAACCTTAAAAGTTAAAAATATAGCCGTTCAACGGCTATATTTTTAACCGTTAGCTTTTTTATTTTATTTTAATTTAATCATATTTATTCACTATATATACCCCATCTATTTTATAAACTTTCACAAACATTCACAATGAATATGGGTAGTTGGAAGACCGAAGACGACGTAGCGGTGGCACAATCTTTCGTTAACGTCGCACACAATTGGAATGGTGGACGCCCGCCAAACGAGTTTTGGCCTGCCGTGATTGATGACTTCAAACGGCGACGTGGTGTGGAAGATGTAAACTTTAACTTTATCAGGGCGAAATGGTGGGCCTTGCAATCGAATGCACGAACTTTTAATGATATCTATGTACGACTCGAGCGACAATATGGCGCGGAGGGTAAACGCTCAGTGCTGCAAAGGTCGTTGAGCGAGTACAAAACTGAAATTGGCAAGAGCTTTGTAAACGCAGGCGTTTGGGCTTTTTTGAGGCCATACATCAACAACCCGGAAGATCCTATTTTCACGTTTAATCGTTATACATAGGCGTTCGTGTTTTCTTTTTAAGTTGTGATGTTTTAATTTATTTTGTTGTCTTTTATTTTATTTTTAATGAAAGTACTTTTTAAAAAAAAAGTTAAAAAAAATAATAATAAGTTAATGATGATGGTGGGCTTTATGAGGAGTAGTTTTTTTTTTATTGTATTGTATTGTCTTTTTATTTTAATTAATGTAATGTCTTTTTTTATTTTAATGTAATGTTTTTTTTTAATAAATGTAGTGTTTTTATAAAATAAATATAGTGTTTTAAAATTAATTACAATATAAAAATAACTCAAAACATTAAAATATATTAACCTACAATTCTTCATAATCCTAACCACTCCCTCTCAAAATCCTTCAAAATTCTTCAACATTCTTTCTTTTTCTCTTTCCTGCGTGGCACTCTCCTATTGGCTACAACCCATTCTTCAAAATCCTAAAAATTCTACCACTCCCCCCTCCCTAAGTATCTAAGGTTTATTTCTATTATCTATCTAATCACTACTAGAAAATGCCTGCTTTTACTACACAAATTTTCCTACGCAACTTTTTGTGTCGGTAAAAAAGATCCAATTCCGACACATTTGTAACAGAAATGGAAACCTTAATTTTGTAACAGCGTTTTTTACACAAATTAATGTAACATATATTATCAATAATATGATTTAGTTATTTCATATTCTTACATTGTATCGCAGTCTAAACGATTTAAACCCCAGATAGGGTGATCTGTCATCCGCCACGGGCATGTCCCAACATTGTTTTTCACTTTAATTTATTATTTAAGTTTTCCCGTTTCACGTTCAATTAAGCTTCGTTTTAAATTCAAGATTCGAAAAGCTAATCTCAACCATCTCCTTTCTTTAATTCTGCCCACCCCTTTATTTTCCTAATTTCTTGTACGTTGATGGTTTCTACAATCTTAACCTTCTTATTCTTCTAGATGGGTTTTTTTTCCCAAAATCTTTATTACCCATGTGCTATGATATTCGATGGCAATAGTCTGACGGCTCAAACATATTCATACTTTCATCAGGAGGTATTATTGTTTCTTTTCCAAAGTATGATTTTTATTAGGTGTTTTAAAAACATCTAGCTTCATACGTCTATATTACATACTAGGTTAGTAACCCGTATACTATACGGATTAAATATAGATTCAAAATATGAGATAACTATTAAAAAAATATTAAAATAATAAGAGAACTGAAATTTATGAATGACATAATTTTTTATTATTTTTGTAAAGTTTGACATGATTGAACTTTCATTAATTTTGAAAAAAAATAAATTTGAAAATTTCATTTTTAAATTTGACAGTTTGACATGATTATATTCAATATTAAGGTGGACACCGTAGAAAAAAGTCACGTGGCATCCGAGTTAGTGCTTTATTAGATGTAGAGATCCTATCTTTATCGACATCTATGTCTCGACTCCTCTTGTTGAACCACATGTTGTTTTCATCGATCCAACCACGATTTGATCCGGAATTCTTTCTTTTCTTTTCTTTTTAGATATATACGTATCTTATCTCTCTATCTACGGATCTATGATACTGCTGCATGACAGCCTCGACACACTGTCGCACGACCACGGTCACCGACTATCGAGTTGTTTCTTTTCTCAACAGCGTCTCTTCCCTAGCTCTTCTGCCTTGCCATAGCCGACTAAGATGAAACCGACGATTGCTTGGATCTAGCCATTATTTTCAATATTTTGGAAACCAAAACTCCAAACCGGATGAAGTTGTCAAAGGAACTAAAGCCTAGCAACCTTAACAATACTTTCAGAGATGCAACTATTCTGAGCTGCTTGCAGAAGATTGGAATTCCAAGTCGTGGATCGAGATCGAGCTAGTTTTTATTATTAGTTTCTGAGCTTCCATTATCTTTCCGCTCCGACTGTAGGGGAGTATTTAAATATATTTATTATTACATTAAGGTTAATTAGTATGAGCTCACGGGCAAAATAGGTATCTATGATTTGTTTTCATTATCTATATAATGTAATATAGATTATCAATAATAAGATTTAGTTATTTCATATTCTTACAATAACCATTAAAGTTAGACAAAATAATATGGTATCAAGCAGGTCTTAAACCTATTGTCGCCACCTCTATTCCACTCCCACCACCCATTCTTTTTCCGGCCACCGCAAAATCACCTTTATGTCTGCCGAAAGCAACCTTGTATCCTCCGTTTTCTCCATTCCACTCTCGCCATCCTCCCTCACACTAATAAACCTCTCAGCTTCCCACAAACTAAACTCTACAAACTACTCAAGTTGGAAAACCCAAACTCGAAGTCCTCCTTTATGGCTTGCACCTATACAAGTTTATTGTCTGCTCTCGCCTTGCTCTTAGACCCACCCATGATGCGGATAAAAACATCACGCCTTGGTTCTAGCCTCTAGGATAGAAAACGACCTAAGATTAGAAAGGATAAGCATTAACAAAAGAAAGATGAATTCCTGTGCTTAGAGAGTTAGAAAGCATCATCATGCTAGTGATTTTATTAAGAGATTAACAAGAAACTCAAGTCCCGATCAATCCACTAGATAAAGCAAGGACACGAAAATAGTTTTGAATAACTCTCCAAGAACTTTTATTATAGAAAAGGAAAATAAAACTAAAAAAACCTCGAATACAATTTGTGATACAAATCTCTTAACATAGTAGGTCCATTTATAATGAATGAGAATCATGATTACTTGCAACCCTAACTTGGTCACTAAAAAAAATTAATTATCATTCTACATTCTAACCTCTTAGACTCTGACCAACTTGTGAAATCCATTGGGCCGACCCATAACTCGGATCATAGTAGTCGTACACAAAAATTACACTAACAATGACTCCCTAATTTTTGAGTCGGTTAGAAAAGTCTTTAACATCAAGTAACTAATGCGTCTCCACAAACTTGATTCATGTAGTTTTCTTATGAGATCTATTGACCCACCATAACTCGGTATAGATCGACACAACTAAGACTAACCATCCTTTTGGTTCTTTTGCCTTCTCTTCCAAGGTAACCATGACTCGGCTATCCAATTGATCAAGAAACGTCGACTTTGGTATTTGACAAGAAACGCCAACTTCCGCTTTCTTTAAAGTCGGTGATCCAATATTTTTTTTTTTGAATCTTGATCCAAACTAGTTAAATGTTCCTGTAACTTGGATCGGTCAAGATTGGCTCATGGGTTGGTCAAAATTGATTTCTGGTCTTCAAGAGAGAACACCAAGGCGACTTTCGAGTTGTTTGAAGGAGATCTGGATTCCTAATCTTGAAGAATAGTTAGCAAATTTCGATTCTTGTACCGGCGATTGGAATCTGATTGGCGGTCCCTGATGATCACCGGTTCTGATCCAGGCGATTGGTAGGATCGAAGAGAACAACTAAAAAGCAGTCTTCCGATGTGAAGAACAGCTGACCGCTAGCTCCTGATCTTGATGTTCTTGAACATGAAATCAGTTCTTCTTGAAGAAAAACTTGGTTTGTGCTCTTGATGTTTCACGAGCTATGTTTTCTTCCTTCCCAACTTGAAGTAGTATAGTAGTTTTTGATCCAGTCATTATCAGAGATGATCAAAATATATCGACTTGCAGGTCGATCTGTTTCGATCATCTCTAAATCGAACGACTGAATCAACTACACCGCTTCAAGTCAGGAAGAGGGCGGTTCCATTGATTGTGGTGGCAATAGTCCCTTGAATGACATCAACATCCATTAGGGTTTTTGAACTTGGCCCTAATACCAATTCAAGTCCCGGTCAAACAATTTGATAAAGCAAGCACATGATAATAGTTTTGAATAACTCCTAAAAAGCTTCTATTATAAGCAAGGAAAATATAACTCAAAAGACCTTTAATACAATTTGTGATACCTGACCCTTAACATGGTAGGTCTATTTACATTGAATGACAATCATAATTACGTGCTAACTCTAACTTAGTCACCAAGTAAATCTTAATTATCATTCTAACTCTTTAGGCTATGACCAACTTGTCAAATACACTTGGTCCGACCCATAACTCGGGTCGTACACATAAATTACGCTAACAGAAGCTAGATTACAACGAGAATTTAAAACAGAAAGCACACCAAGAGTCTCAATCTAGATAACAAAAATTCCCCCTGTGTTTTATCCAAAGGAAATAAATAACATTTTTATCTCGTCGAGCACGCCCATAGTCTCTTTAATCCGATATATTTGTTTTTGAAGTATTTTATTATTTTTAATTTTATATTTGACTAGGATGAATTGTTTCTCTTTTTATATATTTTTTTAAATTAATGTTTTTAGTCGACTCGTAAGTCGGGTTTGAACTTAGTTAGGACCCTACAAGGTTCACCCCAAGCTCTACCACCATTGTGTTTCTGAGTTCATTTAAGGAGGGAAATAAAAGGAAATGTAAAAGAAATTATGCTTTTGAGTTTATTTAAGGAGGGAAAGAGAAGGAAACAAAAAAAAAATCATGTTCTAAGTTTCACTTAAAGAGAGAAATAAAGAAAAAATAAAACCATTTTCTATTGTTTTCTTTCCTTTTATATAAAACGAAATAATTACTTTTTTTTCATTTCCATCTCATTTTTTTCTTTTTTTTCTCGTTTCGGGAACACAGGTTAGCGTACCGGAAGAAGGCCTAGTAGTAAGTAAATTAATGTTTTATGAATGTGGTTGTTTTAACAAACAGATGATTACG
>JBCNJP010000027.1:32795845-32843093 GCA_039602395.1 Deinandra increscens subsp. villosa
TCAATACGAGTCTAGGTGGCTCAAAGAGTTTAGCCTACAATCATATTCAATGCAGAAAAATAAATAAAGTTTGAGTCTTTCACAGTGAACATGATGTAAACGAACAATGAACTAGAAAATCAAAAGGTAAACGAAGAACCCGAATGTCGAATTGTAAGTCAATGCTTGGTTCTATGGCTTCTCCCTTGATCCTAGCTCTTCTCTGCTCCTAAAATCGTCTCTGAATCGCCCTCTGCCGTCTGGAAGTCGTGTTCTTTCGAATTGAACCCTAAAAGTCGAATTTAAATCGCGAAACCTCCTTTTGCGGGTTTTGAGGCTGCAAGCGTATCGCTTGCTAATGTATTACCACCAGGCGATGCGCCTGGAGCTCATTACACGACAATTTAGTCGGGCGGAACCGACTTTGACTTTTGTTGACCAGCCACTCCGCGCGTATCGCGTAGAAACCATCCAGTCCCAGGCGATACGCCTGGGACATCTTGTTCAGCACTTGTCCTCTTCTTTTCTTCACTTCTTTCCAACTTTCTCTCGTGGCCTCGGGACTTTATTAAAAACCTACAAAACTCATAAAAACATAAACAAGACCCCAAAGACACTAGCTTAGCTAAACACTACCAAAACAAATATAAACCGACTCAAATTGACTCAAATACAAAATAAAAGGCATATGAAAACAGGATGTGTTTGCAACACATCAATACATTATCTCGGAAATAAGCAATGCAAAAGCAATAGACGTCACGTCCGTCTGAACAGTCGTCACGTCCGTCTTGGGAATAACATAACAATAAAAAAATTATTTTCTTTTTGTTGATTTAAAAATAAGTTTACCCTTTAAGAAAACATAATCCAGATCGAAATCCAATAACAAGCTAGAGGACAGTCGTCACGACCGTTTTGATGGACGCCACGTCCGTTGCTTTTTTAATGTTATGTCATTCCCAATACGGACGTGGCGGCCGTTTATTTTGCATTGCTTATTCACGAGATAATGTATTTGAGTCTTTGTTTAGTAAAAAAAAGGAAAAAGAATGGGAGGACTTTCGACGACCACTGAACGAGCGACCATGGACGGACGACCCTGCAGCCGGATGTCGGACGTCCAAGACGTCGGTCGCCGACGACCATAGTCGGACGACTTGAAAATTTTTGATATTTTGATTTTTTTTATTCCACGGTCGTCGACGACCCCGACAATGGTGGCAGACGGTCGCCGACGACCGTCGCAGTCGTTGTCGGAAAACCTGAAATTAAAGGGTTGTGTCAGAAAAAGGATGGTCGTTGACGTCCGTTGTGGGGTACGTGACGTTCTCGGATTGGCTCTGAGAACGAACGTGCGACCGTCGAGGACGGTAGTAAACGACCGTTGAGATGAGGCTATTATCAGAACAACAAAATTCAAAGGGCTATTTTGGTCTCAATATTGGTCAAAGACTCTTTTTCTCAAACAAAAATTACAAAAAAGATAAAGTAAAATTATTTAATGATTTATAAATATATTATAAAGGTTCTGACAAAATTTTCTGAATTAATCTGCTTTAATTATTTTCCGTTTTCAAGGAAATATCTTCTTAATTTATTTGCTTTAATTACTTTCACTGTTCAAGAAGAAAATTTTATTTATTTGATTTATTATAGATATTTTCCATTTTTCAAGAAAAAGAATTCTTCTTAATTTATAAATTAGAGTTGAAATATGTCATGTTTTGTAATTTGAATATATTAATTTTAATAGAAATTCTTCTATTTTTTTAAGCGTGTGGAATTTCCCAAATCTTCAATACCCGAATGAGTCTTCTTTAGACAGGATTGCAAAAGTTTATACTGGATTTTACATCCCATGCTTGACTCATCCAGAAACAACATCAAGGGGGAAACCTATCATTTGGTAAAACCCCCCTTGAGTCAGGTTTAAACTACGACCTCTGGATCCTCAAACTTTAACCATCATCTACATACCATTGGGTCAAATGACATTTGATAATTTTCTTCTATTAAATCACAGTTGAAAGTTAGAACTCTATCATTCATTTAATATCATTTGGTCTTGTGGTTCAGACAAAGCCCCGGGCCCGGATGATTTTTCTTTCGGTTTCGTGAAGCATTACTGTGACATTTTGAAAGATGACATTGTGGGTTTTGTGCATGAGTTCTTTGATTCCTCTATGATTCCTAATGGATGCAGTGCCTCTTTTATTGCTTTGCTACCGAAAATCCCTAGTCCGGTCACGGTTTCTGACTATCGCCCAATTAGTCTTGTCGGTATTTAATATAAATTTTTTTATTAAGATTCTTGCCAATAGACTAGCAGGGGTGATTGATAAAGTTGTGAGTTCGGAACAATCGGCATTTATCAAAGGAAGACAAATTTTGGACGGGCCGTTGATGTTAAACAAAATTCTTGATTGGTTTCTTCATAAAACAAGAAATTGCTTATGTTCAAGAACGATTTTGCTAAAGCTTATGATTCAGTTTCTTTGGATTATTTAGAGACTATGATGATCTTTATGGGTTTTGGTAGTAAGTGGTGCAGCCTAATTCGAGCATGTCTTGCCTCAACGAAGGCATCTGTTTTGGTGAATGGGAGTCCTTCTTCCGAGTTTTCAATTGGGAGAGGCTTACGTCAAGGAAATCCGATGGCTCCTTTTTTATTTATTCTTGTGATGGAAGGCCTTCATGTTTTTATTAAAGATGCGGAGGCGGCACATTTTTTTCGAGGTATTCGTCTTAATAATGTTTCATTATCCCACCTTTACTATGGAGATGATGCCATTTTTATTGGTCACTGGTCAGAAGAAAATGTTAAAAACACCGTTTCTATTCTTCAGATCTTTTACCTGGTTTCCGGTTTATCAATTAATCTTAGCAAATCCTCAATTTTTGGAGTCGGAGTCAGTCCGATTGAAGTGAATAATTTGGCTAATTTAGCCGGTTGTAAACCCGATGTTATTCCTTTCACTTATTTGGGTTTGCCGGTGGGATCGAATATGTCTCGTATTTCCAATTGGTATCTGATTATTGAAAAGTTCAAAAAGAGATTAGCTCAATGGAAGAGAAATTTATTATCGATTGGAGGTCGGGCTACTTTGGTGTCTTCGGTGTTAGGTTCGATTGGTTCCTACTATTTTTCTCTTTTTCGTGTTCCCGTTAAAGTTTTGAAATCACTTGAAGCAATTCGTGCTAAATTCTTTTGGGTATTGATGATAACTACCATTGTTCGATATAGGTTAAATTGCCTCTTATTCTTGCTCCTAAAGATCATGGTGGAGTTGGTATTGGTAGTCTTTTTGCTATGAACAAGGCGCTACTTTACAAATGGAAATGGCGATTCGTTAACAATAACAATAATTTATGGTTTCAAGTCATTCGGGCTACTCATGGGTCTGAATTTGGTAAAGGAATTAGTGATAAAACCACAAGTGCTTGGAATAGAATTACGTCGGCGGTTGAAAAGGTTCACGCTTCCAATGTTTTTCCTTCTAATGCTCTTCGTAAATGTGTTGGAAACGGTAATGGGACTCAATTTTGGAAGAAAGTTTAGGTGGGAGATCGTCCTTTCTATCATCGATTTCCTCGTTTGTTCGCCCTTACGTTGAACAAGGATGGATTCACTAGCAACTATCGTGATGACTGTTTTGGCAAAAAATTATAAAGCTTAATTTGGTAACCAAATTAGTTTCTGAGGCTAGGTGCCTTGAATGCTAAATTGGTAAAATCGAATTTGCCGGTTAATATCTAAGGTTTGAATAAAAGAAACGGAAACACACGTGATAACTTCCTTGGATGCAACTAAGAACACCAAGATTTTTGAGGTGAAAAAGCCCTTAACCCTTGGATGTCTCCTAGAGCCGCCGACATAAAAAACCCCTTGGCAACGATAACACACGTTACCCATTTATTCCACTGAACACAATTCAATTACAAGTGTTTGTGGAGATTGCTAGGTGAGTAAGTGAGAGTACAAGTGTTCGTAAGTGTCTAAAATGAATCCCTATGCCGCGTATAAATACAAGTAGATCCTAACTAACTATCCGTGATTCTTGGGATATTTCTTTCAACGACTTGTAGCTGTTATTTAACCGAGTTTGGTCGCGGGTCTTCATTTCCACACGTGCTTCTGACTTTGATTGAGTCCACATGACCATTATCCATCTTCTCGTTCCGTGCTCGATCACATAGAATCAAAGAAAAGATTAGTAACGTCGCCCTCGCATGCAGGCTATCCATGCATGCTGGGATCAGGTAGATAAAATAGATAAATTCAGAGTACATTACATCCTGGGATGATAATCAAATAAAGGTACTACGAACATAAATGGAAATCCTGGGTATCGGTAATCGAAAGCGCAGTCCCTGTATATTTGACATCCAGAGGTCTTAAGCTGTCGGAGGTCATCTACAAAATTCAGGGGCAAAATCCAGGGTATAACAATTGCCCCCAAAATTCGCAGCTTGTAGATAAGATTTTATAGTTATGAATTTTTAAATTGAGATGAGTCATCGTTTTCGTTTCAATCCTGTCCGCAGAAGTTGCTTTTTCGGTTTCGATCTCATCCATTAACGTCCTCTCACCCCTGTAACTTCTTTCGCTCATAAATAAACCCATCACTCGAGTCTTTTACCACACCCGAGTTGAGAATTTCATGCATCCATCATCTTTTTCGCCTATTCCGACCAGGTAATTTTCTTTTCTCCGATTCCTTTTCCTTTCTCGAACCATGACTAAACGACGAGTCCTTTGCGAACCCACCGTTTCTCTTGCCAGGGTGGAAGATTTCCTTGATCAGAAATATTTTCTCCATCCCGAGCAAGAAAAATACACTTTCACAAACAATGAGATTGCATTGGTGAAATATTCTAGTCTTCTTCCCCCTTCTGTTGTTATCAGGGCTTTCGACCCTAGATTAAGGTCTGACTTCGTATGTCCAACCTGGGTCTGCTTTCATTTTACTCTGTTCAGTATGGGTCTATCATATCCCTTCTCTGGCCTCGTTGCCGAATTCTTCCAGGCCACTGGCCTTTCATATGCCCAAACCCTTCCTGTCGTGTAGCACATCCTAGGAACCCTAGATCGCCTGAACAATTCTTATGAACACCTGATCGGCTTGTCGGAAATAGCCCTGGCTTATGAGCTGAAATCCCACGGTTCGATCCGTTTCCTGTTTAAGTCCCTTTCGAAGGACATGCAACTCATCCCTAACGCTACCTAACACGGTAAATGGAAGGGTAAATTCTTTTTTGTCAAGCGTTCCAGGATTCCATGTGGTCATCAGCTTCCAGAAGCTTGGGTTGTAGAGGGTAGGCATACCTGCATTAGATATTAGGGTTTTTATTTAAAATTATGTAATCTGACCTTGAATGTTGTTTTTTGCAGCGAAGAGTTTGAAGGAGATCGGTACTGAAGAGGAGGAAACAGAAAGCAAATTGCAGAAGTTTCTGGGTATCCCTGAGTTTGAGCGCGCATTCCGAGCTGTCGAGCATCCAGGTCTTTCCCAGCCTACCGTCAGCATGTCGAGTTGTAAGTAACCCTGCATTTTGTTAGTTTCTTTCATACCTGACTTGCTGACATCCTAGGTCATGTTTCCTTTTGCAGCTGCCCCTGCATACGATATCGATGACCTTGAAGTTGCCTTCTCCTCTGGGCTAGCTGATGACCAGGACCTTATGATATTGAGCATCGTCAAGGCCGAGCCTACCCCAACATCCAAGGCCACCTCATCCAGGGCATCAGGTATGAAGAGAAAGACCCGAGGGTCCAGCACCGCTGCTGCTCAACATCCGCTAGCTGAGCTATCTCCCAAGGAGCTCGTGCAGCATGCTGAGGTCGTCGCTCATCAGGTAACCCGTGGTTGCTTTTGTATTACATGTTTTTTATGGTCAAATATAGAGCAAGTTCTAACTTGTATTTACCTTTTTGTATTACATAACTTGAGGCTGCCGAGAGGCACGCCGCTGAGGCTGAGACCCTTAAATCCAGGGTCACTCAAGCCAACAAGGAGGCATCCAAGGCCAAATCCCTGCATGACAAGGCCCAGAAGCTGCTGCTCGAACATGAGAAAAAAGCAGTCGAGGCCCGGCTCCAGCACGAGAAAACCCTGAAGGAGTATGTGGAGACGTCCAAAAAGTCGGCCATGATCTCGGTGCTGCAGACCAAGCTAAAGATGGCCAAGGATGCAAAGTACGCGGGTCACACATACGCCAACTGGACTGTGCCACTGTGGCTCAAACAGTTACGCGCCCTGGGTGGTGTTGTTCCCTAAGGGTATGAGGTTGTTGAGACCCAGGGTGCCAAGGTGACCCTGCATGTTGGTGCATCCGGACCTGGGACTGGAGCAGAGCAGCCAATGGCCGAGGATGCTGGGGCAGAGAAGGATGTCGGGGAGGAAGCTGTAAAGGAAGGAGGTGAAAGCGTTGTGGATGTAGCAGCCGTGGATACTGTTCAATAATCCACGGTCTTTGATCTCCTTTTTTGTTTAATGTGAAGCTTTTTCTTAAAACAATTTCTTTTGTAATGGTTGCCGAAGGTTTGATTCCCGGTGTTACGATGCTCCAATCACAGTCTAGACACCTGTGGTCTTGACTCTGAACCACCCTGAGGTGGTTGGACACTTTGCTCCAACCAAGGGGTGGTTCTTTATATATAACCGATTTTTGAACTATATGCTTGTGTGATATTTTTATCCTGTCTGCACAAACGAATACGTAATTCTGATAAATATGCTAAGGAAATAACTCATACCTTCTACATCCTGGGGTGTACCCTGAATGTAAAATTCTTTCTCGTGCAAGTACTCCATCCTTAGTGCCGTTTATGCTTCGGAATGTTAAGTGACAACTTATAGATATCGAAATCCTAGGATTTGGCATTGCCATGCCATGACATCCTAGGTCGTAATTACTTAGATATATCCTGCACATGTTAGGAATAAGTTTTAATACCTGGGATCAAACCCAAAAATCTTGGGGTCAAACCCAAACATACTGGGGACAAGCCCAAAAATCCTAGGGTCAAGCCCAGTGCCGATCCGGCGAACTGGGGTCATTCCCGCTGCCGTACTGGCGCATTCTAGGGTCCACCTCGAGCCGAACCGGCGAACTAGGGTATTGCCTTGTGTGTCTTATGTTGGTGTGATAACACCAATAACCTTAAGGAACCCCCATACGTCCATGAATCATGAGGTTGTCGCCCATGCTATCAACACAGGTCGAGCCCATAATCCTGAGTCCAATATGTGGGTTAACGCGCGCTACAGGCGGGGGTCATGCATCCAGGGTCGGTGATTTGTTTTCATCCAAATGTCTCAACCAAAAGAGTCAATAGTCTTTATAGGAAATGAAAAAAATGAGTTAAGAAAATAAAAATAAAATATAAGTACTCGATAATAAAGAATACAAGAGAAATACCTTGATCAATTTTTTAGTTAGGAGACATACCTGGAACGCAGCATCCGGGAGTACTAAACATACATAAAATAGGCTTTCATATGAATCGCATTCCATGGTCTTGGCAATAACTCACCTTCCATGTTGGCAAGCCACTATGCCCCCTTACCTACCTCTGAGTCAATCAAGTAGGGACCTTCCCATTTAGGGGATAACTTACCATCCGCTGGATTCGTCGTGTTCTGAAATGTTTTCCTTAAAACCAAGTCTCCTACCATGAATCTTCGGATCCTCACATGTTTGTTGTAGGTTTTAGAGATCCTTTGTTGATATGCGGCCATTCTGCAAGCAGCTTGTCCTCGTAGCTCATCCACGGTATCAAGGTCGTCAGCCAGGGATTCGTTATTTGCATCCTGGGTTTAACTGATAACCCTAAATGTTGGGACCGCCATTTCTGTCGGAATGATTGCTTCTGTACCAAAGACCAAGGAAAAGGGAGTCTGGCCTGTGGCATTCTTGGATGTAGTTCTATCAGCCCACAATGCTAATGGTAGTTCTTTTGCCCATTTTCTTTTTTTTTCTCCTTGAGCCTTTTCTTCAAATTGTTGATGATGATCTTATTGCTAGACTCTGTCTGGTCATTAGCCTGAGAATGCACTGGTGTAGAAGTTATCATTGGATGTCTAATCCCTTGCTTTTGATGTAATTTTTCCTTGCTCTTCTTGACCTTGTTTGTTTATATTAAAATTCAGCTGTTCCAATATATATATATATATATATATATATATATATATATATATATATATATATATATATATATATAGGGGAAGGATCAAATAAAAACAAGATGTTATTGCAAAAACACGAAAACAAATATTAAAACCTCTATAACTTCCTCATATGTTAATTTTTTTAAAAAATTTTTACACCAAAAGTCTTAAAATTATGTCACCTTTAATTCTGGGGAAAATAATTAAACATATAAAATTTCGTGATTTTTTTTATTATTGCACATGTGCAATAATACGTATTATTATATTACACATGTGCAATATCAACAAAAAAGATTATTTTTTTTTTAATTTTTTCAAGAATTAAAGATAACAGAATTATAAGATCTATGGTACAATTTTTTATCAAAAATATTAACGTATGAAAAAGTTATAGAGGTTTTAATATTATTGCACACGTGCAATAATAATTTTTTATTGCACATGTGCAATAATAAAAAATTTTAAAAAACGTTGAGTTTTTTTTTTAATCTTCTCCAGAATTAAAGATAACAGAATTATCAGATTTATAGTGCAATTTTTTATAAAAACATTTAACATATGAAAAAAGTTATAAAGGTTTTAATATTATTGCATATGTGCAATAATAATAAAAAAAATTTATTGCACTTGTGCAATAATAATTTTTAAAAAAAAATTTTGATTTTTTTTAATTTTTTCCAGAACTAAAGATAACATAATTTTAAGGATTTTGGTGCAAATTTTTTTAAAAAATATTAACGTATGAAAAAGTTATAGAGATTTTAATATTTGTTTTCGTGTTTTCGCAATAAAAGTTGTTTTCACATGATCCTTACCCTATATATATATATATATATATATATATATATATATATATATATATATATATATATATATAGAGGAAGGGTAAAATGGAAACCCCCTTGAGTGGAGGAAACCATGAAACCCCAATCTTGACCATTCATCTTGTTAATCCTATGGCTCATATTTATTGTTTCAATTTTAATTATTTTTATTTACCATCTAAAGTTAAATATCCCCATAAAGGGTATTATAGTCCCAATATTTTCACTTCCCCTCAAACGATGCATACACTCTCTCTCCTATGTCTAATCAATTGTCACCCTCCTATATCTCTATCACCACCATTTCAACTTTTAATTTCCCCCATTCTTCTCCATATCCTCCATTGTAGGTTATGCTTCTTATTCAAATCATCATCCAATTTCATTCAAAACATGATAGGTTCCTCAATTTTCATTCTTCTTATAGTTACAGTAAGTTGAACAAGAAGAAGACTTCAACTTTTAATTTCCCCCAATTTTTCTCCACTCCTCCGCCAGTAGCCACCACCACTCCTCCGCCAGTCGCCACCACTCCTCCGCCAGTCGCCACCACCTCTATCTCCGCCACCATCTGTCACCACTCTGCAAGCCATTTTAGGGTCTCGTAATGGGTGTAGCGACAACGCAGCAGTATGATCGACGACCCAGACGAGATCTAGAACCTCGGACGAGATCTAGAAGATCGGAGACGAGATCTAACCCAGACGAGATCTAGAACCTCCATCTATTGTCTCTAAATATGGATCCTAAGGTATCTGTTTTATTTTTCTATTTGTTGTTTTGATAATTTTGACGGTTGATTTGAAATATGTGTTTTAAATTTTTTTAATTAGAATAAGGGATAATGATGACACAATGTGATAAGGTCTCGTTCGTCGTAACGGTGAGATTGTTCTTACCTTGCCGACCATACTGTTATATCACCACCCACAAAATGAGTCTCTATTTCATTTTTATTTTGTTTTTGGATATTTCTTTTCATAAAGTATCGGTTTCTCTGTTTTGATTTTTATATATTATATGACTCATCAACACACAATCCAAATCTTATTTAACAACTTTTTAACATGTATATATATGTCATGTATATATTACATTTTCGTTCTTTAAAGATAAATTACGTCCTATATAATTGAGTTAAATATAAATTCTTTTTTTGTTATTTATATATTTTAGTTAATTTTGATTCCGCATAAATAAAAAATGTTAGCTTTTCTAATGAAATTTACTTAATGTATTATTTGTTCTAATTTTTAATCAACTAACATGTTTAATCAGAAGTTTATTTGAGTGAAAGAAAAACTCAAATGTTACATATGTAACTTTTGGATGTGTACGTCCCACTTTAAATATTTCCTTAATAAGATTTTCATTTTGATATTACATATCTAAGTTTTTCAGTGTTACATATGTAACTTTTTGATGCTTTTATATATATATATATATATAACTTTAATTTAATTTTGTTTATTACGGGTTGAACTTCTGTTTATTTTAATTATTGGAGGTTAGTTGGATGAAAGGAAGACGAAATGTTGTTGTTCGTTGAATAAAAAATGCTAAAGTGCCTGAATGATATCTTTAATATTGTTCATACAATTTACATATGTAACTTGTTTGATAATGCTACATATGTAACTTTTTTTTACGTTGAATATGTAACTTTTTTATGTTTTTTTTTATTTTTGTTTATATACCATTGTTAAATACATATATCAATTAAACTAGTTACAGATGTAGATAAAACTTTGTTAATATAAATTATGTTTTCTTATCATGTTACATATGTAACTTGTTTGATGTTACATATATAAAATATGTATTTTTTTTCAATTCATTACGAGTCTTTATTTTTTGATGTTACGTATGTAACATGTTTGACGTTAAATATGTAGCTTGTCTATTTTTACATATTGTAACTTTGTTTTATGTTTTTTCTATATATATATATATATATATCTATATACAAGTTGTTATATGTGTGACTCAAATAAACTTGCTTCTTGATTTTTGCCTATATTACATATGTAAAGTTATATATATTATAAGTTGTTAAATGTCTACCTCAAATAAACTTATTTCATGATTTTTATCTATATAACACATGTATCGTTACATTATAACAATTTGTTAAATGTGTAACTTAAATATATTTATTTCTTGATTTTTTCCTGTATAACAAATATAATGTTACAAGATGTTACATGCGTAGCTCAAATAAAATTGTTTCTTGATTTTTGTATATATAACTCATGTAACGTTACATATGTTACAAACTGTTACATTCGAGACTCAAATAAACTTGCTTCTCGATTTTTTCAATATAACATGGTAACGTTACATATGAACAAGTTGTTACATATGTTACAAGTTGTTACATGCATACCTCAAATAAACTTATTTCATGATTTTTTTCTATATAACACATGTATTGTTACATATATAATAAATTGTTAAATGCGTAGCTCAAATATATTTATTTCTTGTTTTTTGTCTGTATAACATATATAATGGTACATATTTTACAAGATGTTACATGCGTAGCTCAAATAAACTTGTTTCTTGATTTATGTATATATAACTCGTGTAATGTTACATATGTTACAAATCGTTACATTCGAGGCCAAATAATCTTGCTTCTCGATTTTGTCTATACAACATGTGTAACGTTTCATATGTAACAAATTGTTACATGCGTAACTCAAATAAACTTGTTTTCTGATTTTTGTCTATATAACACATGTAACATTACATATGTTACAAACTGTTATATTCGAGCCTCAAATAAACTTGATTCTCTATTTTGCTATATAACATTTGTAACGTTACATATGTTAAGAGTTGTTACATATGTTACAAGTTATTACATGCATAGCTTAAATAAACTTGTTTCTTGATTTTTTTCAATATAACATGTGTAACATTTTACATATATGAACTGATAAATTTATTTTTCTTCGTAGGTGAATGGTTTTTTGCATCAAAGATGAAAATGATTACAAAGTATGGAAGCGTAAATAGTTTTTATATGTTTTTTTATTAGGTTGTTATATTTTTTAATATTTTAGTTCGTATGAAACATTTTGTTACATTTATTGTTGATTGTAATGTTTTCTTATAAATCAATGAAATATATTTTGTCAATTTTTTGTTTACACCAGACCCATAAAAGTTACGTATGTAACATTTCATATCTGATAATTAAAACACCGCAAAAAGAATTTAAAAAATAATAGAGAAAAAGTAAAAGTAAAAAAATATATCTACAGATTTTTATTAAAGTATAAAATGAAAAAACAAATGTATTGTAATATTAATAAAGTAAGTGAGAGAAACTATTATTAAATATAAAGTAGAGAGGAGAGAGGAGAGAGGAGAGAGGAGTACCTTTTGTCCTTTTATCTGATTAAAGGAGAACAAGAGACATGAGTAAATGTCTATTTTACCCTTTTGTATATCATAGAAATGGGTGATGTGGAGCAAGGATAACCTTTCATTTGGGTTCTTTGGTTTCCTTCTCTTAAGAGGGTTTCTATTTTAACCATCCCCTATATATATATATATATATATATATATATATATATATATATATATATATATATAGGGTTAGGTTCAAATGAGAACTTTTTGTTTTAAGAACTTTTGAGAACTAAATCTCAACCACAAATTTCAGGGGGGGACCACTACAATTCATGGGAGGGGGGATACATGTAATAAACTTATGGCTCAAATTAGTTCTTTTTAGTTCTCAAATCAAATTGGTTCTCAAATGATCCTCTCCCTATATATATATATATATATATATATATATATATATATATATATATATATATATAGGGTAAGGTTCCATGGAAAACTACTCTTAATTGGAAAACTGGAAAACTAATACATTTTGGTTAATTATGGTATGAACTAAACCTTCCATCCTTTTATCAAACAAAAATAGGTGGAGGGGCAATTTAGGTAAAGTGGAAATTTGATTATTCAACCTAAATTCTGCACACACAAAAACAGAACGTAACACAATCATGCCTCTCGCTCTCTCTCTCGAAGATCCGAACCAGGCGACTGCTCAAACTAGGGTTTGAATCGAGGGTATACAAGCATGATTAAAGAAAGAATTCAACAAAACGGTCGAAGAAAAACATCAAATAATGATTCGCGAACACTCAATCATTGATTTTGTTTCAAAATCAAATCGCAACGATCAACGCATCTAAGGTTTTGGTCATGTTTTCTCTTCCTTTTTTGGTTCTTCTAGAGCAATAATCGATCTCCGTACGCCTAATCATTGTGCACTCCCATGATTTCATCCACTTCGGGTTTCTCGAATCACACATGGACATAACGTTGCAATTATTCGAATTAGCAAGTTCGATCCCATATGCGAATAGATGAATCGGGTTTTCCAGGTAATATTACACTTTTGTATTTTTTATTATAGTGTGTGTTTACGTAGAATAAATGGAGTATCATCAATATGGGTACCATCATCAATATTATTTTTATTTAACATCATCTATTTTGTTTTGCAACAATTACTCATGCCATTTAATCAAATAACAAGTTTTTTTTATAACCTGCTCTGTTCTTGATCTAACAATAGTGTGTCTTGACTACATGGATTATATTGCTCAATAAAGGTACTTTGGAGACTATGTGTCAAAGTCAGGTTCATTGTTTTGTAGCATTATACATTCCCTAATCAATTTAGTTCCATATTAATAGCTCCAATTAGGTGGTGTCAAAACCAAGTTTATTGTTTTGTAGTATTATGCAATTTTTTTAGTATCATACAATCCTTAATCATTTTAGTTCCATATTGATCGCTTGAATCGGGTGGTGTCAAATCCCGGTTCATTGTTTTCTAGCATTATACAAGTTTATTTTATATGGATCATCATGTGTCTGCAGAGGTTCTTTAGTTCCTTCAATGACTAAGATAGCATTATAGGATATAAAAAGATAATTGACCAAACATGTGTTATCATCTTAAATAAATAGAAATGTGTATTTTAGTGTCACAAGGTAAAACATCTCTATTTTCGATACTTTGTTTAGCTTATTAAGTTTGTTAAGGCTCCTATTTCAGATGGCTTATTAAGATGCCTTCGAACTTAATCTTTAGTTTGTAATGCTCTTACTATGGGGATGAGGTTACTTTTTATGTTAAACTTACACTTGCACTAAACATTGTTTGATTTGATATTTCATATATGCAACATAAACAAAAAACATGGTTTGGTTTAAAACTATAAGCACATACACGTTGCATATATGCAACATAGTCACGTTGCATATATGCAACATAGTCATGTTGCATATATGCAACGTAGTCATGTTGCATATACGCAACATAGTCATGTTGCATATATGCAACATAAACAGAAACATGGTTTCATTTGACGTTGCATATATGCAACATAAGAAGAAACATGGTTTTGTTTGATTTAAAAGATATAAGCTATATTTTTCATGTCTTAATAATTTTTTCCTTACATGCAATATAAATTAGAATATCAAGAGGTTGTAAACTATAAACACAGACACATTACATATATGCAGCATAGTGACTATGTTGCATATATGCAACATAGTCACGTTGCATATATGCCACATAGTCATGTTGCATATATGCAACGTAGTCATGTTGCATATACGCAACATAGTCATGTTGCATATATGCAACATAAACAGAAACATGGTTTCATTTGACGTTGCATATATGCAACATAAATATGAAACATATTGTTTGACAGATTTATGCACATATCAGTTAATGTGGGTCCTTATGCACATATTTATGTTTCGTATATGCAAAAGAATAACCTGTTGTTTCAGGAAAAAACAAAAAATATATATAGCAAAAGAAAAGGGGAGAAAAACACAGAAGGATGGACAAGCAAAGAAGTAATGATCAACTTCGACTGTTAAATATCATACATAAATATTATGTTGCATACATGGAACATATAATCATATAATTACTGTGTTGTAATCATGGTGCATATATGCAACACACTTTATGTTACACATATGCAACACAGTTATGTTGTATATATACAACACAACAATGTTGCACATATACCAAATAGGTATGTTGCATATAAGCACTATAGTTATAGAAATGTTTATTGTATAGTTTCAGTTAGTGTTAATACCCTCCATTTATAATAATTTTAATATGATACTACCTTGTAAATTACAGGAAGAAAAAGCACAAGAGTTGCAACAGTGTACTATAAGAAGTTTGAAAGCAACACAGGTAACCTAATCATGGTAGATGAGGGTGAAAACAAAAAGAAAGCGACAAACGAGTACCAGAAGCAGTATATTCGAAGAGAAATGAAAGAAAGGAACATCAATGTTAAAGTAAACGAGGGGAGAAATAAAAACAAAGATGAATGTGAAGCCGGTAAAAGAAAGTAAAATGTGAAAGAAGTTGTTGCTGATTCTAAGAAGTAAATGAAGAAGAGGAAGTAAGGCGTATTTTAAGCTCTGTTGGGGATGATATAAACAAAGAAGAGAGTGATATGAATAAAGTGGTGGAAATAGTAAAAAGTAAGGACGATGAGAATGTAGGGAAGAATGTTGACGTTGTATTTGGTTTAAACGTTTAATACGATGACGTTTATGTTTAAATTTGATTGTGTGGCATGTTTGAATTTTTTTTTTGTCAATCAAATTGTTATATATGTAGAAGGTAATATGCACTTGTTGTATATGTAGAAGGTAACATGCAGCAATGTTTAATGAATTAATTACAGTTATGTATCAGGTATGTAAAACAGTTATGTTGCATATATGCAACACAGTTAAGTTGCATATATGCAACATAGTCATTAAAATGTATATGTTATTGTTTAACATGTATCGACTACATATGGATTATTAGTTTAAATATGATAAGGTATTAGTTGAAAATCGTATTTGAAAAAAAATGAATAAATTATATTGAATTTGCTGGCAATGACATTATTGTATAAGGTAACAAGAATAAAGATAGTGAAATAAAAAGTTATGTTATAGTTGATAAAAAGTACAAATGTTAGCTGGTAATATTAAAATGGTGCATAACGTTGCATATTTGCATCACAAATTGAAACATAGAACACACGCAAGTTATATGATTTCCACATCACATAAACACATGAGGGTATAGAATATAAACACACACAAGCACAAGGGTGAAGTGTAAATAAATTAAAGAAAAAAATAAATAAATAAATATAAAATAAATAATATATGACACATGTTCAATTTGATAAAAGACTTATAAAACGTAAATATCATTAATATTTGTAGTGCATATATGCGATATATTTGTATAGCATATATGCAATATAATTGTCTAGCATATATGCAACATAACTGATTCAAAATACATGCACTAGATAAAACATCGGTTAAAAAATAATTACACTAATTTTTCTTCTTTCTAGACGATTTTCTAGGACCGGTAACAACATGTTGAACGTAATTGAGGAGTAATATTGATACGAGAAGAAGATCGAATATGAGCGGACGTGATAGTTTGTACACGATCTTCACGTGAAACGTCTTCACCATCATGTGTTTGAACATTATGAAAGTTTGACACGGACGGACGAATACCAACATCAGACGAAGGTATGCCAGTTTGTGGAAATGTGGAGGAGCAAGGACCGATTGGAATTTTCTCTAAGTATTTTTGTGGTTACGCTCAACAAAGAAAACAACGCGGTAGTCGAGGAGGAAAGCAAGTTTGTGGAAATGTGGAGGAGCAAGGACCGATTGGAATTTGCTAAATGCATAAACATTGTATATGATGTCTTAAAGTTGTAATCATTATTATTGGCGTTTAATTATTATTACATAAATTTGATATTAAACTTAACATTGATCCACATGAAACGTGGCGTAAGCTATATACACAAATATGTGGCATATATGCAATATAGTTATGTTGCATATATGAAACATCGTTATGTTGTGTATGTGCAACATAAGTAGAAACATTGTATTTGATATCTTAAAGCTATAAAAAGTATTGTTGGTGTCTTATTTATTATTACATAATTTAATATTAAATTTAACACTGATGCACATGTCCTGCTTAAAATTGCGTATGTTAAAAACTATATACACAACTATGTTGCATATATGCAACATAGTTATATTGCATATATGCTTCATACGTAGAAACATTTTATTTTACAGTTGTAAAGAGTATTATTATCTTCCTAAATATTATTGCATACGTGTGCTATTAAAGTTAACACTGATGCGTACACATTATTTAAAACAACACAAATGAAAACGACATGCATAGTTATGTTGCATTCTGTAACAGTTTGTTCGGTATGTAAAAGTCTCTTTATAATGTTGCAGCTATTCTGTATAGAACCGATCCATGATATCATCTTTTTTTCTTAAAGTGGGTAGATTTTGAGTGGACATCATAGAAATCTCTACATAAACAAAATATAGACCATGAACTAGAAAATCAATCAACAAATAAGATTTTAAAAAGAAAAAGAAAAATTAAAAAATGGATAAATTTTAAAGCCCTACCCATACACATAGATCGATTTACATAACAAAATCTTCTAGTTACAGAAGGGAAAAAAAGAGACAAACAAGGTGCAATTTTAGTGAATTTAATCTTCGAGCTCACCGTCACCAACATATATCACCGCACAACAAACATTAAGGTCGAACACACCAACAATAAAAAATAACGAGACTTCTGATGTAAAAAGACAATTGTTTCAAATCTCAAGTAAATCCACAATAATACAATTAATTCATATATAATATCCAACTCGGAATAACGCCAAAAATAATTATATCAAGAGAAACTATAGTTGAAGATCACAAAAAAAAGTAGGGGCAAAGATTAGATCTGCCAAAGATTGAAGACGAATGATTTGGCAATTTTACTTTTGAAAATAGGACATCTAGCAATCTCTTATAGAAATATGAAGATGGTATAGTCCTTTTTCTTGTTCAATGCCAAATGGAAGTAACTATTATTCCACTGATGTACCTACAAAAAGGGAACTACCATCAATATGTATGTCTTTTGAATACTAAAAATTATATAGTCTAAAAATTATATAGTCTATCGAACCATTCAAAAATGAACTTGTTAAGCCCTGTACACACACATGAATTTTGTAAGTAGAATATTTGGAATGTATGCCTAATGCAGCACCCAAAGTGAAGGATGAAGCATAGCAATATTATCCCATTTAACTAATGACCATGGGAACAACGAGACCGACTAAGTAGCGGGTTCTTGATGCCACCGACTAGTGTGTCCAGTTATAAGACTATTGGTCACTAGGTAAATCATTACATATGAGGTAATAAATGAGTAAAACATGTCTATGAGGCATTTCATCAAACACTTGATGATCAATACACATGGAGTCATGAACAATCGATCATAATAAAATGAGTAAAACATGACTATGAGGCATTTCATCAAACACTTGATGATCAATACACATGGAGTCATGAACAATCCGATCAAATGGATATGTATATCTTTATTTTTTTCGGCTTTAAAAATGCTAACACCAATTGTAATCCAGAAATTATGAGATACATTCATCTAAATCAAAATTAAAGACATCTTAAACATCATAAAAGGGAACGAATGTAACATGAGCTGCTTTTTTTCACCAAATTCAAAACCAACCAAAATCTAACAAAACAATAATCCCCATAACAATGGAGTCGACATCAATAACCTGATGCTAATTGGGAACTCGAATTAGTGAGATTTAATCAACCAGCGGCGCAGCGGGATGAGAAGAAATTGAAGCCAGCCCACACGATGGATTTGGAAAAGAAGGGGAAGAAGAAGGAGATCAGCGGATGTAAACTATGTGAATTAACCTAGGTCTGATCAAAAGGAAACAATTTATAAAAAAAGAGGTGTAAATTACTTTCATACCCTTCATTAAAGTCAGTTTTCCAGTTTTCCAATTAAAAGATAGTTTATAGTTTAAGAACTAAAAAGAACTAATTTGAGCCACAAGTTTATTTACATGTATCCCCCCTCCCATGAATTGTAGTGGCCCCCCCCTGAAATTTGTGGTTGAGATTTAGTTCTCAAAACAAAAAGTTCTCATTTGAACCTAACCATATATATATATATATATATATATATATATATATATATATATATATATATATATATAGGGTAAGGATCATGTGAAAACAACTTTTATTGCGAAAACACGAAAACAAATATTAAAACCTCTATAACTTTTTCATACATTAATATTTTTATAAAAATTTTGCACCAAAATCCTTAAAATTATGTTATCTTTAGTTATGGGAAAAAAATTAAAAAATAATCAAATTTTTTAAAAAATTATTATTGCACAGGTGCAATAATTTTTATTATTATTATTATTGCACATATGCAATAATATTAAAACCTTTATAACTTTTTTCATATGTTAAAATTTTTTATAAAAAATTGCACCAGAAATCTTATAATTATGTTATCTTTAATTCTGGAGAAAATTAAAAAAAATTCAACGTTTTTTTATTATTGCACATGTGCAATAAAAATTTATTATTGCACATGTGCAATAATATTAAAACATCTATAACTTTTTCATACGTTAATATTTTTGATAAAAAATTGTACCATAGATCTTATTAATTCTGTTATCTTTAATTATGGAAAAAATAAAAAAAAAATTAACGTTTTTTTGTTAATATTGCACATGTGTAATATAATTAATACGTATTATTGCACATGTGCAATAATAAAAAAAATCACGAAATTTTATATTTTTAGTTTTTTCCCAGAATTAAAGGTGACATAATTTTAAAACTTTTGGTGCAAATTTTTTTAAAAAATATTATCGTATGAGGAAGTTATAGAGGTTTTAATATTTGTTTTCTTGTTTTCGCAATAACATCTTGTTTTTATTTGATCCTTCCCCTATATATATATATATATATATATATATATATATATATATATATATAGGGTTAGGTTCAAATGAGATTTTTTTTCTTTGAGAAATTTTGAGAACCATTCTGAGCCACTAATTTTGAAGGGAAAACATTCAAATTCATGAGGGGGATTTCTTTATATATAACTTGTGGCTCAAAATGGTTCTCAAAAGTTCTCAAACCCAATTGGTTCTCAAATGATCATCTCCTTATATATATATATAGGGTGAGGTTCATTGTAGACACTTTCGCATGTGAAATAGCTCTTTTTCACATGTGAAAGTTTCTAATTAATGAGAAAAAAGAAAAAAAGAAAAAAGAAAATTAATCACAACCATTAGATCAAGAGATCTAATGGTGAAAAAGGGTGTCTACCTGTCTACACTTATGGGGGTGTCTACAATGAACTTTTCACTATATATATATATATATATATATATATATATATATATATATATATATATAGGGAGAGGATCATTTGAGAACTAATTGGTTGAGAGAACTTTTGAGAACCATTTTAAGCCACTAGTTGTATTTACATATACCCCCCTCCCATGAATTGTAGTGGTCCCCAACTGAAATTAGTGGTGGAGATTTAGTTCTCAAAAGTTCTCAAAACAAAAAGTTCTCATTTGAACCTAACCATATTATATATATATATATATATATATATATATATATATATATATATATATATATATATACAATACATAGTACTTGTAGGAAAAAAAAAGAACTTAAATAAAATCAACGACTATCGTTTATTTGTCCGAATAGTATGGGGCATGAAAGATAGAACTTGGGATGGTCGAAAGGTCCCGAGTTCAACCCCGACTCCGGGGGTTTTAACACAGTGAGGGGGTTCTAACAAGAACTGGTGAATTTAGGTGGTGGCGCACAATTTAACTTCTCGTTTAACTCACGAATCGACTGATTAAAGAATATATGTATATATATATATATATATATATATATATATCTACGTTTCTATTTTGTTTCTCTTCTAATCATTAACTTCAAAAAATCAATGGTCCAATTAGGGGTGGGTGGGGGGGGGGGGGAGGGGGGCTGTATGGGTGCGGCTTGGAAGTCTAGGCTTGGGCGGTTTGGGAAGCTTCCCTTCGGCCTCCATATCATGTGAAATGGCTTGTGCATTGCGGCTACCAATTTCAAGCCTAAAGGCTTTCCCAAGCCATGTTAGATGGAGTGATCTTCTTGTTGGGTTTTACAGTGGGATCCGGGTTACCGATTTTAAAATATTAAAACCGATTTATAATAAAATTAATTCCAAATTAATTTAGCAGCGGAAACGAATTAAACGCGGATGCAACCGTAACAGGATCAATCACCGACACGACAAACACAGAAAATATATTTATTTAAATAAATAAATAAATACATAAATAAATAAAATATCTAATAGATTAGATATACCTTGGCGGGATCCGAGCAACCGCTCGAGACACCCGGATTCAACGGGCTCGCGCTAGGACGAACAGTGACGTCCGACTCGAACCTTCGAGACAGATCATCAACGGCGGCATCGGCGGCGGCGACCATAGGCGGCGGCAGCGGCAGTGGCGGCGGTGGTGGTAGAGATACCACCGGTGGTGGTGACAAAACCTTCTCCGTCGGGATGGCCACCGGGACCGATCCCACGACGAAGGACTCGCCGGAGATCGGAGGAGGGGCGGCGGCGGCGGACGGGTAGAGCGGCGCCGGCCACGACGACGCGACCGGGCGCGGCGGTCTCGGCTGCGCCGGCAGCGCGAGAACCACCGGCCGGTGGTCGCGCGGCGGCGCGTGAGCAGCAGCGGCGGCGGCGGCGGCTTGAGCCGCGGCGGCGGCTTGAGCCGCGGCGGCGGCTCGGGCTGCGGCTTCGGCTTCGGCTCGGGCTGCGGCTTCGGCTCGGGCTGCGACGGCTTCGCTTTCGAGTCGGGCACAGATACTGGCAAGACGGGGATCCATTGAAAATCACGAACGGATCACGGTGGTGGAAGCTGGGCGGCGACGGCGGTCGGCGACGGCGGCGAAGGAGCCGACTTCGGCTGGGGTTCGGCGCAGGGAGAGAGAGGAGGGAGGAGATTAGGGTTTCGAGTAACTTTTGTTTCAATCCTCCTCCTTTTCTCATTTAATATCAAATTCGCGGACCGGGGCCAGACGGACTGGGCCCGGTCGCGATCTCCTTTAATCCACCAATCGATTAGTCTGTTAATCCGGTAACAACTAATCGATCCGTCTTTTAATTACCGAGTATTTTGAACCGATAGATTTTGTCAATTTAAATAAATAATTCATATTTATTTAATTCACCATTTAGTTCGTTTATTTCTAATTAACAATTAATTAGATATAATAGTCCGTTGACCCAGGTGTAACTCTTACGGGTCAATATCGGTCGGGTTCGTTAATTCGTCGGGTCAGGACACCCTTGTTTCCAACAGTCTCCCACTTGGACTGAACGCGACAGTTTAACGAGCGCAGTCAGAGGCACTCTAGCTATGCATGGCTACACCAACTAATATTGACTCTTTAAGTCGGTTGCCAAAGTATATCTGATTGACTATCAAGCAGACTTACGACTTGTGCATTCATTGTCATATGTTCCTTTCTGTATAAGACATTGATGAATTATAGGACATGGACTCCCATATTGTATTCATCGATTTTCATTCTCGATACAATTCGAAGTGATCCAACAAACACACAGTAAGTTTGGGTGAGGCCTCACACTTATCACTTGGAATCAACGAGGGCGCCTTTATGTCTAACTGTTGCCGAAGCAAGAGTACAGAATCCCTTGTTGAGGCATACAACTCCCACTAAACCTCAGAGCCATTCCCAAAAGTAGCCGTTATGGCTGGCAGTTACGCGACAACGTTAGGCTACAATCAAAGAATGTTCTTTAGTAGAGAGGAGTTCGAATATGCGTCTCAGGTCTAAGGATACATTAGAGCATGCATTTAATCAAGCAAGCAAGACTTCCATGATTGCGTTGCATGATGCGAGTTACGTCCAACGTCATTCACCAATGAGGTCTGTGAGTTTGAACGTTAAACAACTTTAAAGTTCAACCAGTCACAATAGTCTTACTTTAGTATAGCTCCCACTTACTAATCGACTACGGACATTTAGGACAAGAACTTATTGTCCATGGATTAAACGTACAAATATTGAACACAGTTATGTAATTCATTATTGCATAAAACAGATGGAATAAGAATAATACAGATAACCGTTGGTGTTCATACATCCAAATACTGAATCAAAACATGTCTTTAGCTAATCTAAGCCCTATCGCTTCTCTGTGGCGTATATGAGTCTCCTGAGTCATAGGCTTAGTAAAGGGATCAGCTAAGTTTTGATCTGTGTGTACTTTGCTTATCTTGATTTCATTTCTGTCGACTACTTCTCTTATGTAGTGGAATTTCCTCAGTACGTGCTTGGCCATCTTATGGGACCGTTGCTCTTTGGCTTGAGCTATAGCGCCTGTGTTATCGCACAGTATCTCGATGGGTTGCCTAATACTTGGCATAGCATCGAGATCGGATATGAACTTCTTCATCCACACGGCTTCTTTAGCAGCTTCTGAGGCGGCTATGTATTCGGATTCAGTAGTAGAATCAGCTACTACTGGCTGTTTTGAGCTTCTCCAAGAAACAGCCCCTCCGTTAAGAGTGAATACGAATCCTGACTGTGAGCGAGAGTCATCTCGGTCAGTCTGAAAACTGGCGTCAGTGTAACATCTTACAGTGAGCTCCTCATCAACACCCCCGAATACGAGAAACATGTCAGTGGTGTTTCTCAAGTATTTCAGTATGTTCTTTACAGCCGTCCAGTGAGCTAGCCCTGGTGTCTGTTGGTACCGACTTGTCACGCTCAATGCATACGAGACATCCGGTCGTGTGCAGAGCATGGCATACATGATAGATCCAATAGCAGAGGCAAATGGGATCGATGCCATTTGGCTTATCTCGCGCTCCGTTTTAGGTGCTTGAGATTTGTCCAATATTGTTCCCTTAGTCATGGGAACTGCTCCTTTCTTGGAGTTGCTCATATTGAACCGAGCTATGATCTTATCTATGTATGTGCTTTGACTGAGTCCCAAAAGGCGCTTAGATCGATCTCTGTGAATCTTGATTCCTAGAATATAAGCGGCTTCTCCAAGGTCTTTCATAGCGAAACAAGATGAAAGCCATTTCTTAACTTCGTTAAGCATGGGTATGTTGTTCCCTATGATCAATATATCGTCCACGTACAGTACGAGGAACGATACAGCGCTCCCACTTGCCTTTCTGTAGACACAAGGCTCATCTTTGTTTTGTTCAAAGCCAAACTCTTTGACTTTCTGATCAAAACGAAGATTCCAGCTTCGAGATGCTTGCTTGAGTCCATAAATGGACTTGCTAAGCTTGCAAACCTTGTTTGGATTCTCTGGATCGACAAAACCATCAGGCTGAACCATATAGACATCTTCTTCGAGTTGTCCGTTCAGGAAGGCGGTTTTCACGTCCATTTGCCATATCTCATAGTCATGGTATGCGGCTATGGCAAGGAGAATCCTGATCGATTTGATCATGACAACGGGCGAAAAGGTCTCATCATAATCAATCCCTTGAGTTTGAGTGAAACCTTTCGCTACAAGCCGTGCCTTGTAGGTTTGCACATTTCCATGCATGTCAGTTTTTCTTTTAAAGATCCACTTGCTCCCTACTGCCCGTGTACCGGGGGGTAGCTCAATCAAGTCCCAGACGTGATTGTCACGCATGGATTGCATCTCAGCGTTCATGGCTTCAAGCCATTTATCAGATTCCGGATCTGATATAGCAGCTTTGTAATTAATAGGTTCATCGTTAGAATCGGCTATTAATAGAACATCGAAGGCCTCATGATATCCAAGGTATCTATCAGGCTCATGTCGTATTCTTTCGCTCCTACGAACGCTTGTGCTTGTGTTTGGGTCTGATGGTGCGACAACAACTTGTCGGTCAGACACAGCGACCGCTTCAGGGCTAGGTGAATCTTGAATTTCTTCAAGATCCACTGGATCACTATTTGTTCCTCGAGTAAGAAATTCTTTCTCAAGGAATTTACCTTTCCTCTTGATGGAAACTGTGTTTGCATCGGGATGGTAGAAGTAATAACCGGTATTACCATAGTATCCAACGAAAGTTACCTTTTCGCCTCGAGGATCGAGCTTATTATCAGAATCACTGCTGACATAAGCATCACATCCCCATACCCTGAGGTATGAAAGTTTGGGAAGAGAACCATGCCATATCTCATATGGGGTCTTCCCTACTTTCTTGGTCGGTGCCAGATTTATTAGGCGAGCGGCGGTTAAGATGGCATATCCCCAAAAGGAATGCGGCAAGGTTGTCCTGCACATCATCGATCGAACCATGTTAAGCAGAGTTCGATTCCTCCTTTCACTAACGCCATTTAACTGGGGTGTGCCAGGTGGAGTAGGTTGTGAAACGATTCCACATTCCTTCAGATGATTCAGGAACTCAGCGCTTAGGTATTCACCACCTCTATCTGATCGAAGTATTTTGATAGTTCGAGTCAGCTGATTTTGTACTTCGTTTTGAAACTCTTTGAACTTTTCAAAAGTTTCATGTTTGTGTTTCATCAGATAGACATAGGCATATCTGCTGTAGTCATCGATGAAAGTCACGAAGTACCGTTCATGATTTCTCGTCTCGGTTCGAAAGGGTCCACACACATCAGTGTGAATAACGCCTAACAATCCTTGGGCCCGTTCACCTGTATGGGTGAAGGGTGACTTGGTTAATTTACCAGATAAGCATGACTCGCATTCATCAAAGGAATCTGCATCTTGGGATTCGAGAATGCCAGCAGTTTGCAACTTCTTGATGCGGGCCTTGCTTATGTGACCAAGTCTATGGTGCCATAACGAGGATTCGTTACTATCAGCTTTGTTTCTTTTAGAAACATGATAGAGCTGGTCGTTTGTTTGAACATCTATCTCATATATTCCATGTTGAGGTTTAGCCTCGAAATAAAAGATATCATTAAGGTAAGCAGAAATCATATTTCCATTAAATTTATACCGAAATCCTTGTTCAAACAATGAAGAGACAGAAATAATGTTTCTGGATAAACCAGGTGCATATAAACAGTTAATCAAATTAACTACAAGGCCTGAAGAACATGAAAAAGAAAATGTTCCAGTAGCAAGTACTGGGACCTTCTTCCCGTCACCAACGATGAGGTCCATGCGGCCTCGTTCTGTCTTCTTGCACTTCTCAGGTTCCTGCAAAACATTAACAATGTGGTAACCACATCCAGTATCAAATACCCATGAATTGGAGGAAACAGTGAAAAGTTCAATAACATTTATTGAAATACCTGATGAGCAACCCTTATTAGAGTTCTTGGTCATCTTCAGCTTTGCAAGATAAACAGGACAGTTGCGACGCCAGTGTCCCATTTTGTTGCACTCATAGCACAGGCGCTCCTCAGGAGGCTGAACCTGTGGTTTCTTGCCTTTGCCCTCTTTAACCTTCTTGGCTTTGGAGATCTTTGTATTCGTAACTTTGAGCACGTCCGGCGTGGTCCTGATCTTCACGTTGGGTATCAACGGAATAACCTCCTCGATCGACTGAGCCGAACAATTAATCGCAAGAATACGATAATGTTCTGGCAAAGATCTGAGTACTACATCAAGAGCCATCCCGTCAGAGATGGAGTAGCCAAGGTCGATCAGTCTGTCACGATACGCTTTCATCAGCATGACATGATCGTATGGAGAGGAGTCGTTAGCCATAGAGCAGTTCACAAATTGTGAAAGTGCATCAGCTCGCTCAGTCCTCTGACTCAATTCAAATAAATCCTTGAGTTTACGAATGATGTCATAAGCAGACATCCCCATGAAATTGTACCGATAATCCTGAGTCATGCTAGACAACATCAGGTCAGTGACGTCCTTATCATCGTCAGTGTGCTTTTGGAGCTCAGACCGCGAGTTCTCATTTAGCAAGTAAAATGGAATACTCGCGATCGGTCGGTCAATGACATAGAGTTTCCCGAAGAGCCTTAAAAGGTTCCTCAGGGTTGTCTGCCATGCGAGAAAGCCAGACTCAGTGAAGGGGTCGAGTTGTACCATTGAACTTAATGGTGGTGAGTTTTCTTTAGCCTTCTGAAAATAAGCAAAGTTAATTTTAATCAGTATTTTCGATGTTTATTATTTTTTTTTCTTTAAAATAAGTTGGTAAGGTTTATTTTAAGAAAATGAGAATTCGTTTAGACGAGATCACTTGAGACCGCCAAATGAGCCTCAGGAGCGAAACCGTGTAAACAAACTGACAACGATTGTCAATTGTGAGACTCAAGTCACAACTCTCGGTATGAGGCCGCTATATACATACAATTGTATTTTGCGATACGTTTAGCCTCATCCGTGCCCACTTTAGCAGTACACATCCGTGGCGCGGTGTTGAAATACTCCAACACCACGAACATATACGTTTAAAGCGATAGTAGTCCTAAATGGTCGATGTGATGACACGGTGTTGAAATACTCCAATGTCATTCACCTTAGAAGGTACCCTCGGCACCAAGTGCGGTGTTGAAATACTCCAACACTGATGCTCCGGTAAATACATTCCAAGTTCAACTTGAGATAGGATGGCACGAACTACCAGTTTTAAAGAGTTACCATAATAGGGATATTAATTACTTTTAATATTTAATCATCGTCAGACACGAACGATAAAACCCTATCTCCACTCGGGACCAGTAAATTAATTTAACCTAATTAAATTACTAAGTTGTCGCGAATGGCATATTGTGTGTTAAACGGCATAAGGTCTTGATCTCGCTCGAGCCATACAAGCGAGATCACATGGGACAATTTAAAATAAATTAAATTATAAAAATGGTGAACGATCGAGATGGCAACTCTGTGCGATCTGGAATCCTGTTCAGCTCCCACTAGCTTTGACATCCCTCTTGCGTGTGTCCAGTCTTCGACTTTTGGTTACATACAAATTTACAATTACTAAAACTACTTCTAGTAACCTAGCTCTAAATTTGTACAACTTTGAAACCCAAAAACCGGGTCCAATAAACCAAATAAAAAAACAACCAATTGGGCCAACAACTTGGGCCAAACAGAAAAAAAACAAATCACGCCATGACATTCATACATGATCACAAAATTAGAGGGTCGGCCGTAACACACAATATATTATATGGAATTAAAATAATAAATTAAATTAATTCTAATTCGCAATTTGGATTTAAGTCGAAATTGCGAACTATCGGTCACGAAAAGACCGAATCTGGTTTGCGCGCGGTGATAATGGCTCTGATACCACTGTTGGGTTTTACAGTGGGATCCGGGTTACCGATTTTAAAATATTAAAACCGATTTATAATAAAATTAATTCCAAATTAATTTAGCAGCGGAAACGAATTAAACGCGGATGCAACCGTAACAGGATCAATCACCGACACGACAAACACAGAAAATATATTTATTTAAATAAATAAATAAATACATAAATAAATAAAATATCTAATAGATTAGATATACCTTGGCGGGATCCGAGCAACCGCTCGAGACACCCGGATTCAACGGGCTCGCGCTAGGACGAACAGTGACGTCCGACTCGAACCTTCGAGACAGATCATCAACGGCGGCATCGGCGGCGGCGACCATAGGCGGCGGCAGCGGCAGTGGCGGCGGTGGTGGTAGAGATACCACCGGTGGTGGTGACAAAACCTTCTCCGTCGGGATGGCCACCGGGACCGATCCCACGACGAAGGACTCGCCGGAGATCGGAGGAGGGGCGGCGGCGGCGGACGGGTAGAGCGGCGCCGGCCACGACGACGCGACCGGGCGCGGCGGTCTCGGCTGCGCCGGCAGCGCGAGAACCACCGGCCGGTGGTCGCGCGGCGGCGCGTGAGCAGCAGCGGCGGCGGCGGCGGCTTGAGCCGCGGCGGCGGCTCGGGCTGCGGCTTCGGCTTCGGCTCGGGCTGCGGCTTCGGCTCGGGCTGCGACGGCTTCGCTTTCGAGTCGGGCACAGATACTGGCAAGACGGGGATCCATTGAAAATCACGAACGGATCACGGTGGTGGAAGCTGGGCGGCGACGGCGGTCGGCGACGGCGGCGAAGGAGCCGACTTCGGCTGGGGTTCGGCGCAGGGAGAGAGAGGAGGGAGGAGATTAGGGTTTCGAGTAACTTTTGTTTCAATCCTCCTCCTTTTCTCATTTAATATCAAATTCGCGGACCGGGGCCAGACGGACTGGGCCCGGTCGCGATCTCCTTTAATCCACCAATCGATTAGTCTGTTAATCCGGTAACAACTAATCGATCCGTCTTTTAATTACCGAGTATTTTGAACCGATAGATTTTGTCAATTTAAATAAATAATTCATATTTATTTAATTCACCATTTAGTTCGTTTATTTCTAATTAACAATTAATTAGATATAATAGTCCGTTGACCCAGGTGTAACTCTTACGGGTCAATATCGGTCGGGTTCGTTAATTCGTCGGGTCAGGACACCCTTGTTTCCAACACTTCTAACCATTGAAACCGTTTGAAGCTTGAGACTTAATTCCAACCTTGAAACGTTACCACTCAATCTCAAATCTAAAGGCTTTATAAGTGGATTTAACCCCGCGTTAATTGTAGTTACACATATTTAATGTTTTTTAGTTAAAAGAAGTTATCTCTCTTTAATTTACAGTGTTTTAATAAAGCTATATTTAATCCCTTCTTTTTGTTTAATTTTGATAATGTTATTTTTTAATCACTTTTGTAATTTAGTAATTATAATTATTTTTTGATTTGATTTGATTTGGAGGCATGTATTTTAATTGATCTTTTTCTTTTGAACTGTGCAATATAACTTTACAAGACACAAATAATAAATGTAATTCTCATATTCCAAGAGTGTATCTAAGTGCTTTAGTTTTAATTAGTTCACGGATCTAAGTGCTTTACTTTTAATTAGTTCACGGATCTTCATAAAATTATTTATTATGTTATGTTATTTATTTATTTTTGTTTCTTATATCTATGTATATTTTTCTAGAAGGCAACATTTATATTTATATATCTTTTATATATTCCTAGAAAATAGTGAATGTTAGTTGGTATTAGGGTATGAAGTATCTATCTAGGTTTGGTTGTGTCGGTTTGTCACGTTGATAATAATCGGGTTCACATAGAAGGGGTATAGTTGTGTGGGTTTGGCTGTGGAGTTCTTTATTTTATTATGTTTTATTTTTTAAAATAAAATTCAAACATAATATTTTTATTAAAACATATATAAAACACACTAAAAATACAAAAAAAAAAAATGCTAAATAAATACATCACACGTAAAAGGATTAAGGAAGTGCTCGTGGACATTTTTATTCAAATCAGCCTTAAAGTGGTTATGGATATCTCGATTTTGTATTTTCCTACGGTTAGCTCGCTTTTGATCCTCATCAATCAATCGGCTCATAAAACGTATCCAATCCCGCCTTGTTAAATTAGTAAATTATAGGTTCCTCCTCCTTGAAAATCATATTGTGTAAAATTGTCAGTGACAGCTAGGGATAGGACTAATTTTATCACTTTGCAAAAGTGCACCGGGGTCTTTCGTATGATGGCGTATGGTGCTTCCGGGGATTGCTTTAACGAGTATTTTAGGATGTCCGATCGGACAATGAGGTCTTGCATGCAAAAGTTTTCTAAAGGTATATTATTTAACATGTTATTTTTTTATTATTTTATATATTAGGTTTGGAGTTTAATTAACATGTTTTTTTATTATTTTAAATCTAAATATGTATATAAATTGTATTCAAGAAAATATTTACGAAGACTAACCTCAAGCGACATATAACAACTTTACGAGCTTCATGAAAATAAATGGGGTTTTCGAGGAATGCTTGGTAGCATTGATTGCACACATTGAGAGTGGAAGAATAACTCGAAAGCATAGAGATGCTAGTTTATGTGTGCTGATCACATACATCATTCGATTATGCTCGAAGTCGTTGCTTTATATATACGACATGTGGATTTCGCATGCATATATTGGTTTCGCGGGATCCAATAGCAACATCAATGTTTTGGATCAACCATCGATTTGGGACATATCATAGATGGATATAAGCGTGACTCCTCATTTGAATTACGATGTGTAATATACAAGCGGGATATTATTTGGGAGATAGTATTTATCCATAATATTCTACAATAGTCAAACCATTTACTGCTCTTATAGGTGAGAGACGTAAAACGAACGCAAAAGCTCATGATGCCGCTAGGAAAGATATTTTGCGCGTGTTTGGTCATTTTACACAATATATATTTTTTTATGAATGACCAACAAACGAAAACTGCTCAGGTACCCCATACGGGGTGATCCAATGGCAAAAGGTCACCACCAACTGGCCCAACCCAGCCGTACGTAGGGTTTTTCTTCGTAAGTGGTAGGTTTTTTTCTTGATGATGTTCCTGTGTGAGTGAAGACTGTAGTGTCAAATAAAGTATGAATGGTTACAAACCGTCTCAGAAAGAATCACTCGGATAATGATATTTGAGGTAGTTCTCAGCACCATTAAAGAATACCAAAAAGAACAACTAATACCGGCCACCAGCAAGAGACATCCGTGGCTCTATAATGTTTATGTGGAGGTGATAAATTAACGAGCTTGTCGATCACTACGACCCCATTGTGTCGTGGGTCCGTCCGTAAATCGTTTTAGAAATTCGTTCACGTGGACGGATGTACGTCTACGTATGTAACTTGGTGGGCTCCTTTCAAAATTCTAGCTTTTTTCGTGATTTTTTTTCTTTCTATTTTTTATCAGATTAAAGTTATGCCTAATTCCCTTAAAGTCTATAAAAAGCTTATACGTTGAAACGTAATCTATTATATTTATTTATAAGAAAGATATTATTTAAAATTTAAATAGTTTATTACAATAAATAAAGTGAGTAGGAAAAATAAATTTAAAAAGTTAGCGATGATGTACAGGAGACAAGAATCTTTGTAATATATATAGAACCACATTGTTTAGAAAAGTTTATGAACATGCTTATGGGTGTTCCTTTCAAATGATTTAATATACAATACATATTTTTATCTTATATACCTACACCTTTTTATCGCGAAGAAAGATACATTAGTTTTCTTTCTAATTCGCATCGAAAAAGGAAAATATCGCTCGTTCACTACAAGTCACCACACTCATTCTCGTCACACTCGATCAATTCGATCTCTCATTTACGATATAAGCGCTGATTCAAGGAGTCGAGCCGTGTTTTATAATCACGATTCGAATTCGATGATAGTCTTTGTCACCTGATCACCTCTTTGATCATGCCGTAGTTCACGGAGGCCCTCTTTATGTTTATGGGTATCACTAATGGCGAGACACATTTATAAGTGTTAATTTATAGAGTTATCACATGATGCACACTAATTAATGTACTTTACTAAGTTTAAAAACATATATGATAAAAAAATGAAGTTTCCTATAAAGCTTTCATATTTAAAATTCATCCTTAAAGGTAAAATATAATATAAATCTAGTTTAGTTAAATAATTTACACACATAGTGGCTACCTCATATAAGCAATCATTAACATATAAACAACTTATATAAACTTGTACAGTTGGCATACTTCTTGGAAGGTTTTCAATTTTCACATACATTATAGTGACTTATCATATTTTTATAATTAACAATAATTGACCTTTTCTAGTTCTATATATACACAAAAATCACATCTGTCTTCCCATAACACACCTATAAATCTAACAAACCATCACGGTGTCATACTGTCATATGCTGTTCTAGCTTTTATATATATATATATATACACATATATATACCATATACATACATATATTATATAGTATACTCTCCATATAAACATATATCAGATAGTTTTTGTTTTCTTGAAGAAACCTTGAATGTAAGCGAGTGGTTGTCGATCGAAACCGCAGACACGATGATGGCCGATTTCAGCAAGAAAACACAGATTTATGTAGAGAAGATGAAGAGATTTCCGGGTGTGATCTGTCACAAAATCTGGAAAGTGGGTCGAGATGACCCGAGAAGATTGATCCATGCATTTAAAGTAGGGTTTTCTTTGACGTTAGTTTCTTTGTTATACCTAATGGAGCCGTTGTTTAAAGGCGTGGGTCAAAACGCCATCTGGGCTGTCATGACCGTCGTCGTGGTTCTTGAATTCACCGCCGGTAACTTTTTTATAATTTGCGACCACTTTAGCGACGGGTAATTTGTTATATGCTTGCTTATTATTTAGTAATTTTGTAGGGGCGACGATATGCAAAGGATTAAACCGAGGTTTCGGGACGTTTTTGGCAGCAGTGCTCGCTTTTATTTTCGAGTTTATAGCCAGAGAATACGGGAAGGTTTTTCGAGCGGTTTTCATCGGAGCTTCTATTTTTCTAATCGGTAATAAATAAAAAGAATTAAATTAAAGTTCTATTTACGGTTAATATATAAATTTGAACATTTATTTATTTAATTTTTTTTTTTTTTTTGCATTTTTTTTTGCAGGCACATCAACTACATTTTTGAGATTTTTCCCAAAAATTAAGAAGAATTATGATTATGGCGTACTGATTTTCCTCTTGACATTTAACCTGATCACGGTATCAAGTTATCGTGTGGACGATATCCTGAAACTAGCCCGGGGGCGCATGTACACGATCGCTATCGGTTCGGGAGTTTGTATTCTCATGAGTCTTTTCATCTTTCCGAATTGGTCTGGAGAAGATCTTCATAATTCTACTGTTTCCAAGATCGAAGGTTTAGCAAAATCAGTAGAAGGTAAGTATATTTAATTTGATATATCTGCATTAATTTAAGAGGGTAATTGATTAAATTAGTTAAATCTGAATATCTTTTTTATTAAACTTACACAATGCAGCTTGTGTCAATAAGTATTTCACCGATGAAGAATCAGATATAGAAATTGACAACATAGCAGATCATGATCCTATTTACAAGAATTATAAAGCTGTTCTAGACTCGAAATCGACCGATGAAACACTCGTAAGCGCGTTTATTTAATTTCTTCTAACATTCTTTCAGTTAATTACACTACAACAGAAACGACCATTTGCGAAAACCTGAACTAAATTATTGTCTAAATTTCGCGACAATTTTGTCCATAAATCCGTCGCTAATGCTCATTATATATATATAACGACAGGCGCTACATGCGAGTTGGGAGCCGAGACACTCGTTACCTTGTCACAAATTTCCGAGTCAGCAGTATGTGAAGCTAGGAGGTGTTCTTCGTCATTTCGGTTACGGGATCGTCGCTCTTCATGGAAGTCTACAAACCGAAATCCGGGTACGTACCTTTGTTTTTTTTTTTTACAAAATGTGACGGATATTGCTATATTTGCGACGCTTTAGGAGTTGATATGGCGATATTTGTTATTTGCAATGTGGTAATTAGTTTATAGTATGTAGAGATCTAATTATAGAATGTTCATGAGGGAAGATTCTTTTTGATGAATATACACGCGATTTAAATAATTAATTCCAGATCATGCTATAACCTTTTTAGATCTTTAATTTCAAGTTTTCATATATAATATCAATTAATATCAATATATATTGTCTTTGTCTATAAAATAATATATAATAATTTATATGATAGCGTATAGAAACATTTGTGAGGCTGATCTTTGTTGGTTAAGTGTTAGTGGTCACCTATATTTCTGTTGTGTCTCTACCCTCTGATAATTGAGTTATAATTTAGTGTAAAAGACAAATCTTGTTTTTAAAAGATTAAAATTCAATAAAAAAAATTAATTTAAAAGATGTTTAAGAGTGTTGCAGTGTGTTAGCTGTTTAAAAAATTACCATAATTTTCTTTTCTTAAAGTAATTTAACAAAGAAGTTGACTCAAAGTTGTAATGTGTAATGTTAGTATTTAAAGGGTGAATGTGATAAGTTAGTTGTTAAGCATATATCATTTATCATCATATCAGGTTGTCCCTTGAAGACATTTGAAACACCTTTTAGATTTTTGGGTGAGTATTCTCATTGGTTAATTTTTGGATCCAATATGTGTATCTCTTCTTTTTTGTGTGTGCCTAGCTAAATAGTAGTGGGCTTAGTAAGCTCTAAAGCTTAATATCCATTTTGCTAAAAATTTGGTCTAGACTAGATGTTCATTTTAGTGTTCTTTTGGTTTCTATAGAGTTTTCTTGATAACATATTTGTGTTCAAATCATTTCAGACTCCAAGATCAGTTAGACAGTTATTCAAAGACCCCTGCATTCGCCTTGCATCCGAAGTAACAGCAGCTCTAACGGAACTCGCCAACAGCATCCGAAACCGGAGGCACTGCTCCCCCGAAATCCTCACCGAGCATCTACAACAAGCGCTACAAGACCTCAACACCGCTCTAAAGTCCCAGCCCCGGCTCTTTCTCGGACCAAACAGCCCCTCCAAAATGCAAGCCTTAGTCAGCGCAACCACACGCCATAGATTAGAACACCAAACATCAAACCTGAAGCCAGACTCACCGTCCGCATTTGATCACCACCGAAAATCAAAAGGCGGGAATGAGGTGGAGAAGAGGGTTTTGAGGCCGACGTTAAGCAAGCTCGCGATAACGAGCCTGGAGTTCTCGGAGGCGCTCCCGTTTGCGGCTTTTGCGGCCTTGTTAGTGGAGCTGGTGGCGAGGCTTGATATTGTGATCGAAGAGGTCGAAGAACTGGGGCGGGTGGCTTGTTTTAAAGAGTTTAAAGATGGTGGTGATGATGTGGTTGTGGATGTTGAAAGGAGAAGAACTGAGATTAATCTTCCTAGTTCTGCTGGGGCAGAGTGATTGTGTTTTGGGGGGTATAGATATAAGAATCTGGAGCACATGAAAGTATGAAACTACATATATAATCAATCATGTAGACGTGTAGTGGTGTAATGCGGATTAAGAGTACGTTATTCGGTTATTAAACGAGAGTTTTGTTTCAACTTCCTATAAGTTATACAAGAGTTTTGTTAAAAACAAAAGAAGTTAGAAAAATAAATGATAAAAGGGCCCTACCGGGTTCGAACCGGTGACCTCTTGATCTGCAGTCAAATGCTCTACCACTGAGCTAAGGACCCGTTGATGTTCAGAATTGCCGCACGATTTTGAATTTATACTATTATCGTAATTAAAAGCTTAGAAAATAAGTGTTTACCTTTTTGGTTGATTTTTTTTCTTTCTTGTAATATTTTTCTATATAACTTTGTAAAAATTTTGTTTACATGTTTAAGAAAACACGACACATCTTGTACTGAACCTTACCTTGTTTAACATTTCAACAAATCAAAGTGTGCCTGAATAGCTTGATTCTGGCTAAAGGAAAACTCCCATAACCGTGTTACTTGAAGAGGAACCAACGCCAACGAAAGCTAGCCCGCTTTCAGAAGCCACTTAAAAGTATTTTTAGAACGTTTAAGAGAATAACGATTTTTTTAAGAGACTAAAGAGGGTTTTTTAATGTTGTTATTAAATCAACTCATCTGGTACCTCTTTATACTAACGTATGAGGACAAATGTGACAAACACTTAATAAAGTTAAAGAAAAAGAATACTTTTTTTTCTCTTCAACGGTTAAATCCGATTTCTAAACCGGGTCCCTCAAACTGGTATGGGTAGCTCAAACCTTAGTCGACTCTTGTTGAAACTGGGTTCTAATAAAATCGGTATGGATCACGTCCGGTCGCTTTTTGAAATCAGTTTGGATATACATCAATGTGCTGAAGTTTTAACTATTCCATATAATTTTTTATGTTTTATTGTTATTGTAAAATATCCTATCTGTTTAATAATTAAATATTTATGACAAAAATGTACTAAATCAGGGTATATGTCCAATGTGTGGTACCAAAGATAACTGAAAAAGTTCAATATGTTGAGGATAAGATATAAATCAGTGGATGTAAGATGGTGGTATTATTGAGGCTCATATTTGTGAGTTTTTGGAGTTGTTTTTGGGCATGGCTTCTTGCATACCAAATTGTGTGTGCCTATTTGGTTGGAACATAGGCCCAAACAAAACTAATCCTAAACCTCAACCTAATTACCATAATATTGATCTTCCTTTTCCTTCTTCTCTACTCACCAAAACTTTCCTCAGTGGTACACTCTACTCTTTCTCTCCCTCATCATGTTTTACTTAAGTTGTTAGAACTTGTTTAAAAATTAGAATAATAACAGAATATCCTTATTAGAATATGATTGAGTTTTGCATGATCTTGAATAGGGAAGGAACTAAAATGCTGCTACAAGGCCACCTTAGATGGATTTAGCGCGACTTCATTTCATGAATGTAGCGATTTCAAGGGCCCGTGTGTGATAATCGGCTACACCAACAACTCTTTCAAGTTTGGCGCATTCAACCCCGAAGGTTATAGAAGCACAGACGATTATTACGACACCTTTGATCCATTCCTATTTTATTGGGCCGATGAGGAAAAAGACGAGCCTGTTGTGTTGCCTAAAGTAGGAGGGAGCGGGGCTGCCCTTTTCGATTATGCTCGAGGAGGGCCACAATTTGGGGCTGATGGACTCCTGATCGGGCCACCACTCGCACCCGTCATGGGTGGGTTTGCAGGGCCGGATACGAACTCAGGTGTTGGAGACCTGAGGCAAGCAAAGTCAAGACTGGGATTGTCTTATGCCAAAAGGGCAGATGGAAAAGAATCTTTGTTTGGAGATGAGTCCAGAGCTTCTCTTGAAGAAGTGCTAGTTTTTTGTAATCCTCAGATTGCAAGCTTATACTAAAAGGATTTGCTTCTAGATACTGTATTAACATCCATTTTCAAATCTTTATAAACATTGTTTTGGTTTCACTGAGGCATTTAAACAAACACCTTGAGTGCGTTCTCTATTCCTAACCCACTGAAACAAATATGTGAAGGCGGAATGATTTAAACTTCAAAAACAAACAGCTACAAGCAAGATTAAATTAAATTAAAATGTACCCACCAATCTTGACTCTTTGAACTTTATTTTTCCTGATTCATCTGCCAAAATCCTCACCGTAGGCCGGCGATGGATGTTTCAGCTTTCCCGCCAATCATCCGTACAACAAGATCTCCATCTTTTACAATACTCACATCACCATCCCTCTCGAACTTTACGAAAACAAGAAAAGTCAAACCTGGGGTTTTGACCCAACATTCTTTAGCTCCAGTTGCCGCCCTTTCCGACCCATTTGTTCTCCAAATTGCAGAATCTTTAGAAGACTCTCTTCCCTCTTTTTCATCAAATCTTCAAAAGCTACGAGATTTTTCTTCAGAATCCCTTCTCTCTACCCCATGGCCTTCCAGAAAAGACGAGCCTTTTAGGTTCACAGACACATCTTTCATCAAGCAATCGGAGATTATACCGGTTTCATCTCCTCCACCTCCTGAATCTTTAAACAATTTGAGTGTACTCGAAGCTACCCATTTGCTCAATTTGACTATAATCGATGGGTACATAATCGATTCTTTATCCCAATTGTCAGGTTTACCAAATGGGGTTTTTGTTGGGAGCGTGTCTAGCATCAATTCAACTGAAATTACAAAAAGGGTACTCCAGTTTTTGCCTATTTCTATACAAGGTGACTTGTTTTTGTCACTTAATGGAGTTGGGTCACCTGATTTAGTGGTGGTTTATGTACCAGAAGGGTGTAAAATTGAGGGTCTCTTGCATTTGAGGTGCATTTCTAGTGAAGGGGGTAATAAGGATTCAAAAAAGTTGCCAGTTTCAAATCCTAGGGTTTTGGTGGTAGTGGAGAAAGGTGGGGAGATTGGAATAGTTGAAGAATATATGGGTGGTGATGGAGATTTGAGTTATTGGACAAATTCAGTTATGGAAATGGTGATTGGGGAAGAAGCTAAAGTTAGTCATTCTTACATTCAGACTCAATCTTTGAGCTCTGCCCATATTAAGTGGACCTCTATTCAACAGGTAATTGCTTTAGTGTCATTATAGTGTATTCGAATTCAAAAAATCTAAAATTGGATCATAGGGTTTGTTTCAAATGTATCTATATACATTATACAAACAAATTGAGCTTTCTGTTCATGTGAACATTGGTAGCTAGTTTATTAGTATGAACATATATGTAGTTAGTGTTTGATTTGATACCAATATCAAGTTATCATCTAATGTTGGCATTAAAAACTGTTAATATTCGTGTTTTTTTAATAGGAAAAGTCAAGCTCCTATGAGCTAATAGAGGTAAGCACGGGTGGAAAGTTAAGCAGACACAATGTCCACGTGCAACAAGTTTGGTCCGACACAATCACAGGATTATCAACATTTCACTTATCGGGTAGTAATCAAACACAAGATCTACATAGCAAAATCGTGTTGGATCATCCAAGAGGGTTTTCTAGACAACTTCACAAATGCATTGTGGCTCATTCGCATGGTCAAGCTGTTTTTGATGGCAATATAAAAGTCAACAGGTAGTTTGTAATTTTGAATGTGGTGTTCATTTTCTAGATTTAGACATGGATTATGCAGACATAATAAGTGAATCGTCGAATAAATATTGCTAGACTACTTCAACAATTGTTTGGGTCTTTGGGATAAAAGTCATCATATTGTATGACTTGTTGATCTTCATTACATGCTAATTGAAGATGAAAAACTCTGTTTAGGTCAAACAAGTTTCGGTTTTGGAGTGATTAATCTTTTTGAACCATCGTGTGCAGCCTTATGTTTCTAAATGATTAGGTGTGTTAAAATGGCAGGTTGCGCTGACCTAGAAAAGCTTTTCTGTTCTTTTTTTATTTGTTTTTAGTAGTTAATATGTTGAATATGCTTTTATAAAAATCTATTATTAGGACAATAATTTGATCTTATTTTTTGCAAGTGATTTAGAAGGGTTTATGCATTTAAATACATTTAGATAACTTTCAATCTGTTTTGACCCGTTTCTTTTTTAGTTAAATCTTTTTAGCTTAACCCGTTTGACCTATTAGAAACAAAACACGACCCAACTAATCCATTTGTATATAACTTGGTTGATGTTTTCATCTCAATAAATAAGCATTATCCTCACAGTAGTTCTTCGGTCAAAATAGGTAAGTGTTATTTATGTTGTAATATATTACATTATCATTTGTAAATAATCGTTACATGTTGGCAGATTTGCACAACAGACGGATGCAGGGCAACTAACAAGGAGCCTAATTCTTGAACCACGTGCAACGGTTAATGTGAAACCAAATTTACAGATAATTGCAGATGATGTAAAGTGTTCTCATGGAGCTGCAATATATGATTTGGAAGAAGACCAGTTGTTTTATCTTCAGGCAAGAGGTATTGATCTTAAAACCGCCAGAAAAGCTCTAATTGTTTCGTTTGGGGCAGAGGTTATTGAGCGGTTTCCATCCAAGGATCTCAGAAAGAAGGTGGAACTTCATGTAAAGAAGTTGCTTGATCCTGAAGTGCATGTAGAAAATTCAATGTAAAGTTTGAATTGAAAAAAGCTTATCAAAATGAAATTTGATTATATTGCAAGTGGATTCACATCACCATCAATAGTTTCTGAACACCACTAATAACAAGAACCTTCTTGCCTTCAACATTTATAGAACATAGGTAGAATTAATTTGAATATCTGTACATTATAGGTAAATGTCATATGACAATCATGTTGGGTTGTCGTCGAACGCTTCTATATATTTATTCGTGTTAGAATATCAATCATAATTTAGACATGATTAGAATTGTATTAACCCTGATTACATGTACATGATCTAATATTTAGTGAACGCCTTTATATATTTATTCATGTTAGAATATAAATCATTACTTAGACATGTTTGATGTGAAGTTAATGTGTACAAGAGAGGGTTAAGGATGGAAAGATGGACTTCCTTCCTCATCCTTATAGTATTTGTAAGCATGAAAACACCTTAAAAAACTACCATCAAACTTGTAGTGAGCAATTAATTAATTAAGTAGTGGAGTTATGGGGGTGTGTTCTTGAAGGTAATCAAATGCTTATACCTCAAATATCAGCAGGATATTGAATTGTTAGGCTAAGAACAAAAGAATCGCAAAGTGACAGAACTATCATCATCAATATTATTCTTCGTCTTCAAACTCGGTATGATCATATTAACTTAAAAATTCATTTGTTCACAGTTTATAAACTGGGTAGAATAGCAAAGCTTGAATTTAATAAGGGTCCTGCTATTAAAACACCCCAGGACGCTGCGTTTTACATAAAACGCAGCGTCTTGGGTTTAATTAATGCGAACAGAAATTCCAACGCTGCGTTTTGGCCACAACGCTGCGTAGTAAACAAAATAATCACAACATAATCATTGGTCAATCAGTAATTAGGGTTTAGTGTGTACAACGCTGCGTTTTAGGCGTAACGCAGCGTTTTATAGCCCAGAAATTTTTTTCTATATACTTACAACTTCCTTCACCATTTTTCACACACACTTAAACTCAAAAATCCTTCTTCTCATCCTTCTTCTCATCTCACACCCTTCAACTTAATATTTGTAAACACCTTTTAAGATAAAATCCATTAAAGATGTCAAAACGTCACGAGATTAACGACGATGAATATCATTCACAACCGACCCCAAAATCTTCAAAGTGGATTCCATTTGGGGTGAATCCACTTTGAAGATTTTGGGGTCGGTTGTGAATGACATTCATCGTCGTTAATCTCGTGACGTTTTGACATCTTTAATGGATTTTATCTTAAAAGGTGTTTACAAATATTAAGTTGAAGGGTGTGAGATGAGAAGAAGGATGAGAAGAAGGATTTTTGAGTTTAAGTGTGTGTGAAAAATGGTGAAGGAAGTTGTAAGTATATAGAAAAAAATTTCTGGGCTATAAAACGCTGCGTTACGCCTAAAACGCAGCGTTGTACACACTAAACCCTAATTACTGATTGACCAATGATTATGTTGTGATTATTTTGTTTACTACGCAGCGTTGTGGCCAAAACGCAGCGTTGGAATTTCCGTTCGCATTAATTAAACCCAAAACGCTGCGTTTTATGTAAAACGCAGCGTCCTGGGGTGTTTTAATAGCAGGACCCTTTAATAAATGGAATTATGGGTACGTATAATAGGTTACAGTCATGTTAACCCTGTCAAAATGGGTCGTGACATCATCTGATCGATTCACCGCTCATTTTTTATAAATATAAGTTATCACAAAAGTAAAAAAGGTGACTTGTGTATAGTCACTAATTAATATTAATCATTTTTCACATCTACCATGCATCATGATCGCATCCATTGGCTGCAAATTAAAAAAATTATTTTCCAGGAAAGCTACAAGCTTGATGAAGAAAGTTGAGACAATTATTACAACCTAAAATGGCCAAAATCTAGCTTCTTGAGTGGTTGATACTTCAATTTGAGAACCTCAAAGTCTTAACTTTGAATCCAAACTTGAGTTATATAGTGTTATGTGCAAATGATTCACATGCAAACAATATTATTTTACAGTCTCTTGAAAGTTTTAAAAACCAAATAAATTTCAAGATAGATGTTGTTTGCACAGACATGGTAGGTCCAACCGTTAATGATGGTCTCCAAGACACTTGATGTTGGTTAGCAGACTTTACTTGCTTTTATTTATGTCTGTATCTTTAATTCCTCAATTTAAAAATCGTATATATTTTATTAACTAATTCCACTATAAAAGAATGTTTTCAACAAAACAGCAGTTTCAACATTGCATACCTACCAACAATTTCAACTGGATTAATTAGCGCCAAAAATGAAATTGATTTTCATGACAGAATATGCTCATATCAATGTGTTTACATTACACACCTTCAATTCAATACACCAGACATAATATAAGAGCCAACAGGCGGTAAATACATGCCACTACTGAAAAATAAAAATTAATATTTATGACTTAAATCATTCACAATTTAATTATAACCTTTTGCGGCCTAAAATACAGTTGTAAGAATATTTGCGACCGAATATAGCGACCGTTTTGGCAGTCATAAACATAAAAATTGTGCCCGAAGTTTATTTTAATTTTTTTTACCATTGTTTTGCAACTGATTTGCCATAGAATTTTATCTTTACATTTCATTAATTTATTTTTCTCACATTTATTTTGCGACCGAAATGAGACGGTAGCAAACTTTGTTATCGGTTCACAACCAAAATTTTACTAGTCACAAATGCCATGACCGTTTTACGACGAGGTTGACTGCAGTCATAAATTTTACGACCATAAAAGATTTCATTCAGAATCCGTTAGCAAAAATGCTGCGTACCAGTAGTCACATGAACAGTTGGTCTTGTTTATAGTTGAGAAAACGTGTTCTATATATGGTTATATTATTTTTCGTCCAGTTGAAATTAACCTGTCTGTGATGACTTTCAAAAAAAGAACCATAAATCATAATCATCTCTCGTCTAAGAAAGAAGCTTAGGGCCTACGGTGATATATTTTAGAGCAAGTGGGAACATGAGTATGGTGATATATATATATATATACATATATGTGTGTGTGTTGAATTGAATGTATAATATATTAGTGGTGAACCACCTAACTGTCCTCATTGTTTTACTTCTATTCCAAGCAACCTTTCTTTGTTTTGAAATTAACTATTTTCAGCTTCAAACCCACTACCAACCCTCTTTCTTTGTCTAGCACACAAAAAAACATTCTTATTCTTCAAATGGTCAAAGTCAAAATTGTGTAAAAGTAAAGATTATGGTTGATGTTGTTATGGGTATGGAACGATGGATCGGGCAGCAGATCAACCAAACAACGGTGATGAATTCGAACATTCTCTCACTCACGAAATTGAAATAAAACAAAGATGAAACTGGAGACATGCACAAGATTTATAGTGGTTTGGTGTATAAAATGATTTACGTCCACTCTGCAACTAGTGATTTCTATTTTTTTATGCTCAAAGCAGATTACAAATACAAGGCTAGCATATAAAGGAAGAGGAACTAGGATAAATATGAAAGAGGTCTTAACATAACTGGACCAAAACTTACTACTGACACCTAAAATGCTACTAAAGTATCAAGTTATTACCGAACTATTAAGTTAATGTCATATTGTACTAAGTTGCTGACAAAGTATCAACTTGCTACCGAAGTAACAAGTTTCTATAGATAGATACTACTGATAATCGGTTACTACACATGGAAGTTACTAGTTACTACTGATAATCAAATTTCGAGCAAAATTTCATTAACTTTTTTCTTTTTGGAAAAAAGGGCAGTGCCCTTGGCAAACAAATAACCAAAATGACCAAATGATACTAAAATTACTAACCCTTCTTTTTTTATGTAAAAACATAAATAATATATAATATATGCCTAACAGTTAAAATCAAGGTTTAAGTGCACACGATAATGTAGTCATGTAAATGACATGCATATATATATGTGAAAACAACCACCACTATATTATATATGACTGAAATTGAAAAATATCAGAGAGGTACATCATCAACATCAAAATCATCACAAGAAAAAGTAAAATAGTATAATATTCAAGAAAAGTCACCAAAGGGTTTCCATGTAGTTTCCTTATCCAACCAGGCCGGCTGATCAGGAACAAATGTATCAAGTTTTCTTTCATTCAACTCAAAATGTCAAAACCTTAGAAAATATCACCAACTACAAACTCATATTGTTCCCTATAAATAGTGTACCAACCTTATGTTAATAACTCCCATACAAAACAAATCTCCATCTTTTATTTCTCTCCTTTAAGGCTTTAATCATAATATTATCTTCCCTTAATCAAATGGCATTTTCACTCCATGCTGTGTTTATAGTTTCTGCATTAATCTTTACCCTGCTAAATCCAGCACAAGGTGACACTTCTACCGGCTCCTTCATCCATTCTCGGGCAGCATACTACCCAGATTCTGATGAAAAAGGATCAGAAAGTGAGAACATTTATTCATATATAAACATGCATACGTGTACATATAACATATCTATATAGTTATAGCTAATTTCTGTTAGTTACATTTTTTCATGATTTTGTTGATGATGTAGCAGCTGGGAGATGTGGATATGGTTCATTTGGGGCCACAATCAACTATGGAGATGTAGCAGCTGCATCTGATCTTTATCGAGATGGTGTAGGCTGTGGTGCTTGCTATCAGGTGAGGTGCTCAAACTCTAAATATTGCTCAGATGAAGGCGTGACAGTTGTTATAACCGACCAAGGATCCAGTGACCGTACGGATTTCATTATGAGCAAGAAAGCCTTCCGTAAAATGGCTCAGAATCCATATGCAGCATCGGATCTACTATCACAAGGAATTGTGGATATTGAATACAAAAGGTAAGATTCAAAATTTTAAATTTATTTTGTGTTACTAGTAGTTGCCAAGGCACACCAAACTGGTTTGAAACATCAAAAATGGCCTCGAACTAGCCTAAAACATGTCTAAAACCACTAAAAATTTTGTATGTTATATTATGTATCTTGCTTTTCTTGGGTCCTCGCTTAAAAGCGTCTTGTGCCTACACCCAAGGTTCACCTTTGCGCATTTGACAACTATAGAATTACTATCCCTAAATAAGTAAAAAAAATATACAGAAAAAGGTTCACTTTAGAAGTCTAATTAATAACTATTTGCCACCATCCCCTCCACAGGGTTTCATGCAGCTATCCAAAAAATAACATAACTATAAAGATTGATGAGAGCAGTGATTACCCATATTACCTAGCTTTTGTCATATGGTATCAGCAAGGCCAAAAGGATATCACTGCAGTGCAACTATGTGAGGTAATAATTTAATTTAGTATGTAAGCATGTATATATATATATGGATCAAGACATCTTGTTCTTACTGTAGTTTAATATTATTTTCCTATGTTTCATATGAATGCAGACCATAAATTTCAATTGCAAGTTATTGGACAGAAGCTACGGATCCGTGTTCACAACAACATCACCACCTAGTGGACCGCTGTCTCTAAGAATGTTACTTAGTGGTGAAGATGGAGATGAAAAATGGGTTGTTCCAGTTAATTCGATACCTGAAAACTGGAAGAAGGGTGATATATATGATTCTGGGGTACAGGTAGAAGAATAACCGGTTAATCACGCATCTATATACGCTTAAAACAGGCGAATAAGTTAGAACAGACAGAAATTATCTTTAGCATGTTATTTAAGGTTGATATAAGTTGGTTAAGGTTGTATCAAAATTTGTAATTGTTTCCTTTGTAAGAATTGAAGAAGCTACAATAAAAGTGTATCAGTTTATTTAAGCAAGTGTTTGGCTGCATCAATAAAGAAATTGGCTGCCTCAATAAAGAAAAACTAACTTTCAAAAGGTAATGATTGTTGGGAATAAGTGGAAAATTAAAAAGCAAAAAAGACGTATTTTAATGGATAAAAATCTTATCTTTTGAACGTTATTTGTGGATACAAATTAGGAAGTTCTATAAGGCAAAAGCCATGATGTGATCATCATGATGCTTCTCAAAGTGCAATGTCCTTGATCTATGGAGTGGGATGTCATTCTCACATCTGTTGGGCCTTTAAATATAAGTAATTCCAAAGCTGAGGAAGGGAAAGTAGCAGCCCTGAGTATCAACTTTAAAATATGCAGAAATTTCATGTGTTCACCAAATTCACATATCATAATCTCTTAAACCATATTAATACAGATTATACATAGTTTTGTAAGATATTATTAGAAATATATATGCTGCATTTATCAACCCATGTACATTTCCAAACTGTAATTTTTTAATTTGATTTTATACATATGTAGTATTTCACGGTTATTATCTTTGTGCTGAACTAATCTTAAGTCTCTCTCCAACATTAAGGGTTGTCCTTCCCGCATGCAATACCAGTCAGCAAGTCACATCAGCTTTTTACACACCCTTCCCACATGCAACCTCTATTTACCTATTAATTATTTATGTGTGAGAGAGGAAATTAAATAAAGAAAAAGAAAAAAAATATCCCATCTCTACATGCGAAAGGTCCAAGCAGAGCATGCCTCAATGCCACATGCATGACATGCGCCCTAAGGGCAGCCTCACAATTGATGTGTTAGATGCGGCCTAAACAAGCTTGATCCTAAACTAAAACCGATTTATGGTTTTTATCTATGTTGTGAACTAATCTTGAACAAGATCGAGCCTAGATTAAAATGATCTTGCAGTTTTATCTTTGTGAGTTACTCGATGAGTAAAAACAAACTCGAGCCTAGATTTAAGCTCATTTAATAAACCAACTTTTAATACCATGTGTGTATAGTCAATATAGAACATGTAGGACTGAAACAT
>JBCNJP010000027.1:32843593-32877202 GCA_039602395.1 Deinandra increscens subsp. villosa
TTTCAGTCCTACATGTTCTATATTGACACATGGTATTAAAAGCTGGTTTATTAAATGAGCTTAAATTTAGGCTCGAGTTCGTTTTTACTCATCGAGTAACTCACAAAGATAAAACCGCAAGATCATTTTAATCTAGGCTCGATCTTGTTCAAGATTAGTTCACAACAAAGATAAAAACCATAAATCGGTTTTGGTTTTGGCTCAAGCTTGTTTAGGCCGCCTCCAACACAGCAATTGTGAGGCTGCCCTTAGGGCGCATGTCATGCATGTGGCATTGAGGCATGCTGTCCTTGGACCTTTCGCATGTAGAGATGGGAGATTTTTTTTTCTTTTTCTTTATTTAATTTCCTCTGTCACACATAAATAATTAATAGGTAAATAGAGGTTGCATGTGGGAAGAGTGTGTAAAAAACTGATGTGACATGCTGACTGGTATTGAATGTGGGAAGGACGACGCTTAATGTTGGAGAGAGACTTAAGATTAGTTCAACACAAAGATAATAATCGTGAAATACTATATATGTATAAAATCAAATTAAAAAATTACAGTTTGGAAATGTACATTGATTGATAAATGCAGCATATTTGTAATAATATCTTACAAAACTATGTAAAATCTGTATAATATGGTTTAAGAGATTAGTGAATTGGGTGAACACATGAAATTTCTGCATATTTTAAAGTTGATACTCAGGGCTGCTAGTTTCCCTTCCTCAGCTTTGGAATTACTTATATTTAAAGGCCCAACAGATGTGAGAATGACATCCCACTCCATAGATCAAGGACATTGCACTTTGAGAAGCATCATGATGATCACATCATGGCTTTTGCCTTATAGAACTTCCTAATTTGTATCCACAAATAATGTTCAAAAGATAAGATTTTTATCCATTAAAATACGTCTTTTTTGCTTTTTAATTTTCCACTTATTCCCAACAATCATTACCTTTTGAAAGTTAATTTTTCTTTATTGATGCAGCCAAACACTTGCTTAAATAAACTGATACACTTTTATTGTAGCTTCTTCAATTCTTACAAAGGAAACAATAACAAATTTTGATACAACCTTAACCAACTTATATCAACCTTAAATAACATGCTAAAGATAATTTCTGTCTGTTCTACTTTATTCGCTTGTTTTATGCCTGATTAACCGGTTATTCTTCTACCTGTACCCCAGAATCATATATATCACCCTTCTTCCAGTTTTCAGGTATTGAATTCACTGGAACAACCCATTTTTCATCTCCATCTTCACCGCTAAGTAACATTCTTAGAGACAGCGGTCCACTAGGTGGTGATGTTGTTGTAAACACGGATCCGTAGCTTCTGTCCAATAACTTGCAATTGAAATTTATGGTCTGCATTCATATGAAACATAGGAAAATAATATTAAACTACAGTAAGAACAAGATGTCTTGATCCATATATATATATATACATGTTTACATAATAAACTTATTACCTCACATAGTTGCACTGCAGTGATATCCTTTTGGCCTTGCTGATACCATATGACAAAAGCTAGGTAATATGGGTAATCACTGCTCTCATCAATCTTTATAGTTATGTTATTTTTTGGATAGCTGCATGAAACCCTGTGGAGGGAATGGTGGCAATCAATTACTAACTAAACTTCTAAACTGAACCTTTTCTGTATATTTTTTTACTTATTTAGGGATAGTAATACCATAGTTGTCAAATGCGCAAAGGTGAACCTTGGGTGTAGGCACAAGACGCTTTTAAGCGAGGACCCAAGAAAAGCAAGATACATAATATAACATACAATTTTTTTTTAGTGGTTTTAGACATGTTTTAGGCTAGTTCGAGGCCATTTTTGATGTTTCAAACCAGTTTGGTGTGCCTTGGCAACTACTAGTAACACAAAATAAATTTAAAATTTTGAATCTTACCTTTTGTATTCAATATCCACAATTCCTTGTGATAGTAGATCCGATGCTGCATATGGATTCTGAGCCATTTTACGGAAAGCTTTCTTGCTCATAATGAAATCCGTATGGTCACTGGATCCTTGGTCGGTTATAACAACTGTCACGCCTTCATCTGAGCAATATTTAGAATTTGAGCACCTCACCTGATAGCAAGCACCACAGCCTACACCATCTCGATAAAGATCAGATGCAGCTGCTACATCTCCATAGTTAATTGTGGCCCCAAATGAACCATATCCACATCTCCCAGCTGCTACATCATCAACAAAATCATGAAAAAATGTAACTAACAGAAATTAGCTATAACTATATAGATATGTTATATGTACACGTATGCATGTTTATATATGTATAATGTTCTCACTTTCTGATCCTTTTTCATCAGAATCTGGGTAGTATGCTGCCCGAGAATGGATGAACGAGCCGGTAGAAGTGTCACCTTGTGCTGGATTTAGCAGGGTACAGATTAATACAGAAACTATAAACACAGCATGGAGTGAAAATGCCATTTGATTAAGGGAAGATAATATGATGATTAAAGCCTTAAAGGAGAGAAATAAAAGATGGAGATTTGTTTTGTATGGGAGTTATTAACATAAGGTTGGTACACTATTTATAGGGAACAATATGAGTTTGTAGTTGGTGATATTTTCTAAGGTTTTGACATTTTGAGTTGAATGAAAGAAAACTTGATACATTTGTTCCTGATCAGCCGGCCTGGTTGGATAAGGAAACTACATGGAAACCCTTTGGTGACTTTTCTTGAATATTATACTATTTTACTTTTTCTTGTGATGATTTTGATGTTGATGATGTACCTCTCTGATATTTTTCAATTTCAGTCATATATAATATAGTGGTGGTTGTTTTCACATATATATATATATATATATATATATATATATATATATGCATGTCATTTACATGACTACATTATCGTGTGCACTTAAACCTTGATTTTAACTGTTAGGCATATATATATATATATATATTATTCATGTTTTTACATCAAAAAGAAGAAGCGTTAGTAATTAATTTTAGTATCATTTGGTCATTTTGGTTCTTTGTTTGCCAAGGGCACTGCCCTTTTTTCCAAAAAGAAAAAAGTTAATGAAATCTTGCTCGAAATTTGATTATCAGTACTAACTAGTAACTTCCATGTGTAGTAACCGATTATCAGTAGTATCTATCTATAGAAACTTGGTAATTCGGTAGCAAGTTGATACTTTGTCAGCAACTTAGTACAATATGACATTAACTTAATAGTTCGGTAATAACTTGATACTTTAGTAGCATTTTAGGTGTCAGTAGTAAGTTTTGGTCCAGTTATGTTAAGACCTCTTTCATATTTATCCTAGTTCCTCTTCCTTTATATGCTAGCCTTGTATTTGTAATCTGCTTTGAGCATAAAAAAATAGAAATCACTAGTTGCAGAGTGGACGTAAATCATTTTATACACCAAACCACTATAAATCTTGTGCATGTCTCCAGTTTCATCTTTGTTTTATTTCAATTTCGTGAGTGAGAGAATGTTCGAATTCATCACCGTTGTTTGGTTGATCTGCTGCCCGATCCATCGTTCCATACCCATAACAACATCAACCATAATCTTTACTTTTACACAATTTTGACTTTGACCATTTGAAGAATAAGAATGTTTTTTTGTGTGCTAGACAAAGAAAGAGGGTTGGTAGTGGGTTTGAAGCTGAAAATAGTTAATTTCAAAACAAAGAAAGGTTGCTTGGAATAGAAGTAAAACAATGAGGACAGTTAGGTGGTTCACCACTAATATATTATACATTCAATTCAACACACACACATATATGTATATATATATATATATCACCATACTCATGTTCCCACTTGCTCTAAAATATATCACCGTAGGCCCTAAGCTTCTTTCTTAGACGAGAGATGATTATGATTTATGGTTCTTTTTTTGAAAGTCATCACAGACAGGTTAATTTCAACTGGACGAAAAATAATATAACCATATATAGAACACGTTTTCTCAACTATAAACAAGACCAACTGTTCATGTGACTACTGGTACGCAGCATTTTTGCTAACGGATTCTGAATGAAATCTTTTATGGTCGTAAAATTTATGACTGCAGTCAACCTCGTCGTAAAACGGTCATGGCATTTGTGACTAGTAAAATTTTGGTTGTGAACCGATAACAAAGTTTGCTACCGTCTCATTTCGGTCGCAAAATAAATGTGAGAAAAATAAATTAATGAAATGTAAAGATAAAATTCTATGGCAAATCAGTTGCAAAACAATGGTAAAAAAAATTAAAATAAACTTCGGGCACAATTTTTATGTTTATGACTGCCAAAACGGTCGCTATATTCGGTCGCAAATATTCTTACAACTGTATTTTAGGCCGCAAAAGGTTATAATTAAATTGTGAATGATTTGAGTCATAAATATTCATTTTTATTTTTCACTAGTGGCATGTATTTACCGCCTGTTGGCTCTTATATTATGTCTGGTGTACTGAATTGAAGTTGTGTAATGTAAACACATTATATGAGAATATTCTGTCATGAAAATCAATTTCATTTTTGGCGCTAATTAATCCAGTTGAAATTGTTGGTAGGTATGCAATGTTGAAACTGCTGTTTTGTTGAAAACATTCTTTTATAGTGGAATTAGTTAATAAAATATATACGATTTTTAAATTGAGGAATTAAAGATACAGACATAAATAAAAGCAAGTAAAGTCTACTAACCAACATCAAGTGTCTTGGAGACCATCATTAACGGTTGGACCTACCATGTCTGTGCAAACAACATCTATCTTGAAATTTATTTGGTTTTTAAAACTTTCAAGAGACTGTAAAATAATATTGTTTGCATGTGAATCATTTGCACATAAAACTATATATATAACTCAAGTTTGGATTCAAAGTTAAGACTTTGAGGTTCTCAAATTGAAGTATCAACCACTCAAGAAGCTAGATTTTGGCCATTTTAGGTTGTAATAATTGTCTCAACTTTCTTCATCAAGCTTGTAGCTTTCCTGGAAAAGAATTTTTTTTAATTTGCAGCCAATGGATGTGATCATGATGGTAGATGTGAAAAATGATTAATATTAATTAGTGACTATACACAAGTCACATTTTTTACTTTTGTGTTAACTTATATTTATAAAAAATGAGCGGTGAATCGATCAGATGATGTCACGACCCATTTTGACAGGGTTAACATGACTGTAACTGATTGATTCCAACTTAACAAGTGAAATGTTTGCGTACTTACAAGGGAATTAAAGTAAAGTTTATTAAAAAAAAAAAAAAAACAAGTACGGTAAAACTTGGCGTTTTGTCTCAACCTATTATACCCATAATTCCATTTATTAACTTCAAGCTTTGCTATCCTACCCAGTTTATAAACTGTGAACAAATGAATTTTTAAGTTAATATGATCATACCGAGTTTGAAGACGAAGAATAATATTGATGATGATAGTTCTGTCACTTTGCGATTCTTTTGTTCTTAGCCTAACAATTCAATATCCTGCTGATATTTGAGGTATAAGCATTTGATTACCTTCAAGAACACACCCCCATAACTCCACTACTTAATTAATTAATTGCTCACTACAAGTTTGATGGTAGTTTTTTAAGGTGTTTTCATGCTTACAAATACTATAAGGATGAGGAAGGAAGTCCATCTTTCCATCCTTAACCCTCTCTTGTACACATTAACTTCACATCAAACATGTCTAAGTAATGATTTATATTCTAACATGAATAAATATATAAAGGCGTTCACTAAATATTAGATCATGTACATGTAATCAGGGTTAATACAATTCTAATCATGTCTAAATTATGATTGATATTCTAACACGAATAAATATATAGAAGCGTTAACACGAATAAATATATAGAAGCGTTTGACGCCAACCCAACATGATTGTCATATGACATTTACCTATAATGTACAGATATTCAAATTAATTCTACCTATGTTCTATAAATGTTGAAGGCAAGAAGGTTCTTGTTATTAGTGGTATTCAGAAACTATTGATGGTGATGTGAATCCACTTGCAATATAATCAAATTTCATTTTGATAAGCTTTTTTCAATTCAAACTTTACATTGAATTTTCTACATGCACTTCAGGATCAAGCAACTTCTTTACATGAAGTTCCACCTTCTTTCTGAGATCCTTGGATGGAAACCGCTCAATAACCTCTGCCCCAAACGAAACAATTAGAGCTTTTCTGGCGGTTTTGAGATCAATACCTCTTGCCTGAAGATAAAACAGCTGGTCTTCTTCCAAATCATATATTGTAGCTCCATGAGAACACTTTACATCATCTGCAATTATCTGTAAATTTGGTTTCACATTAACCGTTGCACGTGGTTCAAGAATTAGGCTCCTTGTTAGTTGCCCTGCGTCTGTCTGTTGTGCAAATCTGGCAACATGTAACGAATATTTACAAATGATAATGTAATATATTACAACACAAAGAGTTAACTTCACTTTTGGTCCCTGGGGTTAACTAGTTTTCTCACTTTTAGTCCAATTTTTAAAAAGAAATCGATTTAAGGCCCTCACCTCTGGTTTTTTTCTCAAGTTTGGTCACCTTTAAAAATCCGTCCAAATTAACCGTTAAAATGTAGGACATTTATGTCCAAATTATACTCTGATTCACCAACTTAAAAAGGCAGTCGATCTATCTAACGGTGAATGAGAGTTTAATTTGGACATAAATGCCCTTCATTTTAACGGTTAATTTGGACAGATTTTTAAAGGTGATCAAAATTGAAAAGAAAAACAAAGGTGAAGCCCTTAACTCAATTTTTTTTGAAAATTGAACTAAAAGTGATAAAACTTGTAAACCTTTGGGACCAAAAACGAAGTTAACTCCAACACAAATACAGTTACCTACTTTGACCGAAGAACTACTGCGAGGATAATGCTTATTTATTGAGATGAAAACATCGACCAAGTTATATACAAATGGATTAGTTGGGTCGTGTTTTGTTTCTAATAGGTCAAACGGGCTAAGCTAAAAAGATCTAACTATAAAAGAAACGGGTCAAAACATACTGAAAGTTATCTAACATGTATTCAAATGCTTACCCTTCTAAATCACTTGCTATAAATAAATCAAATTATTATCCTAATAATAGAGTTTTACAAAAGCATATTCAACATATTAACTACTAAAAACAAATAAAAAAAGAACAGAAAAGCTTTTTTAGGTCAGCGCAACCTGCCATTTTAACACACCTAATCATTTAGAAACATAAGGCCGCACACGATGGTTCAAAAAGATCTTCAATTAGCATGTAATGAAGATTAACAAGTCACAGAATATGATGAGTTTTATCTCAAACAATTGTTGAAGTAATCAAGCAATATATATTCGACGATTCACTTATTATGTCAGCATCTATCCATGTCTAAATCTAGATAATGAACACAACATACAAAATTACAAACTACCTGTTGACTTTTATATTGCCATCAAAAACAGCTTGACCAAGTGAATGAGCAACAATGCATTTGTGAAGTTGTCTAGAAAACCCTCGCGGATGATCCAACACTATTTTGCTATGTAGATCTTGTGTTTGATTACTACCCGATAAGTGAAATGTTGATAATCCTGTGATTGTGTCGGACCCAACTTGTTGCACGTGGACATTGTGTCTGCTTAACTTTCCACCCGTGCTTACCTCTATTAGCTCATAGGAGCTTGACTTTTCCTATTAAAAAAAAACACAAATATTAACAGTTTTAAAAGCCAACATTCGATGTTAACTTGATATTGGTATTAAATCAAACACTAACTACATTAAACTAGCTACAAATATTCACATGAACAGAAAGCTCAATTTGTGAGAATAATGTATATAGATACAATTGAAACAAACCCTATGATCCAATTTTATATTTTTTGAATTCGAATAAGTAATATCATCATAGTTTAATAAATCATATCTGCATTATTAGAAACATAAACACTATAATGACACTAAAGCAAATAAGCAATTACCTGTTGAATAGAGGTCCACTTAATATGAGCAGAGCTCAAAGATTGAGTCTGAATGTAAGAATGACTAACTTTAGCTTCTACCCCAATCACCATTTCCATAACTGAATTTGTCCAATAACTCAAATCTCCATCACCACCCATATATTCTTCAACTATTCCAATCTTCCCACCTTTCTCCACTACCACTAAAACCCTAGGATTTGAAACTGGCAACTTTTTTGAATCTTTATTACCCCCTTCACTAGAAATGCACCTCAAATGCAAGAGACCCTCAATTTTACACCCTTCTGGTACATAAACCACCACTAAATCAGGTGACCCAAATCCATTAAGTGACAAAAACAAGTCACCTTGTATAGAAATAGGCAAAAACTGGAGTACCCTTTTTGTAATTTCAGTTGAATTGATGCTAGACAAGCTCCCAACAAAAACCCCATCTGGTAAACCTGACAATTGGGATAAAGAATCGATTATGTACCCATCGATTATAGTCAAATTGAGCAAATGGGTAGCTTCGAATACACTCAAATTGTTTAAAGATTCAGGAGGTGGAGGAGATGAAACCGGTATAATCTCCGATTCCTTGATGAAAGATGTGTCTGTGAACCTAAAAGGCTCGTCTTTTCTGGAAGGCCATGGGGTAGAGAGAAGGGATTCTGAAGAAAAATCTCGTAGCTTTTGAAGATTTGATGAAAAAGAGGGAAGAGAGTCTTCTAAAGACTCCGCGATTTGGAGAACAAATGGGTCGGAGAGGGCGGTAACTGGAGCTAAAGAATGTTGGGTCAAAACCCCAGGTTTGACTTTTCTTGTTTTCGTAAAGTTCGAGAGGTATGGTGATGTGGGTATTGTAAAAGATGGAAATCTTTTTTTTTTGAACAGCAAATATTTATTTACACCAAATACACCATTGTCAGGGTTTGAACCCATGACCTCCAACTAAGAGGACAAAGCCTCTACCAAGTGGGCTAGTGGAAATCGTATTGTACGGATGATTGGCGGGAAAGCTGAAACATCCATCGTTGGCCTGCGGTGGAGATGGGGAGGATTTTGGCTGATAAATCAGGAAAAATAAAGTTAAAGAGTCAAGATTGGTGGGTACATTTTAATTTAATTTAATCTTGCTTGTAGCTGTTTGTTTTTGAAGTTTAAATCATTCCGCCTTCATATATTTGTTTCAGTGGGTTAGGAATAGAAGAATGCACTCAAGTTGTTTGTTTAAATGCCTCAGTGAAACCAAAACAATGTTTATAATCATCTGTACTAAAATTCTTATGCACTTTTATAAAGATTTGAGAATGGATCTTAATTATACAGTATCTAGAAGCACATCCTTTTAGTATAAGCTTGCAATCTGAGGATTACAAAAAACTAGCACTTCTTCAAGAGAAGCTCTGGACTCATCTCCAAACAAAGATTCTTTTCCATCTGCCCTTTTGGCATAAGACAATCCCAGTCTTGACTTTGCTTGCCTCAGGTCTCCAACACCTGAGTTCGTATCCGGCCCTGCAAACCCACCCATGACGGGTGCGAGTGGTGGCCCGATCAGGAGTCCATCAGCCCCAAATTGTGGCCCTCCTCGAGCGTAATCGAAAAGGGCAGCTCCGCTCCCTCCTACTTTTGGCAACACAACTGGCTCGTGTTTTTCCTCATCGGCCCAATAAAATAGGAATGGATCAAAGGTGTCGTAGTAATCGTCTGTGCTTCTATAACCTTCGGGGTTGAATGCGCCAAACTTGAAAGAGTTGTTGGTGTAGCCGATTATCACACACGGGCCCTTGAAATCGCTACATTCATGAAATGAAGTCGCGCTAAATCCATCTAAGGTGGCCTTGTAGCAGCATTTTAGTTCCTTCCCTAGTCAAGATCATGCAAAACTCAATCATATTCTAAAAAGGATATTCTGTTATTATTCTAATTTCTAAACAAGTTCTAACAACTTAAGTAAAACATGATGAGAGAGAGAAAGAGTAGAGTGTACCACTGAGGAAAGTTTTGGTGAGTAGAGAAGAAGGAAAAGGAAGATCAATATTATGGTAATTAGGTTGAGGTTTAGGATTGGTTTTGTTTGGGCCTATGTTCCAACCAAATAGGCACACACAATTTGGTATGCAAGAAGCCATGCCCAAAAACAACTCCAAAAACTCACAAACTTGAGCCTCAATAATACCACCATCTTACATCCACTGATTTATATCTTATCCTCAACATATTGAACTTTTTCAGTTATCTTTGGTACCACACATTGGACATATACCCTGATTTAATACATTTTTGTCATAAATATATAATTATTAAACAGATTGGATATTTTACAATAACAATAAAACATAAAAAATTATATGGAATAGTTAAAAGTTCAGCACATTGATGTATATCCAAACCGATTTCAAAAAGCGACCGGATGTGATCCATACTGGTTTTATTAGAACCCAGTTTCAACCAGAGCCGACTAGGGTTTGAGCTACCCACACCAGTTTGAGGGACCCGGTTTAGAAATCGGATTTAACCGTTGGAGAGAAAAAGTATTATTTTTCTCTAACTTTATTAAGTGTTTGTCACATTTGTCCTCATACGTTAGTATAAAGAGGTACCAGATGAGTTGATTTAATAACAACATTAAAAAACGCTTTTTACTCTCTTAATTTTTTTTCGTTATTCTCTTAAACGTTCTAAAAATACTTTTAAGTGGCTTCTGAAAGCAGGCTAGCTTTCATTGGCGTTGGTTCCTCTTCAAGTAACACGATTATGGGAGTTTTCCTCCAGAATCAAGCTATTTAGGCACACTTTGATTTGTTGAAATGTTAAACAAGGTAAGGTTCAGTACAAGATGTGTCGTGTTTTCTTAAACATGTAAACAAAAATTTTAGAAAGTTATATAGAAAAATATTACAAGAAATAAAAAAAATCAACTAAAAAGGTAAACAATTATTTTCTAAGCTTTTAATTACGATAATAGTATAATTCAAAATCGTGCGGCAATTCTAAACATCAATGGGTCCTTAGCTCAGTGGTAGAGCATTTGACTGCAGATCAAGAGGTCACCGGTTCGAACCCGGTAGGGCCCTTTTTTTATTTATTTTTCTAACTTCTTTTTTTTTTAACAAAACTCTTGTATAACTTATAGGAAGTTGAAACAAAACTCTCTTTTAATAACCGAATAACGTACTCTTAATCCGCATTACACCACTACACGTCTACATGATTGATTATATATGTAGTTTCATACTTTCATATGCTCCAGATTCTTATATCTATACCCCCCAAAACACAATCACTCTGCCCCAGCAGAACTAGGAAGATTAATCTCAGTTCTTCTCCTTTCAACATCCACAACCACATCATCACCACCATCTTTAAACTCTTTGAAACAAGCCACCCGCCCCAGTTCTTCGACCTCTTCGATCACAATATCAAGCCTCGCCACCAGCTCCACTAACAAGGCCGCAAAAGCCGCAAACGGGAGCGCTTCCGAAAACTCCAGGCTCGTTATCGCGAGCTTGCTTAACGTCGGCCTCAAAACTCTCTTCTCCACCTCATTCCCGCCTTTTGATTTTCGGTGGTGATCAAATGCGGACGGTGAGTCTGGCTTCAGGTTCGATGTTTGGTGTTCTAATCTTTGGCGTGTGGTTGCGCTGACTAAGGCTTGCATTTTGGAGGGGCTGTTTGGTCCGAGAAAGAGCCGGGGCTGGGACTTTAGAGCGGTGTTGAGGTCTTGTAGCGCTTGTTGTAGATGCTCGGTGAGGATTTCGGGGGAGCAGTGCCTCCGGTTTCGGATGCTGGTGGCGAGTTCCGTTAGAGCTGCTGTTACTTCTGATGCAAGGCGAATGCAGGGGTCTTTGAATAACTGTCTAACTGATCTTGGAGTCTGAAATGATTTGAACAAAAATATGTTATCAAGAAAACTCCATAGAAATTAAAAGAACATTAAAATAACACTAGAATGAATTAACATCTAAACCCAACTTTCAGCGAAATGGATATTGAGTTTTAGACCTTACAAAGGTAACCCCACTACTATTTAGCTAGGCACACACAAAAAAGAAGAGATAAACTCATAAACATATTGATCCAAAAAATAACCAATCAGAATACTCCACTGGCTAGTTTATTTTTTGTTTTTTTTTCTAACAGCTAGTTTTTTAACCAACTATAATTACACCTATATACTTCAACTATTTCCACGCCCAACTCATTTTTTTTTCCACATTTTCATTTCTCATCTCTCAGTTCCATGGATCCAACAAACCCGATAAAAGTTCCAAAATTCCGATCCTCACTCAAGAACTAAGTAAATCCGAAAATTGTGGGTGTAGAAAGGGCCTTTCACCAAGACAAAAATACTCATGTGGGCATTCGTTAGTTGGCACCCAAAATGACATTCATAGGCTATTAGAAGAACATTTAGATTAGCATGTGTTTCTTGGAATGCGTGTTGCATTGATTGTATGCATTGGAGTTGCAGAAATTAAGAGGTCAATACACTTGCGATAATCATGGTCATCAAGCTATTATGCTAGAGGCATTTACATCACACGACTTATGGATTTGGCATGCGCGCATTCTTTGGAGTTGCATGATCAAACAATGATACTATTGTACCCAACCTATCTCCGCTATTTTATCAACTCTTAGATGAGAATACTCTGGAATGTATCTTTGAAGTGAATAGTAATGTGTGTACGAAAAGGTACTATCTTGCGGATGGTATTTTTCTAGAAAGGGCAACACTAGTGAAAAGTTTCACATATCCCCTAGAAAATAATCAGAAAATAAATACAAAAGACGTCAAAAATCTGCAAGAAAAGATGTGGATAGAGAATTTGGTGTGCTTCAAACTAGGTGATGAATGATACAAGGTCTAACAAAAACTTGATCATTATCGGTATTAGGTGATATAATGTGGAAATATTAAGGCTACATGTGAGAAGGATGATGACAAAAAAATTATATGTAGAAAGAATGAATGAAGAGCTGATGTAATATACTCGGGTAGGCATGCATGTAAAAACGATGGCTCTAACTCTCTAAGTAGGAAGAAGTCTTGTTGTTCCATATCATTTGAGTAAAATACTTCTAAAAGGTGTTTCAAATGTTTTCAAGGGACAACCTGATATAATGATTAATATGCTTCACAACTAACTTATCATATTCACCCTTTAAAGAGAAAACGACTAAAATGGACTTGTTGATCAATTTTTCTTTAAAATAGACTTTTGACTTTTTTCCTCTCCAAAATAGCCCCTTGACTACGGTCGTGACGACCGTAGTTACGGTCTTGACGATCGTAGGTCCACCGGGCCAATTACAGTTTTCCACGTCATCATAGACGACCGTATGTCCATTTCCCGAAAATGACACTTTTTTTTGAGAAAATGGGCCTACGGTCGTCACGACCGTACAGACGGTCGTCTATGATGATGTGACAAACTGTAATTTGCTCGATGGACCTACGGCCGTCAAAGACTGATCTACGATCGTCAAGACCGTAACTACGATCGTCACGACCGTAGTCAATTGGCTATTCTAAAGAAAAATTGGTTAACAAGTCAATTTTAATTTTTTTCCCCTTTAAATACTAACATTACACATCACACATTACAACTTTGTTTCAATTTCTTTGATAAAATATTTTAAGGAAAGAAAATTATGGTAATCTCTTAAACATCTTTTAAATTATTATTTTTTATTGAATTTTAATCTTTTAAAAAGAATTTTGTCTTTTACACTAAACTATAACTCAATTATCAGAGAGTAGAGACACAACAGAAATATAGGTGACCACTACAAAGATCAGCCTCACAAATGTTTCTATACGCTATCATATTAATTATTATATATTATTATATAGACAATTATATATTGATAACTAGAGATATATATATTATATTTGAAAACTTGAAATTAAAGATCTAAAAAGTTATAGCATGATCTGGAATTAATTATTTAAATCGCGTGTATATTCATCAAAAAGAATCTTCCCTCATGAACATTCTATAATTAGATCTCTACAAACTGTAAACTATTTACCACATTGCAAATAACAAATATCGCCATATCAACTCCTAAAGCGTCGCAAATATAGCAATATCCGTCACATATTGTAAAAAAAAAAAAAAACAAAGGTACGTACCCGGATTTCGGTTTGTAGACTTCCATGAAGAGCGACGATCCCGTAACCAAAATGACGGAGAACACCTCCTAGTTTCACATACTGCTGACTCGGAAATTTGTGACAAGGTAACGAGTGTCTCGGCTCCCAACTCGCATGTAGCGCCTGTCGTTATATATATATAATGAGCATTAGCGACGGATTAATGGACAAAATTGTCGCGAAATTTAGACAATAACTTAGTTCAGGTTTTCACAAATGGTCGTTTCTGTTGTAGTGTAATTAACTGAAAGAATGTTAAAAGAAATTAAATAAACGCGCTTACGAGTGTTTCATCGGTCGATTTCGAGTCTAGAACAGCTTTATAATTCTTGTAAATAGGATCATGATCTGCTATGTTGTCAATTTCTATATCTGATTCTTCATCGGTGAAATACTTATTGACACAAGCTGCATTGTGTACGTTTAATCAAAAAGATAATCAGATTTAAGTAATTTAATTAACTACCCTCTTAAATTAATGCAAATTAAATATAGTTACCTTCTACTGATTTTGCTAAACCTTCGATCTTGGAAACAGTAGAATTATGAAGATCTTCTCCAGACCAATTCGGAAAGATGAAAAGACTCATGAGAATACAAACTCCCGAACCGATAGCGATCGTGTACATGCGCCCTCGGGCTAGTTTCAGGATATCGTCCACACGATAACTTGATACCGTGATCAGGTTAAATGTCAAGAGGAAAATCAGTACGCCATAATCATAATTCTTCTTAATTTTTGGGAAAAATCTCAAAAATGTAGTTGATGTGCCTGCAAAAATGCCAAAAAAAAATAAAAAAAAAATTTAAATAAATAAATGTTCAAATTTATATATTAACCTAAAATAGAACTTTAATTTAATTCTTTTTATTTATTACCGATTAGAAAAATAGAAGCTCCGATGAAAACCGCTCGAAAAACCTTCCCGTATTCTCTGGCTATAAACTCGAAAACAAAAGCGAGCACTGCTGCCAAAAACGTCCCGAAACCTCGGTTTAATCCTTTGCATATCGTCGCCCCTACAAAATTACTAAATAATAAGCAAGCATATAACAAATTACCCGTCGCTAAACTGGTCGCAAATTATAAAAAAGTTACCGGCGGTGAATTCAAGAACCACGACGACGGTCATGACAGCCCAGATAGCGTTTTGACCCACGCCTTTAAACAACGGCTCCATTAGGTATAACAAAGAAACTAACGTCAAAGAAAACCCTACTTTAAATGCATGGATCAATCTTCTCGGGTCATCTCGACCCACTTTCCAGATTTTGTGACAGATGACACCCGGAAATCTCTTCATCTTCTCTACATAAATCTGTGTTTTCTTGCTGAAATCGGCCATCATCGTGTCTGCGGTTCGATCGAAACCGCTCGCTTACATTCAAGACTCTTCAACAAAACAAAAACTATCTGATAAATGTATATATATATATATATATATGTGTGTATATATATATATAAGCTAGAACAGCATATGACAGTATGACACCATTGGTTTGTTAGATTTATAGGTGTGTTATGAGGAAGACAGATGTGATTTTTGTGTATATATAGAACTATAAAAGGTCAATTATTGTTAATTATAGAAATATGATAAGTCACTATAATGTATGTGAAAATTGAAAACCTTCCAAGAAGTATGCCAACTGTACAAGTTTATATAAGTTGTTTATATGTTAATGATTGCTTATATGAGGTAGCCACTATGTGTGTAAATTATTTAACTAAACTAGATTTATATTATATTTTACCTTTAAGGATGAATTTTAAATATGAAAGCTTTATAGGAAACTTCATTTTTTTTATCATATATGTTTTTAAACTTAGTAAAGTACATTAATTAGTGTGCATCATGTGATAACTCTATAAATTAACACTTATAAATGTGTCTCGCCATTAGTGATACCCATAAACATAAAGAGGGCCTCCGTGAACTACGGCATGATCAAAGACGTGATCAGGTGACAAAGACTATCTTCGAATTCGAACCGTGATTATAAAACACGGCTCGACTCCTTGAATCAGCGCTTATATCGTAAATGAGAGATCGAATTGATCGAGTGTGACGAGAATAAGTGTGGTGACTTGTAGTGAACGAGCGATATTTTCCTTTTTCGATGCGAATTACGAAGAAAATTAATGTATCTTTCTTCGCGATAAAAAGGTGTACGTATATATAAGATAAAAATATGCATTGTATATTAAATCATTTGAAAGATGAATCCCTCTCTCCCTAACACCCACAAGCATGTTCATAAACTTTTCTAAACAATGTGGTTCTATATATATTACAAAGATTCTTGTCTCCTGTACATCATCGCTAACTTAAAAAATATATTTTTCCTATTCACTTTATTTATTGTAATAAACTATTTAAATTTTAAATAATATATTTCTTATAAATAAATATAATAAATTACGTTTCAATGTATAAGCTTTTTGTAGATTTTAAGGGAATTAGGCATAACTTTAATCTGATAAAAAATAGAAAGAAAAAAAATCACGAAAAAAGCTAGAATTTTGAAAGGAGCCCACCAAGTTACATACGTAGACGTACATCCGTCCACGTGAACGAATTTCTAAAACGATTTACGGACGGACCCACGACACAATGGGGTCGTAGTGATCGACAAGCTCGTTAATTTATCACCTCCACAATTCCACATTAACATTATAGAGCCACGGATGTCTCTTGCTGGTGGCCGGTATTAGTTGTTCTTTTTGGTATTTTTTAATGGTGCTGAGAACTACCTCAAATATCATTATCCGAGTGATTCTTTTTGAGACGGGTTGTAACCATTCATACTTTATTTGACACTATAGTCTTCACTCACACAGGAACATCATCAAGAAAAAAACCTACTACTTAAGAAGAAAAACCCTACGTACGGCTGAGTTGGGTCAGCTGGTGGTGACCTTTTGCCATTGGATCACCCCGTATGGGGTACCTGAGCAGTTTTCGTTTGTTGGTCGTTCATAAAAAAATATATGTTGTGTAAAATGACCAAACACACGCAAAATATCTTTCCTAGCGGCATCATGAGCTTTTGCGTTCGTTTTACGTCTCTCACCTATAGGAGCAGTAAATGATTTGACTATTGTAGAATATTCTGGATAAATACTATCTCCCAAATAATATCCACGCTTGTATGTTACTCCTCGTAATTCAAATGAGGAGTCACACTTATATCCCTCTATGATATGTCCCAAATCGATGGTTGATCCAAAACATTGATGTTGTTGTTGGATCCCGCGATACCAATATATGCATGTGAAATCCACATGTCGTATAAAGCAACGACTTCGAGCATAATCGAATGATGTCTGTGATCAGCACACATAAACTAGCATCTCTACACGTTCGAGTTATTCTTCCACTCTCAATGTGTGCAATCAATGCTACCAAGCATTCCTCGAAAACCCCATTTATTTTCATGAAGCCCGTAAAGTTGTTATATGTCGCTTGAGGTTAGTCTTCGTAAATATTTTCTTGAATACAATTTATATACATATTTAGATTTAAAATAATAAAAAAAACATGTTAATCAAACTCCAAACCTAATATATAAAATAATAAAAAAAATAACATGTTAAATAATATACCTTTAAAAAACTTTTGCATGCAAGACCTCATTGTCCGATCGAACATCCTAAAATACTCGTCAAAGCAATCCCCGGAAGCACCATACGCCATCATACGAAAGACCCCGGTGCATTTTTGCAAAGTGATAAAATTAGTCCTATCCCGGATGTCACTGACAATTTTACACAATATAATTTTCGAGGAGGAGGAACCTATAATTTACTAATTTAACAAGGCGGGATTGGATACGTTTTATGAGCCGATTGATTGATGAGGATCAAAAGCGAGCTAACCGTAGGAAAATACAAAATCGAGATATCCATAACCACTTTAAGACTGATTTGAATAAAAATGTCCACGAGCACTTTCTTAATCCTTTTACGTGTGATGTATTTATTTAGCATTTTTTTTGTATTTTTAGCTAGTGTGTTTTATATATGTTTTAATAAAAATATTATGTTTGAATTTTATTTTAAAAAATAAAAACATAATAAAATAAAGAACTCCACAGTCAAGCCCAGACAACTATACCCCTTCTATGTGAACCCGGTTATTATCAACGTGACAAACCGACACAACCAAACCCAGATAGATACTTCATACCCTAATTAATACCAACTAACATTCACTATTTTCTAGGAATATATAAAAGATATATAAATATAAATGTTGCCTTCTAGAAAAATATACATAGATATAAGAAACAAAAATAAATAAATAACATAACATAATAAATAATTTTATGAAGATCCGTGAACTAATTAAAAGTAAAGCACTTAAGATCCGTGAACTAATTAAAACTAAAGCACTTAGATACACTCTTGGAATATGAGAATTACATTTAGGGCATCTGGTATACCCCATGTGATGTTAAAGTTTAATACCGCCACGTCAGCAATGACTGGACTTTAACACCATATAATATATAGAGGGTATACTCCATGTTATGTTGTGTTGTGTGGTGGGTATATTTAATTAAATATATTATGAGGTGTCAAATTATTAGTGGTAATAGGCAAAGATCATGGCGTGAAAACATTGGCGCCGATCAACCATGGCGTTATGGCGCAAGAGGATGGCGGAGATGAGGGATGGTTTTAACGGCGTTATACTATGCCACATCAACAATGGCGCCGTGGTTGATGACCCATACCGGGTGCCCTTATTATTTGTGTCTTGTAAAGTTATATTGCACAGTTCAAAAGAAAAAGATCAATTAAAATACATGCCTCCAAATCAAATCAAATCAAAAAATAATTATAATTACTAAATTACAAAAGTGATTAAAAAATAACATTATCAAAATTAAATAAAAAAAATTATTAGGGATTAAATATAGCTTTATTAAAACACTGTAAATTAAAGAGAGATAACTTCTTTTAACTAAAAAAACATTAAATATGTGTAACTACAATTAACGCGGGGTTAAATCCACTTATGAAGCCTTTAGATTTGAGATTGAGTGGTAACGTTTCAAGGTTGAAATTAAGTCTCAAGCTTCAAACGGTTTCAATGGTTAGAAGATCACTCCATCTAACACGGCTTGGGAAAGCCTTTAGGCTTAAAATTGGTAGCCGCAATGCACAAGCCATTTCACATGGTATGGAGGCCGAAGGGAAGCTTCCCAAACCGCCCAAGCCTATACTTCCAAGCCGCACCCATACAGCCCCCCTCCCCACCCCCCCCCCCCCCCCACCTATTGGACCATTGATTTTTTGAAGTTAATGATTAGAAGAGAAACAAAGCCTAGACTCCAAACCGCATCCATACAACCCCCCCCCCCCCCCCATAATTGGACCATTGATTTTTTGAAGTTAATGATTAGAAGAGAAACAAAATAGAAACGTAGATATCTATATATATATATATATATATATATACATATATTTTTTAATCAGTCGATTCGTGAGTTCAACGAGAAGTTAAATTGTGCGTCACCACCTAAATTCACCAGTTCTTGATAGAACCCCCTCACTGTGTTAAAACCCCCGGAGTCGGGGTTGAACTCGGGACCTTTCGACCATCCCAAGTTCTATCTTTCATGCCCCATACTATTCGGACAAATAAAGGATAGTCATTGATTTTATTTAAGTTCTTATTTTTTTCTACAAGTACTATGTATTGTATATATATATATATATAGGGTGGGGATATATTGCAAACCCTTCCCACTTGAGAAAACTAAATAAACCATTTGAAGGGCTATGAGGATATCCACGTCTCCTGTTGACCTTTTGTAAGGAAGGGTATTTATGTCAATTACTCCACTGATTGCTTTATTACCTGCGAAAACTTTTGCTTTATAACCTGCCAAAAGGAGAGGCTTGATACATCAAATCGAACCAGCCCCTGCAGAGAGAAAGTTCTTTATTACCTGCGAAAAGGAGAGTCTTGTCTACATGCAAACCGTCGTTTTCTTCAAAAAACTAAACCCTTTTCTTCAAACGTAAACCTGCAACCTTGTACTTCTTCATTAAAAAATTTCATATCTTCCCTTCTCATATCTTCCCTTCATTAAATAACCTGCAACCCCTACTGTAGAAGATTTTCCCTCCCAAATTCTGTACCCTAAAGCAAAGGAATTGTTGTTTTCCCGCCATCGCTGGTTCCTCAATAAATACTTAGCATTTATTCACTTCATCTACCACTTCCTATCTGCTTCCATTGAAGAACTTTAATGGATTCTCCAATTAATGTTTTCCCCCTTAACTTTGATTCTGGTGGGTCTGATACATCGCCATTAATTTTGGAGCACGAAGTTAGTGAGGGTAAATGAATTCTGACTCTTGCTTTTAATGTCCTGTTATTGTTTACTGTAATATATTTTGATGGAATGTTATATTTACACATTCCTTTTTTAATGTTTATTATAAAACAGAAATATACTCTGATGACCTAATTGAAGAAAATTCTGATGTTTTTATTTCACCGAATGGTACCAAGCTGTGGGTTCCAAAGGTTGATGAGACATTGAAACCTGTTGTTGGCTCATCATACACTGGTTTGGTTCAAGCGTATAATTTTTACAAAAGTTATGCACATGCCTGTGGGTTCAATGTTCGTATAGGACAACAGAAAAAATGTAGGATAAGAGGATGTGTTGTGCTTAAATACTTTAGGTGTAACAGGTCGGGTAAACCACAATCAAAAAAGAAGTTCGATTCTTCGACTAGTTGTAGGCAAAGTACATACAAACGTAATGATTGTCAAGCGCATGTACTTTTGAGATTTTGCCCAACCAAAGGTGTTGTGTCTGTTATTAAATTTTCTGAGGGTCATAATCACTCCCTGGTCGAAGGTTTTAACACTGATCTGTCAAAAATTAGCCGGAAGTTATCATTTTCTACACAGAAATTTATACATAACATGAGTTTAAATAGTGTAGGGCCTGTTAAGGCACATAGATATATGGTTTCAATGATGGGTGGTCACCATAACGTGAATGGAACACCAATGGATTTTAAAAACTTTAGTAAAAACACACGAATGTTTATTGGTGATCGAGATAGCCAACTTGTACTGAATCGATTAAATGAAAGAGCTAGAATGTTGCCAGATTTCTACCTTGATTATCTGGTTGTTGAAGGCAAGTTGAGATGCCTTTTTTGGGCTGACGAGATATCGAAGATTAACTATGAGGCCTTTGGTGATGTTTTGGCGTTTGATGCAACATACCAGACCAACAAGTAAGATATCTTTTGTTATGTTACTTATATATGTTACATATGTAACATTTTATTTAAGGTACATATGTAACTTCTATCTTACAACTGATAAACTGTTGTGAAACAAAATTTCAGGTACAGCATGGTGTTTGTACCTTTTACAGGTGTGGATAATCATCGTCGTTGTGTCACTTTTGGTGCTGGGTTGTTATTCAATGAAACAAAGAACTTTCTAAAACGGCTCACAAGAAGGAACCAATGTTAGTCTTAACTGACCAAGATAACTCTATGAGGGCTGCTGTTCTTGCTGTTTTTACTGAAGCCAAACATAAGCTTTGCATGTGGCACATAATGAAAAAACTGCCTTCTAAGGTAACTAGATTAATCATTGATAATGTATATGTATACCGCTGTTACATAAGTAACCTTACTGTCTAATATAATTCTTTAAGAGATAAAAAAAACATAAACTGATGAGTATATTGTATTAACAGATAAAAGGGGATTTGTTGCAAAATACTGATGTTAGGGCTCAACTTCATCGACTTGTGTGGAGCAACTATATGAAGACAAGTACCTTCGAAAGGAAGTGGGGTGAACTTATTCAAACTTTTGGTTTAGGTGGGAATGACTGGTTAGCTGAGATGTATGGAATTCGTGAACGTTGGATACCAGCTTATTTTAGAGATGTTCCCATGTCTTGTTTGCTAAAAACAACATCGGTTTGTGAAAGCTCAAACGCTGCATTCAAAGTGAGCTCTACCAGTGCCCATACACTGGTTCAGTTTATGCTATGCTTTGAAACCCGCCTTGAAAGCCAACGATATAAACAACGTGCTGCTGATTTCAAAACATCATCCATTTCTTACCATGGTGATATGGAAATGCCAATTCAAAGGCATGCGTTTGATGTTTATACGCAAACCATCTTCGGTGAGGTTGAAAAAGAGATAAATGAAGCAAGGTATTACTGCTACATATCTAACACTGAGGTAGATGGATCAGAGCATGTTTATTCTGTTTGCCAGAGAAGCACTTCTACTGCTGTGGTGTACACTTTTCAGGTACATGGTTACATATGTAACCTTTTATTGAAGAATGTGTTTTTAAATATGTACCAGTTTACGTATGGTATTTGCAGGTTAATTTTGATATGATTTTACAAACTTTTAAATATGTACCAGTTTACGTATGGTATTTACGTATGGTTTTTAAATATGTACCAGTTTACGTATGGTTTTTAAATATGTACCAGTTTACGTATGGTATTTACATGGTTACATATGTAACCATGAAAAGTGATATGATTTTACAAACTTTTCCCAATGGTATTTGCAGGTTAATTTTGATGTTGTGGATCATAAAACAAGTTGCTCATGCAGGTGTTTTGAGAGGATTGGATATTTGTGTAGGCATATCTTTTATGTGTTTCAAGTTAACCACGTACATGAAATACCATCATTGTATATTTCAAAGAGGTGGACAAGGAACGTACTTCCAAGAGAAGTATACGCTGTTGAGAAGCGTTATGGTGTTGACAACAGTCCGATCAGTGTTTTGAGGAAGGAATTAATGGAGTTGATGTTTGGATTTGTTGACGATCTAAGATCTGATGAAGTTGGGATGGGTGTTCTTGCTGAGAGGTTAAGGGGCCTGAGAAGAGAAGTACTTGGAGATGGCGTTGGATGTTTGGTGCTTGGTAATTCAGAGGCTGAGGTGGTTGAGGAGCTCGTTGGTCAATCAATGAATGTGGATGTTGAAGTTGGAAACCCAATTGGTGTGAGGACTAAAGGATGTGGCAGGAAGCGTCGGATTACGGGTCCGGGTGAGAAAGCCAGCAAGAAGCCTCCTAAGGCGCCGCGTCAGTGCAAGACTTGCATGCTCTATGTGACTGATCATGATTCGCGAAACTGCAAGATGAAAATGAAGGAGGGTGATGAATTTGAGGATGTGGAATCGGGTAGCGATTGAATGGTGGTGCTGTTGAACGTGAACTTTCTTTTGGGATGTTATTTTAGTTTGGTTGTTTTTAATTATTAGTATGCAATTAAATTGGGGGTGATGGTGGAGTATTTTGGTTATTTTGTTACTTACAGGTAACATTAATGCTGTTTCATTAGTAGCAGTTATTAATGTTACATACGTAACAATATAGAAACATTTTGGTTGTGTTTTTTGGGGTGTATTGGTCTTTATGGCCTATCTAAACCCCTGAAAAACTCCTAACACCCCCACCAACTCCTAGTATGTTTAAGTATCCTGTGTAATGGATACAATTTTCATTATTTTGTAATGTATGCAAGTCCATGTAACGTACTATATTATGGGTAATGTTATGGTTTCTATCATCTATTATTTAGTACCTCATGTTGTTTTAGTCTACCTTATCTTCAATTACAATAAATGCTGCTGTAAAAGCCATTCGAACTTTATGTCAAAAAAAAGTTAACTCCTAATAGCAAGGGCAGGTGGGTGTAAGGGTCTACATTAATGATTCATGTACTATTGATCATTAATTACAAACCTACCACCTAACAAAAATCTTATTATATATAGGGTGTTATGTTGGGTTATGTTTTCTATAGAATACAAAAAGTTTAGAGTGATGAACAACCAAACAAGATTTCTTCTCAAGACTCCAAAAATTGAGAGTAGTGCGTCTGAAAATGGTGAAACATCGAGACCTAAAATGTTCACCTCGAACACAAAAAATAGGTTAAAAAGTCCAGTTTCATCGAAGTGTGCTTCTTATTGTAACAGGGATGCCCCGCTTGTTAGTCCATCTGGAATGGGGCTTGAAAAACTTGGAATCAAGTCTGAAGAGCAGTCTTCTATTCCAAAGATCGAAGAGGTGAAACAGGAAACATATGCTGGGGTGAATATGGGATGCTCATCATATTCCAATCTTTACCCACCTGTCACCCGACTCTGGAATAACCCGGATGTTTGTGGAGTGGATGCGGGCGAAGGAAGTGTCTCGTACCCAAAAGTTTACCCGCCCTATTTTCATTTTGTGTTCAAACCGAACACCCAAATGAATGAATCAAACCAGACCAAAAATCATCAATTTGATGTCCAAACTGTGGGATGGGGTTTGAAAGGGTGTGAGTTTGACGATGATGCTCAGTTTGAGAAGGAACTGGTTGAGTATATGGAGTATCTTGAATCCACTCCGTTATTCCAACAGCCAGAGATTGCCGAAAATGCTCCTGTGAAAAATGACGAACTATTTGATTTTGATTGGTTCAAACCTGATCCAGATGCATCTTCTTCAAGCAACGAGGGTGGGGATGATTCAGATTCATACGAGTATGAATCTTCAAGCGACGGGGAAGGAGATGATTGATGGCAGACAGTTATATCAACTTATATGTTAATGTATCTCTACTTTAAGTTCTTTGTATCCCTAGTATGTTTCATATGCAACAATTTTCTGACCCAAATCGTTGGTATGTATTAATTGAGCAACATATTGTAACAACAATTACAATATTCTGCTGTAAAAATCTTGGGTTACTTTCTTATAACATAGATTCATTACTGGGTTACATATGTAATTCAGTTACATATGTACCTACTATTTCACGTGTGTAGGTTCCCAGGTTACATATGAATAGGTTTGAGATACATATTTAAGTAAACATTATATATATGTAAAACAAATTATATGTAAACACACAAACCGGGCGTAAACATAGGTAAAGTCATGTTACATTGGGTTACATATGAAAAAATGTTTGGGTTACATATTACGTGTGCCTTTTCCGGTGTTACATATGAACCAAGATTAATCCAATACTTGTGTTACATATACTTGTGTTACATATGTAATTTCTAGTTTACATATGTAATTACTAGTTTACATATGTAAAACACACGAGACTTACATATGTAACCCAAAATTTAACATAAGTGAAGTACTGTTACATAGGGTTACATATGTAAGTTAACATAAGAGTTTACATATGTGAAAAAATAAAATGACTGGGTTAAATATGTAAATTACTGGTTTTACATATGTAAGTATTTGGATTACATATGTAATTACTAAATTACAAGTGTAAATGACTGGGTTAAATATGTAAATTAGTGGATTACCTACATTTGACATATGTAAGTACTAAATTATGTATCTAAGGACTGGATTAAATATGTAAGTACTATATTATGTATCTAAGGACTGGGTTACATATGTAATTTCTAGTTTACATATGTAATTACTAGTTTACATATGTAATTACTAGTTCACTCTTTGTTTACATATGTAACCCAAAAGTTAACATAAGTTAACATAAGTAAAGAACTGTTACATAGGGTTACATATGTAACAAAAATGGTTTTACATATGTAAGTATTTGCATTACATATGTAAATTACTGGTTTACATATGTAAGTACTAGATTACATATGTAAAATACTGGTTTACATATGTAACCTACGACTCTTCATATGTGAAATAATGTAAGGACTGGGTTACATGTGTACGTCGTAGTGTTACATGATGTAAGGACTGGGTTACATGTGTAAAGTAGTACTGTGTTTACATATGTAAAATAAGAGAGTACTTACATTTTACATATGTAAGTCTTTGGGTTTACATATGTAATACTGGTTTACATGTGTACGTACTGTGATATGTAAGCACCTGATTTTATATGTAACTAAGATTTTACATATGTGAACAATGAAAGGCTGGATTACATGTGTAAGAAAGATTGCTTACATATGTAAATTCATAGAAGTCAAACTACCCAAAAATACTATATAGCACAAGATAGTAGGAAGTGAAAATAATATAAGATAAAATATAAGTTTCAAAAGAGAATAGCAAAATCTAAAAGTTGGTGATCACCAGTAGGCAGTCTGTGAATGATCATACAAAAAATAGATGTTGATAAAACATGAATCCTATGACATTAAAAGAGACTTAATCTTAGGGAGCAAGAGGTTAACTTCTGACAACATGATAGCAGCGGCGTATTTGTTACGAAGTTTATTCAGCTGACAATTCTTCTGGCTCCCATGCTTGCTGAAGTCGCACTGAAAAACTTTATTTTGGCCAAAATATTTCTCCATATGCCTCATCAAAAAAACTCGATTCTGAATAGAGTATGATGAGGTGGCCCAATCAATCGGCACGCGGGAGATCTTCAACCTTGTAAACCGATGAGTCATTGGGTGACTATGACTTTGAAGGTAACCGCATACAATGGATTTCTGAGATTTAAAAATAGAATAGTAGATAATAAGTTTTTACAACTTACGACAAAACAAAAATGGTTAATGAGGTATTCGAGATGAAAAGAATTACCATTTTATAGGCAGAGTCCTTCTTATAATAGTCAGAGCTATCAACTAACCTCACCAAAGGTTTTTTGGAATGGAAACTATCTATGACCAATATACTAGGATTGGTCAGGTCGAAAACCATGAGGTAAAAGCAATCAGATTCTTCAACAGGGATGAGAAGCAGGTCAACGCCTTTCAGATGCTGATTAATTTGAATACGTTCAAGGTAGTCGACAAGATTTGCTGAAAATGCATTTTCCTTCTCTTTCAGATCCGTAGAATAATCATGTATGCTCCAGGTGGACTGAAAAAGGCTAGCTAATAAGACTATGTTTATTTTTAAATGACATGGAAAATGTAAAAATGATGAAAAAACTTACAATAAGGTTTGGTGGGCAAAAAACGCGATGAGGAGATGATGAAGATCTTTTTAGCTCCTTAAAATTAAGAACATCGACCCATGCACGGATAACTTCAACATCAACAACTTGATCATAATGCAACGACTGCATTACTTCTTTATTTAATTGAACATGAGTTGGAGAATAGAAAACATGATCTCTACATGTAGAAATTAAGAAGAACATCGCATTAAAATAAAATCATGACTACAAAACTAAATATTACGCATTAAAGATAGACTATAAAACCTACCTGCCCTTACATTTTACATATGTAAGTCTTGGGTTTACATATGTAATACTTGGGGTTTACATATGGAGACTCCTAGTTTACATATATAACTAGATTACATATGTAAGTACTGGGTTACATATGTAAAATAAATGATCAATTATAAAAGATAGACTATAAAACACAACTTACCCCGGCTTTAAAAAGCAGGGCTGGCGGTTTGTTGAATGCTTCCCTTTCCTGTAGTATTAAATAAAATCATGGAAAAATCAAAATAGCAAATTTTTTTAATCTAAAAATATAATATCACAGTTACATTGTGTTTTGTTGAGGATTGAAAAGTAAATTCTATATCTTCGTTTCTTCCATTGAGAAGGGTGCTCCCAGCTGAACTGCACTATGAAGACATGTCGACATTGAAACATCAGAAACAGATGTGTGCCTTGCAGCATTGATACGTTTGGAATCCATAATTGCAGCTACTTCTGTTACTTTTTCAATCATAGGGACGGCTGTAATTGGCACGGCTGCAATGGGGGATTCAGGCATGTTATCTACAAAAAACACCACAAAAAAAACGATATTTAACTGTTGGGTTACATATGATTGACTTCGTTTACATATGTAAAATACAGGTTTACATATGTAAGTCCTTTGTTTACATATGTAAGTCATTTGTTTACATATGTAATACGGCTGGTGATATGGATTGGAAGATTCTTAATAAGGGAGAAGACTTACTATCAACATCGGGTGTTGATGCTTTGGGAGTTGAAGATACTGGAAAAAGTTTAGAGCCTAAATTAGTACAGATATGACATGTTAAAAACCTAATACATAGGGACAGAGAACTAACAATCAGCCCCAGTGTCAGGTATTGGAGGTAGGTTTTGGTTAACGACTGGAGATTGAAGAACATATGTGCCTGTGTTGGGGGCTTCATTAAAATCTTGAGGGATGGGGATTTGACTAACACATAAGCTCCAATTAGGACCTCCTTCAGTAAATAGTTTAAAAGTATTATAATAAAGATAGATATGTAAGATGGTGTTGATGAGCGTTATACAAGATGAAAAATGTTACCTGTAACTGAGACAATGTCCATATTATGGAGATCGTGGGCTTGATTTTGCGTGGAAGCTGTGATCAAAACATGTACATTATTTTAACAAAATAAAAAAAGCTAACAAATTTATGCAATGGAAAAAATTTAAAAATGGAAGTTTTTAACATATATTGAAGTTATATCTTTTTACCGGGTGGCGAATTAGCCAAATGTTGAGGGGAACTGGAAAATTGACATAAGTTTTGATCATCTGTTTCTGAAAAAAATAATACTTTAACATAAGTTTTGAAAACTGAAAGTTTACATATGTAAGATATAACTGAAAGTTACATATGTAACTGAAAAATTACATATGTAACTGAAAAGCAGACATATGTAACTGAAAAGTTACATATGTAACTTTTAGTTACATATGTAACTGAAAAAGAATTACATATGTAACTGAAAAAGTTATATATGTAACTGGAAAGTTACATATGTAAGATATAAGTTTTGAAAAAGTTACATATGTAACTGAAAGATTACATATGTAACTGGAAAGTTACATATGTAACTGAAAAGTTACATATGTAACTGAAAAGTTACATATGTAACTGAAAAGTTACATATGTAACTGAAAAGTTACATATGTAACTGAAAAGTTACATATGTAACTGAAAAGTTACATATGTAAGATATAAGTAACTGAAAAAAATAATACTTTAACATAAGTTTTGTTACATAAGTTTTGTTATAAAATATACAAATATATATAGAGGATATATAAATTCAACAGACCTGGAGCTTTTTGTGGGGATGGGATATTTTCAGGAGATGGTTGCGCCTTAAGAGACTCCAATAATTCATCCAAAACAGACGTTATAATATGATGAGGTTCATCACTAACTGTTTTGAAGAAAAAAAATGGTATATATGTTTAATTTAACAAAGTTCCCTTTATTTAATTTACTCGACACTTTTCGTAAAGTATTGGGGGGATAATATAGTAACTAACCTTTGTCGTTTTTTTCATGTGCATTTAGATTATCAACAGATGCCTGATTATCGGTCTTTGCGTCTTGAGCGGGTGCCTCTTCCTCGAATTTTGACGTTTCAACAACCGAGGCGTTGGCGATTACACCGGATGGGTCGCTTTCTTCTTCGACAATGCTGGGTGCTGTACACACAGAAACAAAAAGGATGAAAAGATCATTGTGTACCATACAACTGAGAGTTACATATGTATAAACTACAAGGTCAATGGAGTTTCCACTGGGGACAATAAAAAATTTAACGGAATGGATGCGGGACGTCGTAGATGATTTCAGTTTTAGAATAATAAAATGTCACCTTTTTTGACCTTTGCAGGTGCATAATGATGATCAGCATGTGTCTGATTGAGCGGCTCTGGATGATGAGCAGATGCCTGAATGGGTTGTGCTTCGTCATCTGTGGGTAAAAATAAAATATATATATATGTATATTAAGTAGAGGACCCATATTAAGTATATATCAAAATGGAGATATAAATGTAAATTACCTAAAGAGACTTTGTCATATTTGTTGCTATGATCATATAAGGAATCGCCTGCACAAAATTTTGCATATGTTTCTGCTTCATCATCACTAGATGAGTCGGTGGGTGCTCCAGAATAAGCTTCGTGGTGTTGATCTTCAATACATGGTTGTGCATATAAAAAAAAAATGGTTTACATATTTAAGATATAACTGAAAGTTACATATGTAACTGAAAAGTTACATATGTAACTGAAAAGTTACATATGTGGTGAAAAGTTACATATGTAACTGAAAGTTACATATGTAACTGAAAGGTTACATATGTAACAGAAAAGTTACATATGTAACTGAAAAATTACATATGTAAGATATAACTAAAAGATATTAGATATTAAATTAGTACATATGTGAACGGTACTAAAAGGGGAGGGACTTAATGTTACATATGTAACGGTGAATAAAAAAATTGCTTATTTAGAAATATGAGGATTCACCAGGTGAGTCGTCGTCTCCACCTTCGTCAGAAGAATCACTAGCTGGATCATCAACACCGGGGGCTGAAATTATAAATATAATGAGGTTTATTTCAAGGGGTGCAAGAAAAAATGGCAGGTAGGTAGTAAGATAAAAATGGTAGATTAATTAAAAAATGATGTTCACCGTGTTGGTCATTCATATAGTTTGAAGGTTCAACAACAGAGTCGTTGCCTTGAACATCGAATGGTTCGCTTGCTTGTTCATCAGTGCCGGGGTCTGGGGGCAAAAAAAATAAAAGGGAATAGAAAGTTAAAGTGACATATGTATAACTTCACAAAAGTTACATATCTAGGCAGTAAAGGTGTGAGATTTTATTTAGCATGTTCACCAGATGGGTCGTTGGCTGGTCCAGAAGAGCGATCCCTGTGTTCATGATCACTACCTGATTCTACTCACAAAAAAATAATAATAATAATAGCAGGGTTACATGTGTATGATCTTACTAAAAGTTATATATGAAAACAGGGAAAAGGTTACCTATGTAAGGAATATAGATATTAGGAGAAAAATAGAGTTACGTATGTAATACGTTAAAAAAGTTACATATGTACGTAAGATAAAAAAAGGTGTTTCGGTGCTCAGAAATACGAGGATTCACCATCGGGGCCTTTAAAGCTTCTTGTATGTTGATCAGGTGAGTCGCCTACATTTTCATCAACACCGGTATCTAAAAAATTAAAATGCAATGATGTTTATACAAATGGTGCAATTAATAAATGTGCCTAGTTAGATAATATGGGCAGGTGTTATTATATTTGATGTGCACCTTCATGGTCATTCTTAGAGTTTGAATCTTCTACATCAGATGGTTCGCTTCCTTCTTCATCACTGACAGAATCTAGATGCAACAAAAGGGATTGTAAAAAAATATAGAGTAAAATTTGTAAATATATATAAAAAAAGCAACAAAGATCTTGGGTACCTTTGGATCTGTTGGAAGAATGCGACTGTTCCAACTCATGTGCAGAGTGGTTTGCTTGTTCGTCAGCTACGGGATCTACAATAATTAAATACGGTTTAGGCGATAAATAATAATAAAAAAAGTGCATTATCACAGGAAGGATAGATAGTGTAAAACATTACCATGTTGGGGGTTGGAATCTGCGCCAATGACATGCGAGTTGAGGGGAGGTGGACTGTAGATAGGACCTGAAGATATAATTTCCATGTATTTGTCTTGCAAAAGCTTCAGTTGGGGTGATTGAGGGGAGTTGTTCTTAAGTTGATAAAACGAGTGATCAAGATTAGATTTGACATTCGCCAAATTCATGATATCGTTTTCAACCTCGGCTACCTGAAAAAAAAAGGAAATGGCTATGTTAAGATTATAAAAAAAATATACATTTGAAATTATAGAAAAAAGACATGACAAGCTTACCAAATAGGAAATATCAAAACCAGATAACTTTTCAGAACCATCATCGACGGCTTTTGACAGGGTTTTGAACTTTCCTTTACCAAAACCACCGTGCTTGGTCTCCCAGTTCTCCCTGCACTTCAGTTTATCCATCGTCCAAAATGAAATCGCATTCTTACTGGGATCAGGTTCGATTCCTTCACAAGTAAAACTGTCGACATACAACAACTTGACGAAAATAACAACAGTGTTAGAGGGAGCTGTACAAAACAATTAACAAGGTAAAACATTCTTAGAGCATATATATAATAGAGTGGATAAAATAGGAATAAAAAAATTACAGTTAGGATGGCAAGAGGTCCAGCAAAGTTGGAGTCCCAAGTATCCCTTTTCCAATTATCCTTGCATCCTTTCATAGATTTGGTTATATAATTGCACCAATCTATCCCATTCCAGTCTATGTCAGAAGTGATATAATTCAAAATTTTTTCCTTCAGCCTACCTTGAGCACGACACTCGACAAGGACTGAAAGAAAACACATGACAAAGTCCATCCGGAAAAAGAAAGAATCCTCATCGGGGGCATTTGTAATGTTTTTGACGATTTTGGTAGGGGGCACATTCTTGCGTGGATACCGGTTTCGCCACTCCACAACTTTGGGGTCTCTACTTCGTAAGGGATTACCATCTTTTAGTTTCCTACCACCAAATGGAACACCAAGAAGCTTATGAATTGCTTTGGGATTAACCCTGACAGAATGATCACCAACTTGAATAACCATGCGTTTTGGATTGAAATTATCAACCACGAAATGCCCCAACTTCAAAGGTACACCGTCACACATAAAAGTGAGCAACTGCCCAAAGCCCATCTTCCTGACAACTTCCTTTTGTTTAGGTCTAAGAAGACGAACACACTTAGAAAACTGAATGGGGGATGAGCGAGTCCTTAAAGAACGGAATTTAGGATCATCCTGGGCAGCTGTGGGATCGGACGTAATGACCTTTTCGGGGGCTACAGCCATGCTTTGTTTCAGTGAATGATTATTGGGGGGTACTTTCTTAGAAGAAGAACCTATTAAATTAGTTTTTTGAACAATTACATATGTATCAATAAAAAGGGGATAACCATATGATGAATGATAAAAAAAGAAAACAGAAACATACGCTGTTTTATAAAATCAGTCAGTGTGATGTCCGTAGAGAAATCATCATCATTGACGTCGGGCGATGCTGGAAAAAATTATATAAAAATTAAATAACTAGATTTACATGTCAACTAACCGTAAAATAAGAGTTTACATGTCAGTACAATGTTTACATATGAAGACTCCTAGTTTACATATGTAAGTGCCTTGGGTTCAAATATGTAATACTTGGGTTTACATATGAAGACTCCTAGTTTACATATGTAACTGATTACATATGTAAGGACTGTGTTACTTATGTAAAATACTGTGTTTACATATGTAAATTATTGTGTTGAATGTGTACATGTGTACATGTATAAGTACTGGTTTACATGTGTAAAGTAAGAGTTTACATACGTAAAAAAATGAAAGGCTGGATTACATGTGTAAGTCTTACATATGTAAGTACTAGATTACGTATGTAAGGATGGGTTACATATGTAAGTCTTACATATGTAATTACTAGATTACTAGATGATATATAAGATGGATTGGGAAAAAATGTTGACAATGAAAACAAAATGTACCGATTGGGGTCTTGCCCTTCCTTTTCATAGCATCTACAAAACATTGGAATATAGGGGGGGGGGGGGTTGAACATAAAAAATGAAAAGAAATATATACATGAAACGTATTTAACTAAACAGAACGAAGAAGAAGTGATAAAAAT
>JBCNJP010000027.1:32877702-32909416 GCA_039602395.1 Deinandra increscens subsp. villosa
AGCTAAAGATCAATCCATCATCGTTGCTGTAACTTGAAGTTAATAACTGAGATTAGAGTCGACCATATGGATGAAAACATCACCACAATCGCCACCGTGGCACCATCACCGGCACCACCCAAATTAGAAGAAAAGAAAAGGAAAAGGAAAAGATTCAACCCTACCCCACCTCCACTTCCTGCCGGTTGCTATCACACAACTGGAGAAGATTAGCATATTCGTCTTATTCATATAATGCTCCGATATTCAATCTCATGGAATAAAAAGTAACAACCCTTTCTTCCCACCCACCTTCATATGTTCTTATCATAACTACTTTTTGATTTTGATTTGCATTATGTATTTATCGCCAGAGTTCAATTCTCAATCACCCTCCAATCTCCAATTTTTAGGTATGAAAACATGAATATCAAGAAACCCAACAAGAATTCCCCTTTCAACCTCCAAGATGTTATTGTTTAACTAAATGATTAATTAGGGTTTTCACAAAACCCCCTTTTTATGTTACTTTTTAGTCAATCTTTAACCTCCACATATAGTGCTGTGCTCCTCATTACAACTTTTTATGAATAGATTCATACATGGGTCCTTTTACTTTTTATAATTCAAGAGGTCATTTTATGTGTTTCTGGGTGATCAGACCAGCCTGCCAAACATCATACAGCTGTGAAATTTGGTATCTTTATAAACACCCAATTGCCTAAAGATTGATATGATGATACATAATGTGTTGTGTTTTGTTGTGTGAATTTAGGCGTTTATCTTTTTTTTGCCTAACTATGACTCTTATTGCAAGTGGGTCCATATATCTTTACCAGTCATGGTGGTATGCATTTTCTTTATTAAAAAATCAATATCTAATTTTGTCTGTATCAAATCCATTTTTAATCTAATTGATTAGATTTACTAACTTTTTTTGTTGCTGGGTGACCAATGATATGTCATTAGCTTCAATTGGGGACCATAATCAAGATAAAGTCGGTGTTTTGTTAATCGGTGTTTTGTTAATATAGAAGACCAATATGTACACACTGAAATATAGTAGTTAATTAAATAATCCCAAGTTGCATGTTTTATGCAGGTCAAAATCCAATTATTAAAAAGGTGAATGATTTATGTGGCCTAATACACTCTTGTTGAAACTTAAAAGAGTGTGTTTCATCAATCATAAATTTCTAATGTGTATTAGTTGTATGAAAGTGATATCTAGTTTTTTTTTTTTTTATTTTTTTAACATGACTTGTGTCCCTCTGCTGCTTTCATCTCTGTATTCAACAAGATCATATTTTTTATGTATTTTTTAAAAAGAATATTAGGTGTGACCAAGTAGAGATGGCAGATTTGACTTTTCATGCAAGTTGAGGTTGTGGGTGTTTGTAAAATTGACCATAACTTATGTCCTTTCTATTTATCTTAACCACATATAGTTATTGATTTTTAGAACCATCTCATTTGTCTTCTTATGACAAATAACAATCATTTCTATAAAAAAAGAAAAACAAGAAACAAGAAAATTGTGCACAAATTTGCGAGATAAATCCATTCATCATTGTTTATACTCAAATTGTCAAATAAAAAACAAATATGGGTTTGTGAAAATGAAATATCTTGGATGTGATTGAGGGCTATTCTGGTCTTTATTAAATTACTATGATATGATATCATATAATAGGTGGCCAACTTGTGCATGCCTAGCTTGCTTCTTGTAGTCGTTGGATAAAAAATCAACGGTGAAAGATGAGTTAGGAACAAAAATTATTAATGGATTGATTCCCTATATATACAATATACACACATAGATAGCTTTCTGAGTGCTTGCAAAATCTACTAGCAAAAAGGAATCTGACTTTCTTTGTTTCTTGGAAGATGAAAGCCCGAAAAGGGAAGCGCTCTGAGGTATGTTTTAAGCAATCTTTATTACTTTCAAAGGTGAAAAATGGCAAAAGTTGCAATTTTTAGGTGGATGTGACCGTGTTTGTTTGTAGGCGTTTTGGCCATCAATGGTGATGAAGAAATGGTTTAACATTCAGCCACAAAATCATGATTTTAGTGAAGATGAAGTTGATACAGAGACTGAAAGTGAAGATGATGGTATACAAATTATATTTAAAAAAAAGAACCTCAAAATTAAAAAAAGGACCATTGTAAACACCTTTTCTGTTTTTTCTCATCATTATTGTTCTCAACTTTCTCACAGTTTGCTCTCGTAAAGAAGAAAGAATGCAGTTTGATAAGAATTATGCCCGTAGAACACCGAGAAACATGTCTTCATTTACTAACTCAGATGGTGATATTTCTTTTTCTATATATATATATATATATATATATATATATATATTTTTGTGTTTCAACTTTTGGTTCGTTTTGATCTATCGAATCTTCATCTAATTATGTAATAGTTTTGTGAATCTAGGGATGCCTGCAAAAGGATTGATAAAACATAAGAGGGGGAAATCGGAGACAATGCGTGTTCATTATATTAAAACAAAAGATGTGAGGTTTGGCTCTTGAATATCAGAAATAATGGTTTTCTTGCTTCTTGCGATCGAAACGTCTTAAATATATTTTTATTTTTATTTCTTTATTATCAGGATGACAATTGGCACATGGAACGTAGCTGGGAGGATCCCAGATGAAGATCTTGAGATAGATGAGTGGCTTTGTATGCATCAACCAGCTGATATTTACATTCTTGGGTAAGAGTTTGACTTTTGAGGTCAAACATATGAGATTTAAACTTCAGAATTAGTACCAATTCTTTAAGCTAGATGCGCTCAATTACTATGTTATTAAAAGTCATGTGATCAACTGTATGAATGTTGCAAGTAACTAGTTTGACTTAATTATTTGAAGTACCTTCTTTTGAATTAAGAATTACTTTACAGTTTTCAGGAAGTTGTTCCTTTAAGTGCTGGGAATGTTTTGGGAGCTGAAACTCGAAGGCCGATATTAAAATGGGAATCAATAATTCGAAAAGCTTTGAACAAATCACCAGAACAAGTGGCAATACATAAAAGCTACAGTGCTCCAACTTCTCCAATCTTGAAAAACAATGGAGATTTGGGCATCACCAAGATGAGTGTTCCAGAAATAAAAGAGATTAATATATTAAATTGGCCTGAAAAAGCCTTGGATATAACACCAAAAGTTGTTTCTTCTGGTGCTAAGCTAAGAAGGGTATTAAGTTTAAGTAGCTCTGCAAGAGTAAGTTCTGATTGGTTGGCCCCACTAGATGTTGGTGGTGGGTTAAAAAGAGTGCACCATAGCTCAGGTGACTTGGGTTTGCTCTGGACCGAGCATCAAGAACGGACGGACATGGTTGACTCATTTGATGATGCCTCAGAACAAGTGTTGGAAGAAGAAGATGATTATTTTGAAGATCCAACAGAATTGGAGGATGATGATTCGACTTCTTTGGTTTGTCAAGAAAAAACAAGTCATAGGTAAAGTTTTTATTTTTTGTTTGGTTTATTTTGCAAGATGCAAAATGGTTAATTTATTGAGGAAATTTATCAGGTATGTAAGGATTGTTAGTAAGCAGATGGTGGGCATATACATTTCAATTTGGGTTCGGAAAAGGCTGAGAAGACATATTAACAACTTAAGAGTTTCCCCAGTTGGGGTCGGGCTTATGGGCTACATGGGCAATAAGGTAACTAAGCTCTGTCTCAAGTCAAACAAGTCAACTCACTAGAGGTGACAAGTTCGACCCATTTAGCTACAAACGGTTCGATTCATGTTATGTTTATCTTTAATGAGTGTAAAATTGAAACCAGTCTAACAAGTGAAATACCCTCCTAAAATCATTTTATTCAAATTCTTTTAACCTTTTGGAAAATAATCTTTGTATTTTTGTTTAACACGCTACAACTGGACAAGAGTGTTTGTTTTAGGTCCACTCAACACCGTCCATACGAAAACGGGTCGATTAATTTTATTCAAATTCTTTTAACCTTTTGGAAGTAAATAATCTTTGTATTTTTGTTTAACACGCTACAACTGGACAAGAGTGTTTTGGGTCCACTCAACACCGTCCATACGAAAACAAGTACCCATTTGACTCATTAATAGTCTGACTCAGCCAACTGAAGATTTTTTACCATGAGATTCATTCAGAATGTCAAAATTGATAACTATTTTTATGTTTCAGGGATCAGTGTCTATTAGCATGTCTCTTTATCAAACAAGGTTATGCTTCGTTTGTTCTCATTTGACTTCTGGACACAAGGTTGGGGATGAAGAGAGACGAAATTCAAATGTATCTGAGATCTTAAAACGTACCCGTTTCTCTTCTGTTTTAGATACCGATCAACCTCAAACAATCCCGTGTCATGAGTAAGCAGTTTTTGAAAATAACTATGATTTTATCAAGATTCTGCTACCTTTTAGTCTTTGACAGTCATTCTTATAATTCATGATTTGTAAACTTTTCCTGTTTTATCAAACAGTCAGATATTCTGGTTTGGTGACCTAAATTATCGTATCAATAAGCCGGATGAAGAAGTCAGAAAGCTCGTTTCCATGAAGCAGTATAACCAACTGCTCTATAGTGATCAGGTACTGATCTATATCTTATGTTTATAATTTTTTATTTTTATTTTTTATTTTTTGTGAAACAAAGCTATAATATTAATATAGTAACATAACTTTTCATTTTCTTCCATTAAACCAATTTAGGAGGTTGTATTAAAGGTTTGAGAATAGTTTGGGCTAGTTTTGACCGGTTTGCCTAGATTCCTACCTGTGGACCCGTTTTAAGTAAACAGGTCGAAATTGTCACTTGCGAGTATGGTGATACCAAATGCATGTGATTAATTTATGTAGCTAAGTAGGGTGTTTTATTTGTTTTAGCTTTGTAAAGAATTGAGAAGGGGTCATGTATTTGAGGGATGGAAAGAGGGTGTTATCGACTTCCCACCGACATACAAGTATGAAGCCAATTCAGATCGATACGTAGGTGAAAATACGAAAGAAGGGGAGAAGAGGAGAACACCAGCATGGTAAGTACTTCTACTGTTTGTTTAGAATGTTGGGTTTGACCTTTGTGGTCTAAGTGGGTGCTTTTCAAAATAATATATAATTCTGGATATTGAAATGTCTGAGAATCTTTTTTGTTATTTCATTAAAATATATAACACATATTATAAAACTATAAAAGGAAGGTTGTTGGTATTAAGATTCATGACAATATTTCTTAATTGTTTAAGCAATATGTTTGACCTCAAGCGTCAAAATGTCTCTGGGTATCAAGATACAGAACTGGGGTATCACAAGTAATAATATGTTGATGTTTTTAACTTTATTGGATTGTGTAAGCTTGACTTTTAGTGTCAAACATACTATTTCAGCTTACCGTCTCAAGACGCTCCTAAATGCAAACTTACAGTTTTACATAACACTTTCTTTGACTTTTAAGGTCAAACGTATTGTTTTTCCAAACTTATAAACTTTGATGTGAAATATTAAGAACTTCTGATAAAAGTGGAATTTGGGATCAAAATTTGTCATTTGTCACAATATTCATAGAATGACTGTTTGAAAAGCAGTATTTTTTACCTTAAAAGTCTCTACATCAAGTTCATGTGTTAAATAAACTCAAATATGCAGGTGTGACCGTATATTATGGCTGGGAAAAGGCATAAAACAACTATGTTACAATCGAGCCGAGATAAGGATGTCTGATCATAGACCAGTTAGTTCAGTGTTTGCGATTAAGGTTGAAATTTTTGACCCAAGAAAGCTGCGACGAGCTCTAAATTTGACCAGTGCTGCAGTGCATCCCGTGATGATTTTAGATGAAGCCGAGCTTGAACTATTGCTCTAGCATAAACTTGAGTTATCTTGATTTTTTTATAGGATTAAAGTGATGATTTTTTACTTTTTGTAAGTTTTCTTGTAGAAAAGGTATTTTTTATTTATTTTTTTTTATATAAAAATTTTACAGGACAATATAAGAAAAGAAAATTATATGCTTAATAGGTGGGATAGAGTTTGTATAGAATTTGAACAAATTATATGCTTAATGGGTTTACATGGATATTGAATGAAAGTGAAGCTTGAATTACTGTTATGCATTCAAATATTCAACAAAATTGCTGTAGAGTTGAATCTTGTGGTCAAATTGATACAACAATTACCTCTTTCATTTAGGGATCCATGAATGATTTCAGAATTATAAGTCTTTTTTATTTTTATTTTTTATTCTGTAACCCTTTCATACATGCAGCATCTGATTTCCTGGAACAGGGGCCACATCTTTAGGAAAAGCTTTCAGTGGGTTATCAATGTCTTTCTGCAGTGCTCCAACTTCCGCCATTACTGACCTTTCATTCATTCTCAATAACCTTACCAGCCCTCTTGCCTGCTGCTTTCCGAAATTTCCAAAACTGTGAAAACGAATCTAAAAATTGCCGGTTTTCTGTTCTCTCATTGACTTAGCCGTCTAGACCTTATTCTCCGTTTGACATCCGTCCCTCAAAACAATCAACATTGTTGGCTTTGTTCACGGATACGCTTTTGGTTGTCTGAGTCCAGTTAAGCACGTTTAACTTTAAATTGTGGTCTTACCAGTAACCAATGGCTTCAAAACACATTTGAGTGTTATGACCTAGTGTCTTGCTAACCTGCCATGTTGCTAAGCCTGTCGATTTTATCCGTATCCAACTAACCCACTCAATCCAAATTCACACGTACCAGATTAAACTTGTACTCGAGTTGCCTGTAACCAATTAAACTGATTGTTATTAGGGTTGGGTTTCGGTTAGACTTTCAAACATCATAAAGCCGAATAGCACTAACCATTTAACTCGGATCGTTGAATCAACATCCCTCTCTCCTCACATTCTTTAACAATCATACATCTCTAGATCAATAAACTTTGATTCAATCCATATGTTTTTCTACTTTTAGTTAATATCATATCGTATGATCGTTAAAAATCCAAGTTTAAATTTTACGATTTACAAGCAATTTGTAGATATACAAGTTTTTCAATTGGCGCGTTGCTGCCGGCATGACGGAGTCGAAACAATTTTGAAACACGTATAAAAGCAATAAGAAAAAAATAGAGACACGACCACGGGTATAACTTGCACATAAAACGTTTAATGTTTGAAACAGAGAAACATTACACCAAAACAAACATACGGCTATAGAAGCATACGTAGCAGTCGTATTACAAAACCGGTGCGCCTATTGATGAAAAAAACCACTACAAAAACACAAACCACATATCATAAACACCAACTTATAAAGAAAAAAATTTCTAACCATAAACAAAAAGCATGTTATATAAAAGCATACAATTTAATCACATTTTGTTCTAATCATAAACAAAAAGCATGTTATATAAAGACATACAACTTAATCACATTATAGTAAACAATAAGATAAAGTCATCAAACTTTGACTCATACCTCCCAAATGAAGACAAATGTATGCTAACATCTTATGCAGTGGATCTTAACTGCTGCTCACCTTCAATGGAAACCAGTTAGTCTTTCTGTTATAGTTAGTCTTTCTGTTATAGTTGAACCCAAATAAAAAAATGTCTATTTTCTTTACCTTCAAACTACACTTAGCCCACATCTTAATGACATATTTCTGTAAAACACAATTCCAAATCAACAGATATGACAAAATCAATAGATATGACAAAGCATATATAAGTTTTAGAGGTAAGGAAGGAGTAACTGTTATGAAAGTTTTAGCAACATGAAATTTATACATAGGCAACTTCGATTAAAGAAATTTGCAAGAAATTTAGAGTATACATTAGTAGGAACTTATCTTATGTGAGAAATAAGATTGTTTGTAGAATCTGTTTTTTTATATGATTTTTTTTTAAACAATCAGATTGTTCTTATGTGACAAATCAACTTAGGTTAAACAATTACAAAGCCCAAATTAACAATATATATAAACTATTTTAGTAATCCGAATACGATCATGTAAAAAATACTTAAACAATAGTCTACTTTATATCAATTGGCTTATAAACAGAACAGGAGGCTTAGTATATTGTATTGTTTGTCATATAATGAAATAGCCAATTTTTCGTAACTTCTATGAGAACTGGAACTGAAACCTGGGGTGTAAACAAAATATAGAATCTTAACATGCATATATATGTAGCAATCCCTTAGTTTGTATTAGTCCTCATGTAAATGGTAGATTAATAATAGTGATTTTATTATTTTTTATCTGAGATAGTAAACAATATTTTTGATCTGATATAGGTAAACGTGTCTATTCAAGTGTAAAAAGAACTCTATACACTATTAAGCATATTAGCAAATGAATGTATATTTTTTAGGAGAATAAAAGTTTGATGGACCTGGTTTATCTATTGTAAGTTTGTAACTTGCAAAGTTGATTACATGATGGTAGAGAGGACAAAATGTCCTAATCCTTATGCCTTCCTTATATGCTGCAAAAAGAGCCCGAATGAGAATGTTAGAATTTCAAATACAGAACAAATTCATGTGCTGAAACAAACCAGGTACAACCATGATGAACTGGGCTGAAACAAACCTAGTACAAACTGGTATAAAAATTGGATCTAACTCATGAACTGGGTTGAAACAAACCTTATATAACTTGCAATGTTCATGACCATGTGAAGCAAACCTGTTGAGTTAAAACAAAAGTTTGGGCTGAAACAAAACAACAAAATAATATATATATATATATATATATATATATATATATATATATATAGGGTTGGGGTATATTGGAAACCTCAATGAGTTGAGGAAACTTTGGAACCCAAATGAGTGGCCCTTAATCATCCACATCATCTATTTTATCATATTTTGTCTTGTACCTAAAAGGGTATAGAAGACATTTACTATGATTTCTCTCTCTCTCCTCTCTCCTCTCTCCTCTCTCCTCTCTCTTTTCTCCTCATTTTTATGTACCCAGATTTTTTTACTTTTATTTTTTTTAATTTAATTAAAAAAATCTATTATTTAAAAACGTTTTAATAGCGATTTCCTTAAAAACGTTTTTAATACAAAAATGCTTAAACATTTAAAAGCATATTAAACTTTATTAATAATACTTATAAAAGTGTTTTTTTTTTATTTCTGAAAAATAATTTATAAATTGTTTTTCATGGTAGGAGTGTAATTATTTTCTCAGGTACGAAATGTTACATATGTAACTTATCTAGGCTGGTGTTAAAAAAATGACAATTTTCGGGGTACAAAATGTAACTATTTTCTCAGATGGGAAATGTTATATACGTAATTTTTTTGGTCCGGTGTAAAGAAGAAATTGATATATATATCTGATTAATATAAGAAAACATTACAATTAACACTAAATATAACAAATATTTCATACGAACTAAAATATTTAAAAAAATCATAAAAAATAGAAAAGCTGACAAAAAATATAACATGATAACAAAAACATATAAAGCTATTTATGCTTCCGTTCTTGATAATTATCTTCATATTTGACACAAGAAGAACACATTCACCTATAAAGAAAAAAAATAATTCATTAGTTTTAACATATGGTATATAGACAAAAGTAAAACACATCAAACAAATTACATATGTAGCATTATCAAAAAAGTTACATATGTAGCATTATCAAAAAAGTTACATATGTAGCATTATAAAAAAAGTTACATATGTAGTATTATGTTACACTGCTTATGATGTCATGTAAGTGGTTATCTCAAAAGACATTTTTTTATCTTTTAGATGTAACATCATGTCTTATAACTATATTAATACCGACACTTTATATCAAACAAGGTACATATGTAATATCAAACAAGTTACTTATTGAACACAAAAAAGTTACATTTGTAGCATTATCAAACAAGTTACATATGTAACTTGTATGAACAATATTAAACATATCCGTTAGACACTTTAGCATTTTTTAAGGATTTTTTATTAGAAAAAAAAATCAAGAAACAAGTTTAATTGATATATGAATTTAACACATGGTATATAGACATAATTAAATAAATAAACATCAAACAAGTTTAATTGATATATACATTTAACACATGGTATATAAACAAAAATAAAATAAATAAAACATACAAAAGTTACATATTCAACATCATAAAAGTTACATATGTAGCATTTTCAAACAAATTACATATGTAACTTTACATATGTAACTTGTATGAACAATATTAAACATATCCATTAGACAATTTTGCATTTTTTTAGGATTTTTTATTATAAAAAAATTGAAGAAACAAGTTTAATTGATATATGCATCCATTTAAGTTTTTACGTATGGAATTTATTTTATTTTCTTTTTATTTTTATTAATAAAAAAGTTACATATGTAACCTTACATGTAATATATAGACAACAAGTTTTTCAATCAAGTTTATATATTAAACACTACATATATATACCATATGTACCATTTATTCACGAATCACAACATTTCGTCTTCTTTTCTTCCAACTAACCACCAATAATAGAAATCAACAAAAGTTTAACTCGTAATCGAAAAATATTAAATTAAAGTTATATATATAAAAAAATCAAAAAAGTTACATATGTAATATTGAAAAAGTTACATATATAATATCGAATGAAAATCTTATTAAGGAAATATTTAAAGTGGAGCGTACACATAAAAAAAGATTACATATGTAACATTTAAGTTTTTCTTTCACTAAAATAAATTTTTGATTAAAAACATTAGTTGAACAAAAATTAGAACAAATAATACATTACGTAAACTTCATTAGAAAAAGCTAACAGTTTTTCTTTATGCGGAATTTAAATTTAACCAAAATATAAAAGTTACATATCTATTGGAAAAAGCAAACATATGTATAGATTTTATATTATTTTCTTTTAATTTTTATTTAGCAAACAAGTTACACATGTTCCATATTAGCCGTTTCCACAGTATCGACTATCAAACAACCATTTGCATCAAGTAACCTATCACATTACTCTTAGAACGGAGGGAGTTGGTGTCGCTAGCCCCGCCTGTTCAGATTGGGTACAACTTAACAAGCATACAAATTATTATAAAAAATGGTTGAAGTTAACATGTGGGTTGAAAAATACCCCAAATACAAAATCAATCAAGAAACATGAAAGCAATTAGTAAATATTGGTCAATAAGAAAACAATGAAATATGATTATGAACCGGAAAATTACAAACCAGGTAGTGACGGAACCATTTTTTAGATGTAAAAAAAATATAAAATCAATCAGTTCTGCTAATATATATAATATATAATATATAATTATTAATATACAAAATTCAAATAATATTTTAGAATATAATTAATATAAAAATCAAGCAGATCTATTCTAGTTCGCAAAATCCAATAGATCCAATTGAGATAATTAATATAAAAAAATATATTAAGCACCGTTTGTCACCGGCTTAATCGGAAGGAGATCGGTGGCGTTTGCGAGATATAATATAAATAATATTATAGATATAAAAAATACCCATTATCGTCAGAGCTTCCATCCAAAGGGCGCCGTCGTAATCCTTCCATCATCGTCATCCTCCGCCGCACAATCGAACACCATCGCGCCGTTGCTCATCCCGGTGAAGGAACGACCGTCACGCCAGACTAGTGAAGGAACAACCCTGTATCCGGTGAGTTCAGATCTAGGATTTTCCGGCGAGGTAAGATCCACTAGCAAAGGCGGGTTAACACCTGTATACGTTTCTGAGCAGCGCTAATGGGTGGAACAACCCGCATACGGTTCCGAGCAGATCTGGAACAGATCTAAAACGGAGATACGACAGAGGTTTTCGGGGTTGGGGTTTTCGGGGTTGGGGTTTCTCTCTTTTGTGACGGTGATGCTAGGTGGTTACGGGTTTTCTTCAACCTCGGGGGATTTCTGATGGAGGATCATTGTTTATCTATCTTTTAGAGAGAAGATTGGGTGAAGATGAATGGATCTAATGAATATTTTGAATAATTAAAAGAAATGGAGAAGAATAGTAGGTTGAGATGATGTACACTGACAAGTCTGAGTAAGAATAAGAAAATAGATTACCACATTACCTTTTTACCCTTCTAGCATATATGTCATAACTTTATGAGTTATAAAATAAATGAAAAAGATGGAATAAAGGTGAACCATAGGATGAAGATGATCAAGGGTTTAAAAGTGGGTTCCAAAGATTCTTCAACTCAACATGGTTTCCAATTTACTCCCTATATATATATATATATATATATATATATATATATATATATATATATATATGTGGGCCTTTGGGGGGCAAAAGTGAAATTGCACTAATTTTAATGTTATTTTACTAATTTCGTGAAAATAACGTTAAAAGTGATGGACTGTTAATCATGCATCATGTGATGGAGTTCATAGCCGGAAGACAAGGGGTATATGCACCAAGTGGTCTTTGTTCCGATTTACTGAGTGTTATGTGCCTTATGTCCAAGACTTGATGCAAAACTACGGAGACAGTGGTCTCACTGAAAGCAACCTCTCTATTCCTACAAGCAGTTTGTAAGTGGCGTTCCTTTTGTTTCTATCATCTCTTAGTTATTATCGAGTTCAAAGTACCTTAATATTGAAAAATCTAAGCTAATCACTTGGTCTTTGATTAACTGAATCCAAATCGATTTCAAATCTATGAACTGTGCTAAAGTCAATTAATCAAAACTATAGTCAAATGCCTTTTTTATGCTTTGAATCTGATCAGATTTTTATGCTAAAGTCAATTAATCAAAACCATTGTAGCATTGTCTCAATGGTACCGGTGTTGTTTGGAGTTTGGGGAAACCCAGGTTCAAACCTCACTGTTGGCAAGGGATTGATGACCAAGGGCAACCTTGGTTCGAGTCATGATGCCGACCGGTTTTACCCAGCACGCAAGTTACTCCAGATAGTTCTGCTATTGTGGAGGCTTGCAACTGTCTATGCTTGGGTTGAAACCTACGGGTTTCAACGTAGGTCCCATGTGGGCATGCTAGACAGTCGCATGGTTTTCCCGGGGAACGTCCATATGCCCCACTCGACCCCAGCTGAGGCACGGTTAGGACACTCATGTCTGGCTGTCTGTGGGGTGGACCCTCATCTCCTCCTCTACGGAGGTAGGATAGGTGCGCGATGTCCTAACCCATCGTGACCAACATCGCCGTTCTAAAAAAAAAAATGTTGGACATTTTGCGTCGTGTGAAGTATCAAATGAAGACCAAGTTCAAGTCAATATAGGGTTGGCCGAACCTAGGTCCGAACCTGAAGTTCGGACCGGCCGAACCTGGGGTTCGGAGGGAGTTCGGCCAGTCGGGTATAAATAGTAGTTTGGTCTTTGTGTTTAAGTAGTTCTGAGCGTGCGAGATCTCTTAAGTGTGTGTTTCTGAGTGTGTTTCTCTGAGTCTGATTCTGAGTGTTTACTGATTGTAATTGTTCTTGTTTGATCAATAAAACAATCGGTTAATTACGTTTCGATGTCCGATTAGCTAGATCGAGTAGACGATCCGTATGCTCACGCATTTTCAAGTGGTATCAGAGCTTTCTGGTTCACTCTACTGATCTGTGGTTGCTTTTCTCGGATTATTGAACGTTTTTGAAGTTTTCTCGAGTTTCGTTACGTGTTTTCGATCATTTCTGACGTGTGTTTTGTGCTAAAATTGTTCCTAAACCGTTTTCTATCGAATTTTCTGATCCACCATATCGAGTTTCGTCAAAATCAGTCCGTTTTCACGAGTTTTCGAAAAATGACTTCGAGGTTCGGAGGTTACTGGGCAAGCTCGGAGTAACCGCTCCGAACTTGAGGTTCGGAGGTGACTCGGAGGAGTTCGGTGAGAGTTCGGAAGTGTTCGGCGAGAATTCGGTGGTAGATCGGTCTAGGTTCGGAGTTGTATTGAAGTTCGGAGTTAGTTTGAGGTTCGGTGAGAGATCGGAGGTGTTCGGTGAAGTTCGGACTAGTTCGGAGGGTACAGTAGGTTCGGACAAGTTCGGTCAGATCAGAATTAATTTGTCAAACTTTTCAACGATGTCGGAATTTCAAGCTTTTGCCTCAATGCAAAGTGCTATGCAGACCATGATGAATTATGACAATGAAATCGGAACAAGTCAGAAAGTTCCCAAATTGTTGAAACTAGAGGATTATCAGAATTGGAAGAAACGATTTTCAGCGTATATCAGCACAAATAATATTGACTTATGGATTCCAATTAGAAAATTGTATGAAAAACCAAAAGAAGATGGAGAGTCTAAGGAAATTGAAGATTTTGATGCTGCTGAAAGAAAGAGTTATGAACTTGAACAAAAAGCGTATGGTTATCTTACCATGGCTTTACCTACTGAACTGTTACATCAATTCAGCACGTGTAAGAAGTCAAAGCAGTTATGGGATGCTTTATCAGCAAGGTGTGAAGGAAATGAGCAGTATAAGAAAAGTCGAAAGAAGGTTTTGAGTAAGGAATTTGATAATTTCCAGCATTATGAGAATGAAAATATAACAGCTCTTGTCTCAAGGTTATCTCATCTGATTAGTGAATTGAAGATTGTGGGAATTGAGAAAACTGATGAAGAGTTAAAGGAAAAGATTATGGAAGCATTACCAGACAAATGGGAAAATTATGTTTTGCTTATCACTCATGATAAAGAATACTCAACGTTGACATTTCATGAGCTTACTGGAAAGCTTCATGCTCGTGAAATGGAAATGTTAAATTCAAAGAAATCAACTGCTACCTTGCAACATCCTGAGTTGTATCATGGTGAAAATTCAGCAAGCATAAATGCTAAAGCTAAACTGTAAGTAAGGGAAAAATTGTGAGAAATTGATCATTGGGAAATGATGGTACATTGGCATACGTATCTGACTCATGGATAGAGTAGATGAAAGAGCCATAAGATCATTGTTTGATGTGCTTGGTAGGCTTGACAAATCAGAAAGTATTCAGATGTGATATACACTAAATACTAATGCTTGACCATGTGGATAACATCTTGATGCGTATTTCTTGACACAAAAAGAAAAATAAGTGTGAAAAGAGTAATGAGAAGTCACTGTGTACACATGCGTTCATTTTGCAAAGATTTAAACTTGTTTGATTTTCTTTATTTTGTCAAACGATCGGACTTTCTCTGCGTGTCGAAAGACCGACCTGATTGTTGTTCGTTTGACGTTCTGCTTTATTTTCTTTGGTGTTTCGTATAACTCATCGGACTTTCTCTGCGTGTACGGGAGTACCGACCTGATTGTTGTTGAGTTATACAACTTCAACTTGTTTTATTTTTCTTATTTTGTTAAATCCGAGGCCTTATCTGCGTATCGAAAGATCGACCTTAAGGTAGACGATTTAACGTTCTTATTTCTTTTTGCATGGAACACAGTTGACTGTATCATGAAAAATGTTATGCGTTGTGAAATTTCACAAATGCTGTCACACAAAAGGAAAAGAAAGAAAAAAACAGAAAATGTCAGAATATGTCTGATAGTGTGGGGTACACTGGTCAAAGCAGATCTAATCAATACCTTAACATATCCAGATGTTATGAGTATGATTCTGTTTGAGCTTAAGATGGACAAATTATACCAGCAATCGGCATGACTTGTGTGCTTCAATTAATTGAAATTGAAGTGTAGTTCAGTGCGTTATGACCAATATGATCCCGTATAGTGATCTTTCTCATACCAAAAATAGTGTCTGATTCTGTATTACGATTTCATTTCATATCAAGAAAAGAAACAAAAAGATTTTTGGTGTGTTTTAATATAAATTTTCAAAAAGCCAAAAAGATTTTGTTTCTGCTTTATTTTCGATCTGATCAACATGTGATACAAATTCATTTTTCCAAAATCATATCTTGGAGTCTCAAAGAGACGTTTTGCGCCAAGATTATTTAAGTTTGATGCAGGATGCTGTAGTGCAAGATATCATCAACTTCAAGTCTTCTGAAGCTTGTTGATAAAGACCAGAGTTAAACTGAATGTCATCAAGTATTCAAAATTGAGCTAAGATCGAGTTGAGGAGGAGTTTGTTCGAAGATTCATCTCATTGAACGGACGAGATCTTAACTTGAGAGGGAGCTTGATTGAAGATACAGTTTTGATGATGTAGAAGAAATTAGAGGAGGATACTGCACACGACGAGGGGGAGTTTGTTGGTACATGAAATGTGCGTCGTGTGAAGTATCAAATGAAGACCAAGTTCAAGTCAATATAGGGTTGGCCGAACTAGGTCCGAACCTGAAGTTCGGACCGGCCGAACCTGGGGTTCGGAGGGAGTTCGGCCAGTCGGGTATAAATAATAGTTTGGTCTTTGTTTTAAGTAGTTCTGAGCGGGCGAAATCTGTTAAGTGTGTGTTTCTGAGTGTGTTTCTCTGAGTCTGATTCTGAGTGTTTACTGATTGTAATTGTTCTTGTTTGATCAATAAAACAATCGGTTAATTACGTTTCGATGTCCGATTAGCTAGATCGAGTAGACGATCCATATGCTCACGCATTTTCAAAAAAAAAGAGATTTTTCACTCTATATAACACTTTTAGCATAGAAGAATAGTGAAGCTAGCTCAATAACTAAAGGTAAGTTGTAGGTGAGTAAGATCGGGTGATGTTTTATAGTGAATGGTTTTACGGTTAAATCAGTTGTACCCGATTAATCCATATCCGACTTACCCAAAACCGATTGAACTAGTTTTTATTAGGGTGGGGTTCGGTCAGGCTTCAAACATCAAACGGAATAACTCGAACCTATTAATTCGAATCACTAACACCAAACCTGATCAACACCCCCTAGAAGTCGACTAAAGTGTCAGACTGTCGGTATCACATACATCTTATGAAGTTAACAGAGCAAATAATGCTCTCGAATTTAGTATTATGGATGAAAATAAACAATGAAATTGATAAACAAATTCATAAAAGTTCGCGTTAATTGTATACTATATATAGATTAGAATTTAAAATAATAGTTCTTTAAAACAATTGGGTCACGTGGTTTCATTGATTGGATATCACATGACAACCTTTATTATTATTATTATTTTTTGTTTTAAAGCGTTTTTTTATTTATTTTAATTTAGTTTACTTTATGTGGTAAGCTTTATTAGTATTTTTTTTTATCTTTTTTAATTATTTATAATTATTTTTAAGAGTTAATTAAATTTTGCGGTCCTGTAGTTTGCGGGTTTTTGCTACCTGAGTACAAAATCCAAATTATTAACAAATACATTCTGAGGTTTACATTCTGTTGCCATCTGAGTCCCTATGACTAATGGGGTTAAATTTTTCAGTTAACTCAAGGGTATATTAGTTATTTTACACATCAGGGGCTAATTATGTACATTACTAAAAATATGAGACTACTTTTGTAATTTTATTAATGAAAATAAATAACATAATATAATGCACACTTCATCAGTTCATCATCTTCATAAATTCATCATCTTCATCAGGGAGAAAACCCACTTCATCACTTCATCATCTTTAGCTGCTAACCGAGTATTTTAAATGGATGTTTCACCAACCCCATCAACAATCATCGGCTGATTAACACCAATCGAAACTCCAGAACCCAAATCTTTGACCGTCGTAGCAGCGAGTAATCATCAGAGCCACACGCTACTTGAAATTTTTTGGAATTTTGCTCTTAGAAACTAAACCAAAACTGACGAGATTGGTTATCGGACTTGTTCTGGTTCGTAATCAGTTGTCGTTTTAGGGATCTGGAACATCATTGTTCATCAGATTTCTATTGCTTTTATCCTTTTTTGTTCAAATCTAGGGTTTTCAATCGGCCCTATCTTCTTGATCCATCAATTCATATATTCAACCTTATTAATTATTAATTATCACTTTTCTTTACAGCTTGTTATCTTCGAAAAGAATTGCTCTATATATTTGGTCTAAATTGATTGGAGCGTCTCTGTTCATTGTAGCATTGACTGTCGAAGAATGTGAAAAGATCCTAAAAACTCTGTTGAGGTTGGTTGATTTTTTACCCAAGAGAAGAAGATCTGGTGGCGGGTGGAGGCGGAGGCTACCTCGTGGCTACTTCCGAAACCAAATCTTAACAAAATCGGAATCGGAATACTTGTTTAACGAGATCGATTCGTACATGGATATAGATCCTCATCTTTTGCTCCCCCTCCGTGTCTACCGGCATTGTCGTCGTCGGAGAGCGAGTTTGAGGAGAAATCGAGGTACCGTAGGCTTGAAGGGAGATCGGACAGAACCTCGCCGGTTATATTGTTTCCGGTGACGTTAAATATCAGAAGCTCCTTAAGATTCGAGATCTCCGGTGGAGGCTGTACTCCCATTGGAGGCTCTAGTGATTGATGATGAAGGTAACCGACGGAAGACTCATGGCGGAGAGGGGTGTCTATTTAACCCAAATTAACTTTGGTTAAATGACAGTTCCAGTCCTTCTAGGTTTATTGACCATTTTACCCTCATGTGCAGCGCACATGGGGGAGAAACTAACGGCCAGACTAACTGCCGTTAGGGGCAGGGACTTAAGTGCAACAAATATCAAACCTCAGGATATATTTGTTAATAATTTGGATTTTGTACTCAGGTGGTAAAAACCCGCAAATCACAAGGACGCAAAATGTAATTAACTCTACATTTAAAGTGTCTTATTATTTTAAGGCTCTGTTTGAGTGGGTAAGTTTGAGTGATCGAATAAGATATATAAAAATCTCTGACCGAGTAAAGGTTTTTTAAAGGGTATGTAAGAGGCTCTAACCGAGTAAGTGAGTTTTTTAATGAAATCAAACGTTTTGAGTTTTAACCGGTAAAACCTCTCACCGAGTAAGTGATGAAATCAAACATCCCCTTATTGTAGTCTCTGATCTTAGTAATAAGACCATATTTTGCCAAAGTAAAATAAAACGTACAAGGGCCATATATGTAACTATCCAAAATTGATAATCCCAATTCCCAAAAACCTAATTAAAGTAAACGAGGTCTTTGCCCTATTATCTATCTGGTTACTTCTTCTTCGTATCGTATGAACATTCATCCCCCATATAACTACAGATCTCTTGAAAACCGCCTTGTTAGGTTGTTAGTCGTCACGAATCACCTCTTTTTGATCTCTATTTCGCTCTTCAATCCCTGATTTATGTGTTTTTGTTCGATTCTATATCACAGTCTTTGTAATCGCCTATCCGCTACACGAGGCCTATTCACCTGACGTGGTGTAATTAAAGCGAAGAAATCTAACTAATCGGTCGATTCGATTGCGTTTCCAGCCTTATTCCTGTGAGTTTATGTGCTTTATATTGATTTATAATAGAATAACCGAGTATTTAGGGCTTACGGATGTTTGCAATTGATCTTAGGGTATTTCTCTCGGTAATGCTTGATATTGTTTTTAAGTGGAACAGGAATTTAACAGGTGTAGCAAGATATATCCATTGGCATGGACTAGATTGCTCTGTTGATCGCTACCCGATAGTCCTTTCGATTTTGCTTTTTTTTAATTTCTGTTGTGAATTATCAAAAAGTAAAATTTGAACCAAAAACTAAAAAAGGTCATTGAGTTGCTAGTTTCTAAAGGAACATGTTGCTTGTTGAGTTGATTGGGGTTGTGTCGAGAAATTAGAGACTGATATATGTATATATCTTTCTTAGTTATCCTTATAGTTAAATTAACTGCATAGTGAAATGTTAAGTGATCGTTGTGTATATGTCATTCTAAATTGTTGCTCATATGGAGCCTTTGGGTAAAACATTAGGATTAGTTTCTGTTATTTAAGCAGACTGGTATTTTTAGCTGTATATTAATCATGTTTCATGGTGACCCTCCTTTGATTAATGTATGCCTCCAACCGGGTGACATGGTGAGTGCAAATACATATGCTTTAGCATATTCATAGAACTTCCATTTATGGAACACATCATTAGGTGTGTGTTAAGGTTGGCTTGGACAACAAAGGAGGTCAGATGAATCTAAAGCTGGTAAATGTATGGGTGGCTGAGATTCCTTATGTAGTTAAATTCCTTGCGTAGTTTTAGTTGGTGGTAGGTATATGGGGAGCGTGTCATGTACTCTTTCTTTTTAGTGTTTTTCAGCCAGGGTAAAGCTATACTGGGGCATGTAAAAACCGAACTGAAATTTCTAAACATCTGAGCTATCTTTGCTTTCTTTTTTCATTAAGGCAAATCTTGTAGGTTTTGTATCTAAAGATTAGACATGTTAGCCTAGTATGAGCTATGGGGATTTGTTGGTTATTATCATTGTTTAGGTATCAATCTTTAAGCAGAATCTCATGTTTTGGGAATCCACCGATCACTAGCAGCAAACTTTTCTTGGTTTTACCTTCCAGTTACACATTCAAGATGTTTCCAGACTACGACCAAAATCAATATTACCCGTTTATTCAGTTTATATGGCGGTAGTATGTGTTTTATGAGTAGCTACTCGTGAGTGGTGATCCATCTATAAAAGTGGATTACCGGTGAATACCATAACTGAGTTTAGGATACTTGTTATAGTTTTGAGCTGTGGGGATCCTTGTACAGAAGGTTATGTGTAGTTGAAAATTATATTTGCTTAATTTTGCTTGATTGTAAATTTTTTTAAAAGTGCAAATAAGGTTTGTATATTAGAAATTGCAAGAAATTAAAGATGGATATTTCTTGGAAGAAATTAGATTTTCACGAGTCCGAGTAAAACTGGAGGCCAAACCCTGACTATTGTTTCTCAGTTTACTGTAGCATGACTATCTATTCATGCGTCCATTACAGGCAAAAAAGGTTTATACATTAAGCAATCATCAAGAGCTTTGCCGGGGTAAACATTGACGGGTCATTCCAAAATGGATCCTGGTCGCTACGTTCAGCATGGATGGGAAAATAACAGCGTAATTGTGGTTTCCTTTTTAATCACATATATGGGATCATATACACATACAAAGATATTAGGGCTTTTTGTGACTGAGATAAAGCCATGGGACAGTGAGGATATGGAATCGATTTGCCTTCTACTTCCATCCTTATAAACTTGCTGACACACCTTAATTTCTTGAATCCACAGGCCCTCGATCGGTATACTGCAGTCCATGATCCAAATTTTCGGTGAGATACACTTGATTCTACAACCCAAACTTTATTTCTAACATACATCATGATCTGCTATATCACTGTTTTCTTCTTGTTTTTGCATCTTGGTTTCATTCAATTTGCAGGGCAGGTGATCCATACGATGATAGGAGGTATTTAGATGAACGTTTACCAAGAGACGATGTTTATTCAAGAAACGCATTCCAACGGGATGTATTGGCACCACCACCTGTTGGAGGTTGGCCTCAAGCAAGAAGGCGGATTTATGAGGATGAATATCCCTATCGTGATGGTGATCATTATGATGATGGTGGATATGAGAGGCCTCAAAGATACGGCGGAAGGGATCGTGATGATTATGCGTATGATGATTATGACTATAGGCCACGTGTTTCACAAAGCAGGGAAGATAGCCGTGAGAGAGATTATGATGGTGGAAGGCACAGTTATGATTCTGACTATGACAGAGGTGGTGGTAGGAGAGAGGGCAGTTGGCGAAGGCGTGACTCGCGTGATAGAAAACGGGATCTGAGTCCATACAAAAGGCATGAGCGATCTCGGTCTCGGTCACATGGACATGAAGACCGAGTTAGGTCTAGATCTAGATCTAGAACTCCAAGAAGTCGTAGTCGTGGGAGAAGTTATAGAGAGGACAGTTATGATGAAGATTGGTATGACAGGTCAGACAGAAGAAGAGATCATGATAAAAAGCGTCATCATGAATATTATTCAGCGGTACTTGTTAAATTATAAATATAATGTTTTAAAGGTGTTACGTTTTTAGTTTGATGACTCTTGATTACCCTTTTTGTAGGCTCCATCTGCTACTGTTGTTGTGAAGGGATTGTCCCAAAAGACAACTGAAGAAGATCTGTATCAAATTCTTGTACATTTTCTTGCTCATTTCTTAACAATATCTTATAATTGTCTGTTTATTATTTAGTTTCTTATATCTCATTAATTAGGCTGAATGGGGACCTCTTCGCCATGTTCGTGTTATTAAGGAGCGTAGTTCTGGCATGTCTCGTGGATTTGCATTTATAGATTTCCCCACCACGGTATTGCCTTTTTTCTCTCCTTTTCCTGTCTAATATTGGTAAATGTTGTTTATGGAATTTAGGAATCTATTTTTCTAAATCAGGGGTCTGCACGTTCGATGATGGATAAGGTTGCAGATGAGGGTCTTATTGTTGATGGCCGGAAGCTATTCTTTGAGTACAGGTACGATCTTATTTAATCGAATAAATATATATATAAAGCTGCCATAGTTTTTTACCTTATTTCTTTTATTATAGCAGTAAGCCAGGTGGAGGAGCTGGTGGACCTCCTTTTGGGTCAGATGGTTCATCGAGAGCGGGTCATATAAACCACAAAACTACAACATTTCTTTATGATTGGATGTGCACGATATGTGGCTGTGTTAATTTTGCAAGGAGGACATCTTGTTTTCAGGTGGTCTTCTTTACCTAAAAGTATGCTTTATTTAATTTGAGAGGATTAATATTAATGCATTCCTTTTTTGGCTGTTTTGAATCAGTGCAACGAACCTAGGACAGAGGATGCTCCTCCTGCTGATATGGCATCATCAAATCATAGTTCATTTGGTAAGAAAGGAGAGACAGGTTCGTTTCTCAACTATTCAAATTACCGTCCCTAAGCTACATATGAATAAGCTCTGTAAATTATTCTAATCTTCTGGAATTTCAGGCCCCACCCATGTTTTGGTTGTAAGAGGATTAGATGAAAATGCTGACGAGGAAATGCTTCGCTATGAATTTTCTAAACATGCTCCAATTAAGGTACGGATGGATTTTGATTTAGTTTATAAAAAGTTGCATTGTATACTAATAATGCATTTACAGGATCTTCGACTTGTCAGAGACAAATTTACTCATGTTTCAAGGGGATTTGCATTTGTACATTTTCACTCCGTAAGTTTATATAGTAGTAGCTAAACTCTCCCTCCCCTCTATTGACTGTTTAAGAAAATTAATCATAAAAAGCTTATCTCTTAGGTTGATGATGCCACCAAAGCTCTTGAGGCAACCAATGGGACTACATTTGAAAAAAATGGCCAAACTTTACGAGTGGCATATGCAAAAAGCATCCTTGGGGCAGGATCTGGTACCTCATCTCACTCTAGCAGCCTTGCTGCTGCAGCAATTGAGGCAGCAGCATTTTCTCAGCAGGTAATATTCTAAAATGTAAGGCCTGTTAAGTTTTAAATATTTTTTTTATTAATGTTCATTTTTCCCATGTAGTATGATGCTGTTGGATGGGCCCCGAAAGAGTATAATCCAGATGACAAACAACCTAATGGAGATCCAAAGGATGCTTTAGCCCCACAATCTGGGTTTGTTTGGGATGAAGCATCTGGCTATTACTACGATGCTGCTTCTGGGTTCTATTATGATGGAAATACAGGTCCTTTTTATAGGTGTTCTTTAGTAACGCTTGTTGTTTTTACAATATTGACATGTTGCTTAACGTGTGTATTTTGTTACTTATATACAGGTCTGTACTATGATGGCAATAATGGAATTTGGTATTCTTACGACAACCAAAGTCAACAATACGTCCCTTGTAATGATCAAAATGATAAAGCATCTGGAAAAGAAAATGAACCTGCCAAATCAACTGATGGTTCTAATACTAGAAAAGTAGTTATATCTGCACCAGCCGCAACAATATCATCAAGTGATAAGACCACTTCCTTACCGGACGCTGTCCAGGCCGCTGCTGCTGCTGCCATAGCTGCAGAGAAAAAAGAGAAAGAAAGATTGAAAGAGATAAGACTTGCTTCAAAAAGCAGTATTTTGGCAAGCAAGAAAAAAATGAGTAATGTTTTGTCCATGTGGAAGCAAAGGAGTCATGAAAGTCAAGCACCACGGGTGGCTCTTGATGGTAATTCACCATCTGTTGTAACAGAAGAAAAACCTATTCCTGTTGGACCATCAACAAAGGGCAAAATAATAATAGATAACTCGGCCCCACCAGTTTCTGCGAACACATCTGCTAGCTTAGATGCCCAGGAGATCCCCAGGCCTGCAGCTAACATATCTGGAGGGACATTAAGAGGTGTAATAAGGGGGTCCACATATGTGACATCATCATCTACAAATGCGTCTACAGGTTCATCAATGGTTACAGAAGCACAAAATTCTGCAGTCCCATTTAGGACAGATGCATCTGCTTTAGGTTCTTACACATCACCAGCACCTACTGTGAGTGGGAAAAGACGTTTTTCTGAGTTGCCTGTGCAGTCAGCAGTTAAAGAACAGTCTCATACTACTTATAGGGATCGAGCTGCTGAAAGAAGGAGCTTGTACGGTTCATCTTTTGGGGATGATTTATCTGATCTTGGGGCCGGGGATCCAAGTAAGTGCCTCTCAACTACTTTCCTATAAAGAGTAAAATAAAAAATGGAGATCTAAACTATCAAGAGACTCCAGGGCCGTTGATTATTTCATTATTGTTAATTCTTATGTATTAACTATATGTGGGACGTTTGTTTTGTAAAATGTTTGAATTGGTAAGATCGAGAATCGGCTTTGAAAAGGGGTGGAATGGATTCTATGCCTTTCCCACCTGGTGTCGGAGGCCGTGGTGGTGGCGGCAATGGTGGAGAGAGTAATAGCAGTGCTCAGAGCTATGATGTGATTACAGCTGAGAAGGCTATTGATGAGACTAATGTTGGTAACAGAATGCTTCGCAACATGGGTTGGCAAGAAGGCTTGGTAATTTTCTTGACTTGTTTAACCTTTTACGTTATAGATTTATATTTTAGCACACAGACAAAGCTTTTGCCTCTTGTTTACATGCAACTAGAGCTGGTGAAAATGGGCAGGTCAGCTATTAGGGTTTGGGTAACAGGTCAAACTAACTAGTTTGTTTACTGCTACCCTGATTTGGTTGGGCCACAACCTACTTGTTAATGTAGTTGAACCTTGAAATAGACGGAGCAGGTGGCCGGATGTATAATGCTGAAAAAAACTAGTTCAAATGTTACGGTTTCTGACTTAGGCTGGGGGTTTGTTTTTTGTGATTTTTAATGAGCACAGGGGTTGGGAAAGGATGGGAGTGGGATGGTGGAACCAGTGCAGGCACAGGCAACAGAAAAAAGAGCTGGACTCGGGAGTCAGCCGAAGAAGTTGGACCCGAGCCTTGAGGTGCAAGCAGGTGATAGCTACCGAACCTTGATTCAGAAGAAAGCTCTTGCTAGATTCAGAGAAATGTCATGAACATAATATGTAGGCAGAAGGCAGGTTGGATTAGTATGGCATTTTGTTTGTTGGTTTAAATTTGGTAAGTGAGTAGGGCTGGAAGCTTTTTAGGCTATATACCCAGCCCCGTGCATGAATGATTAAAGCGCCCCCTTTTGTTATGTTACTCAACTGGTGACCGCTGGTTTTTTCATCCTCTTTTCAGTCTCTGTTTGTGATCTTATTTTTGGATTCAGGTGATCATCTAAATTGTGAATGTTTGGACTAATTGGTTTTTGGTTGTGTTTTGGTTCAATTTATTTACAGCATATAACCCAACAATTTCTAGTTCTCATTTAAGAGCTGAACATGATGTAAAGATTTACAATTTGCCTTCCTAGTGGCGTAAAGATTTGCAATTTGCCTTCCTGGTGGCGTAAAGTATGAATATGAAAGATTTACTATTTTTCACTGACATGACCGAACAGTTCATTGAACGGTCCAATGAATTGGTTGTTTTTTGGTTCGCCCATCCTTTTAGTAATTGCTAGTCCTCTTCATCTGTAAGAAGACGAAGTCCATGACTCTGTGTAGCGTTGTCCCTGGTTCTGTCTAGATCTGATATCTTACTTTGACGCCACTGTTATAATGAGCTTTAGTATTGTCATTATTCCAGCGTTATAGACAATATTTTGACAATGACATCCTCATTCATTTCAGCAAACACTTGCTGATTTTAAGCGTGTTTATTGATGCGAACCTAATGTATGAAAGATGACGGTCCCAGTTTAATCGGTCTGATTCGATTTTCTAAAGATATAAATGTAATGAGACTTTGAACAAACATAGACTCCATTACATAGGTTATCAAAACGTTTTTATATTATTTTAAATGTAATCTGAGCATATCTAAAAAGATTATTGTTTAGTTGAATTGAGGAGCCTATTGGGCAGCTTGAGGAGGCGATACTCAATACATGTAATTTTTTTTTATATAAAATCGTGAATATCAGTGCTTTTGACCGAAAAAACAGCAAGGACGATAGCCCCCTCCAGTCCCTTCCATGCTTTGCCCATGCAGACATGAGCATGGTTTCCGTTCCATTCTTACCAAAATTCACCAATTTAATTTAGAGAACACTTGACTACAAAACAGTTCATTAGCAACATACTTAAGTAACCAAGATAACACAATAGAACAACACATATCCCATTACTTAGCTAGACTTTCATTACCACTTAGTCTTTACACAAACCATTTACAAAACCAAATATAAATGCAAGTTGCATGACATTTGCCCACATAGAACATGTAGGACTCACATAGAAATGTTTCAGTCCTACATGTTCTATATTGACTATACACACATGGTATTAAAAGCTGGTTTATTAAATGAGCTTAAATCTAGGCTCGAGTTCGTTTTTACTCATCGAGTAACTCACAAAGATAAAACCGCAAGATCATTTTAATCTAGGCTCGATCTTGTTCAAGATTAGTTCACAACATAGATAAAAACCATAAATCGGTTTTGGTTTTGGCTCAAGCTTGTTTAGGCCGCCTCCAACACAGCAATTGTGAGGCTGCCCTTAGGGCGCATGTCATGCATGTGGCATTGAGGCATGCTGTGCTTGGACCTTTCGCATGTAGAGATGGGAGATTTTTTTTTCTTTTTCTTTATTTAATTTCCTCTCTCACACATAAATAATTAATAGGTAAATAGAGGTTGCATGTGGGAAGGGTGTGTAAAAAGCTGATGTGACTTGCTGACTGGTATTGCGTGTGGGAAGGACAACCCTTAATGTTGGAGAGAGACTTAAGATTAGTTCAGCACAAAGATAATAACCGTAAAATACTATATATGTATAAAATCAAATTAAAAAATTACAGTTTGGAAATGTACATGGATTGATAAATGCAGCATATATATTGCTAATAATATCTTACAAAACTATGTATAATCTGTATTAATATGGTTTAAGAGATTATGATATGTGAATTTGGTGAACACATGAAATTTCTGCATATTTTAAAGTTGATACTCAGGGCTGCTAGTTTCCCTTCCTCAGCTTTGGAATTACTTATATTTAAAGGCCCAACAGATGTGAGAATGACATCCCACTCCATAGATCAAGGACATTGCACTTTGAGAAGCATCATGATGATCACATCATGGCTTTTGCCTTATAGAACTTCCTAATTTGTATCCACAAATAATGTTCAAAAGATAAGATTTTTATCCATTAAAATACGTCTTTTTTGCTTTTTAATTTTCCACTTATTCCCAACAATCATTACCTTTTGAAAGTTAATTTTTCTTTATTGATGCAGCCAAACACTTGCTTAAATAAACTGATACACTTTTATTGTAGCTTCTTCAATTCTTACAAAGGAAACAATAACAAATTTTGATACAACCTTAACCAACTTATATCAACCTTAAATAACATGCTAAAGATAATTTCTGTCTGTTCTAACTTATTCGCCTGTTTTAAGCGTATATAGATGCGTGATTAACCGGTTATTCTTCTACCTGTACCCCAGAATCATATATATCACCCTTCTTCCAGTTTTCAGGTATCGAATTAACTGGAACAACCCATTTTTCATCTCCATCTTCACCACTAAGTAACATTCTTAGAGACAGCGGTCCACTAGGTGGTGATGTTGTTGTGAACACGGATCCGTAGCTTCTGTCCAATAACTTGCAATTGAAATTTATGGTCTGCATTCATATGAAACATAGGAAAATAATATTAAACTACAGTAAGAACAAGATGTCTTGATCCATATATATATATACATGTTTACATACTAAATTAAACTTATTACCTCACATAGTTGCACTGCAGTGATATCCTTTTGGCCTTGCTGATACCATATGACAAAAGCTAGGTAATATGGGTAATCACTGCTCTCATCAATCTTTATAGTTATGTTATTTTTTGGATAGCTGCATGAAACCCTGTGGAGGGGATGGTGGCAAATCAATTATTAATTAGACTTCTAAAGTGAACCTTTTTCTGTATATTTTTTTTACTTATTTAGGGATAGTAATTCTATAGTTGTCAAATGCGCAAAGGTGAACCTTGGGTGTAGGCACAAGACGCTTTTAAGCGAGGACCCAAGAAAAGCAAGATACATAATATAACATACAAATTTTTTTTAGTGGTTTTAGACATGTTTTAGGCTAGTTCGAGGCCATTTTTGATGTTTCAAACCAGTTTGGTGTGCCTTGGCAACTACTAGTAACACAAAATAAATTTAAAATTTTGAATCTTACCTTTTGTATTCAATATCCACAATTCCTTGTGATAGTAGATCCGATGCTGCATATGGATTCTGAGCCATTTTACGGAAAGCTTTCTTGCTCATAATGAAATCCGTACGGTCACTGGATCCTTGGTCGGTTATAACAACTGTCACGCCTTCATCTGAGCAATATTTAGAGTTTGAGCACCTCACCTGATAGCAAGCACCACAGCCTACACCATCTCGATAAAGATCAGATGCAGCTGCTACATCTCCATAGTTGATTGTGGCCCCAAATGAACCATATCCACATCTCCCAGCTGCTACATCATCAACAAAATCATGAAAAAATGTAACTAACAGAAATTAGCTATAACTATATAGATATGTTATATGTACACGTATGCATGTTTATATATGAATAAATGTTCTCACTTTCTGATCCTTTTTCATCAGAATCTGGGTAGTATGCTGCCCGAGAATGGATGAAGGAGCCGGTAGAAGTGTCACCTTGTGCTGGATTTAGCAGGGTAAAGATTAATGCAGAAACTATAAACACAGCATGGAGTGAAAATGCCATTTGATTAAGGGAAGATAATATTATGATTAAAGCCTTAAAGGAGAGAAATAAAAGATGGAGATTTGTTTTGTATGGGAGTTATTAACATAAGGTTGGTACACTATTTATAGGGAACAATATGAGTTTGTAGTTGGTGATATTTTCTAAGGTTTTGACATTTTGAGTTGAATGAAAGAAAACTTGATACATTTGTTCCTGATCAGCCGGCCTGGTTGGATAAGGAAACTACATGGAAACCCTTTGGTGACTTTTCTTGAATATTATACTATTTTACTTTTTCTTGTGATGATTTTGATGTTGATGATGTACCTCTCTGATATTTTTCAATTTCAGTCATATATAATATAGTGGTGGTTGTTTTCACATATATATATGCATGTCATTTACATGACTACATTATCGTGTGCACTTAAACCTTGATTTTAACTGTTAGGCATATATTATATATTATTTATGTTTTTACATCAAAAAGAAGAAGGGTTAGTAATTTTAGTATCATTTGGTCATTTTGGTTATTTGTTTGCCAAGGGCACTGCCCTTTTTTCCAAAAAGAAAAAAGTTAATGAAATTTTGCTCGAAATTTGATTATCAGTAGTAACTAGTAACTTCCATGTGTAGTAACCGATTATCAGTAGTATCTATCTATAGAAACTTGTTACTTCGGTAGCAAGTTGATACTTTGTCAGCAACTTAGTACAATATGACATTAACTTAATAGTTCGGTAATAACTTGATACTTTAGTAGCATTTTAGGTGTCAGTAGTAAGTTTTGGTCCAGTTATGTTAAGACCTCTTTCATATTTATCCTAGTTCCTCTTCCTTTATATGCTAGCCTTGTATTTGTAATCTGCTTTGAGCATAAAAAAATAGAAATCACTAGTTGCAGAGTGGACGTAAATCATTTTATACACCAAACCACTATAAATCTTGTGCATGTCTCCAGTTTCATCTTTGTTTTATTTCAATTTCGTGAGTGAGAGAATGTTCGAATTCATCACCGTTGTTTGGTTGATCTGCTGCCCGATCCATCGTTCCATACCCATAACAACATCAACCATAATCTTTACTTTTACACAATTTTGACTTTGACCATTTGAAGAATAAGAATGTTTTTTTGTGTGCTAGACAAAGAAAGAGGGTTGGTAGTGGGTTTGAAGCTGAAAATAGTTAATTTCAAAACAAAGAAAGGTTGCTTGGAATAGAAGTAAAACAATGAGGACAGTTAGGTGGTTCACCACTAATATATTATACATTCAATTCAACACACACACATATATGTATATATATATATATATCACCATACTCATGTTCCCACTTGCTCTAAAATATATCACCGTAGGCCCTAAGCTTCTTTCTTAGACGAGAGATGATTATGATTTATGGTTCTTTTTTTGAAAGTCATCACAGACAGGTTAATTTCAACTGGACGAAAAATAATATAACCATATATAGAACACGTTTTCTCAACTATAAACAAGACCAACTGTTCATGTGACTACTGGTACGCAGCATTTTTGCTAACGGATTCTGAATGAAATCTTTTATGGTCGTAAAATTTATGACTGCAGTCAACCTCGTCGTAAAACGGTCATGGCATTTGTGACTAGTAAAATTTTGGTTGTGAACCGATAACAAAGTTTGCTACCGTCTCATTTCGGTCGCAAAATAAATGTGAGAAAAATAAATTAATGAAATGTAAAGATAAAATTCTATGGCAAATCAGTTGCAAAACAATGGTAAAAAAAATTAAAATAAACTTCGGGCACAATTTTTATGTTTATGACTGCCAAAACGGTCGCTATATTCGGTCGCAAATATTCTTACAACTGTATTTTAGGCCGCAAAAGGTTATAATTAAATTGTGAATGATTTGAGTCATAAATATTAATTTTTATTTTTCAGTAGTGGCATGTATTTACCGCCTGTTGGCTCTTATATTATGTCTGGTGTATTGAATTGAAGGTGTGTAATGTAAACACATTATATGAGAATATTCTGTCATGAAAATCAATTTCATTTTTGGCGCTAATTAATCCAGTTGAAATTGTTGGTAGGTATGCAATGTTGAAACTGCTGTTTTGTTGAAAACATTCTTTTATAGTGGAATTAGTTAATAAAATATATACGATTTTTAAATTGAGGAATTAAAGATACAGACATAAATAAAAGCAAGTAAAGTCTGCTAACCAACATCAAGTGTCTTGGAGACCATCATTAACGGTTGGACCTACCATGTCTGTGCAAACAACATCTATCTTGAAATTTATTTGGTTTTTAAAACTTTCAAGAGACTGTAAAATAATATTGTTTGCATGTGAATCATTTGCACATAAAACTACATATATAACTCAAGTTTGGATTCAAAGTTAAGACTTTGAGGTTCTCAAATTGAAGTATCAACCACTCAAGAAGCTAGATTTTGGCCATTTTAGGTTGTAATAATTGTCTCAACTTTCTTCATCAAGCTTGTAGCTTTCCTGGAAAAGAATTTTTTTTAATTTGCAGCCAATGGATGTGATCATGATGGTAGATGTGAAAAATGATTAATATTAATTAGTGACTATACACAAGTCACCTTTTTTACTTTTGTGTTAACTTATATTTATAAAAAATGAGCGGTGAATCGATCAGATGATGTCACGACCCATTTTGACAGGGTTAACATGACTGTAACC
>JBCNJP010000027.1:32909916-32925159 GCA_039602395.1 Deinandra increscens subsp. villosa
ACTTAATCTCAGTTATTTTTTTTTTGAACGGCAAATTTATTAAAACCACCCCCACTAGCAAGAAGCTAAAAAGGGAGGGCCAACAAAGAGACACCACACATTACATGATACAAAAATTGCTCCAATCTATAGGCTTACAACATCTATTTTCAAACCATAATTTGCACCAAGTCTTCACCTCGCATATAACCTTACTCACGGATGGCTCCCGCCCATGGAAGGTCACCTCATTCCTTTCCTTCCAAATGCACCAACACGTGGTAAGAATAAGCCCATGAATCACCTCCTTGTTCTTCACATGAATATGGTTTCCCAAATAGATTTTAAGAAGGTCCTCAACTGAAAAAGCATAAATAGCCGGGATGTTACACCAACCCGCCAACCATTGCCACACGATCATTGAGAAACCACACCCCGTAAAAAGGTGCATAGCCGATTCTAACCCGTCACCACACATCTTACAAACCTCCGACTCTATAGAAATGTTCCTCTTACGCAAAGCGTCTACCGTGGCTATTCGATCTCGTTGAGCCCTCCACATAAAAATATTAACTTTCGCGGGGACTAGTTTACTCCATTTCATTACATACGCCGGTCTTAACACAGTGGCATTAGACAAAATTAATCTCATCGATTTGGAGGAAAATGTAGAGTCCCCCCCACCATTCCACGTCCACCTATTCCCTTGCCTCACCATCCACTGTTGAACTCCCAAGCTCCTATTATTAAGCTCCTTATTTTTTAACACAATCCCTTTCCAAATGCCTCCCAATTCTTTCCTACACGGAAAGAAATCGTCTCTCCCCCTTACCGAATGAAGGGAACCTATAACTCTCCTCCAAAGCCGACCTTCCTCGGTTTTGAACCGCCACAACCACTTGCAAAGGGAGGCCGTGTTGATGTCTCCCAACGGCGCAAGACCCAAACCACCATCTTTTTTCGGAAGACAAACCTCGGCACGCTTCACCCAATGGATGCACTTTTTATCGTCCGTCCCTCCCCAAAGAAAGTTGAACCTAATCTTTTCCAAGCAAGCCAAAACCTTTTTCGGAGCCTTATAAATTGAGAAGTAGTATGATGGGAGACTATCGAGCACACTTTTAACCAACGTCAACCTCCCACCAAGCGATAAGTGTTTGGTCTTCCAATTAGAAAGCCTTCTTTGAAAAACTTCCACAACATTCTCCCAACTTCTCAACCGATTCATATTGGCGCCCACCTTGAGGCCAAGATATGTAAAAGGAAGGCTACCCTCCACACATCCAAGTCTCTCAGCCCCTCTATGCAGGTCCTCCGAATTGGTATTGATCCCAAACAAGATACACTTATGAGAATTAACTTTCAACCCTGAAACAAGAAAGAAACACCGCAAAATACGAGTTAAGTTAGCGATGTTGGCCTCACTCCATCGGCCCAAAATCATTGCATCGTCGGCATAAAAAAGGTGTGTCAACATCGGACCCCCATTAGGGACTTGGATCCCCTCAAAGACCCCGACCGTGGAAGCCTTAGTCATCATCCAATTAAGAGCCTCCATAGCCACTACGAAAAGATAAGGAGACAACGGATCCCCTTGACGAACCCCCCGGAAGCATTGAAACTCTTTCGTCGGCGAACCGTTAACCACCACCGACGCCCATGCCGAAGAAAGAATCCCCCTAACCCAAAGCCGCCACCTATCCGGGAAGTTCATTTGGCCCAAAATCGAGTCGATGAAAACCCATTCAATCGAATCATACGCCTTTTGGAAGTCCACTTTAAAAAACATTCCTTGGGACTTTGAATGCTTAAGCCATGATAGCACCTCATTAATAATAAGGGGCCCTTCTACAATGTTACGCCCCGCGACAAAACCCATTTGAGTTTCCGAGATGATCGAATCCAAAACCCCCTTCATTCTCCTAGCCAAGATTTTGGAGATGACCTTAGAGATGCATCCGATCAAACTAATCGGTCTATATTCTCAGTTATTAACTTCAAGTTACAGCAACGATGATGGATTGATCTTTAGCTAATATGATTCGTTATGGGTTGTGGGCCTCTTCTTAGGCTTCAGGCTGTGTAGTCATAAGTATTTGTTGTAAGGTTGTTTAAAAAATTCGAAATCAAAATAAAATTGAAATTCGAATTGTATTCGAAAATGAAAAACCAAATCAAAGTTCTTATTTGGATTTCGTATCGGATTCTAAACCGAACCAAAATTTCTTATTCGGATTTCGGATCGGATTCGGATCGACTAAAAACTTTATTCGGATATCGAATTAATTAATTAAAATATAATTTATATTTATATTATATATATATATATATATATATATATATTATGTTTTCTATTATTATGTATTTTAAGATTTTTTTCTATTTTGTGTGTTTTTATTGTGAATGTGAACTCTTGTTTTGAGGACATGTTGGAAAATACGTTTTGTTATTTGTTTGATTTATACAATTGCAAACCGAAAACTGATTCGATTTATTCGAATTGAATTCGGTTTATTCTGTTCGGTGATTTGATCCGATTTAGATTCGGATCGGTTCGAAATTGGATTTGCAAAAAAAATTTCCAATCCAATTAAATCGAATCGAATAAACCGAAATCTGATCCGATGAACACCCTACTTTGTAGTGGGTGTTAAGGTAGGGGGTATGGTTGATGTTGTAAGCCTAAGGCTTCAAAGTGTTGAACCAATAGTATATTTGTTGATTGATGATATTCAGAGACAAGAGAATTGGTTGGGTTATCTTACAATGATCAAGTTACAGAGCATAAATAGTGAAACTAAATGCTAAACATGGAAATAAACAACTGGGAAAAACGCTGTAAAATAGCTGTCCATAGTTGTCCATTGTTGTCAACGATCTTAAATAAGGCAAGGAGAAGATGAGGATACCATATCCCATTAATCCCTCCAATCCTAGCATTTTTCTTTTCTAACACCCCCCCTCAAGTTGAATAGTGGGGTTTCCGATATTCAGCTTGGAAAGACAGTTATTGAAGATTCTTCCATTCACAGCTTTGGTTAATATGTCTGCAAGTTGGTTTTCAGATCGGACGAAGGGGAGCTCAACAATTTTGGCTTCTAACTTTTCCTTGATGAAGTGTCGATCAACCTCCACGTGTTTGGTTCGATCATGTTGGACTGGGTTCTCCGAGATTTGAATTGATGCTTCATTATCACACATAATCTTGCATGGTTGTTTGGGAGGGAAGCCAATTTCAGTTATAAGCTTTCGTATCCAAAGAACTTCTGCAAGGCCGCGTGCAATTCCCCTGAATTCTGCCTCGGCACTTGATAGAGCGACTACCTTCTGCTTCTTACTTCTCCAAGTAACAAGATTTCCACCCACTAGTGTAAAATACCCTGACGTTGACCTCCGGTTTCCTTTATCTCCTGCCCAGTCTGCATCGGTATATGCTTGGATTTCTAGATGTTGATTTGATCTGAAGAGAACCCCATGACCTGCCGTTCCTTTGAGGTACCTGATAATTCTCCAAACTGCATCCATATGTGTTACCTGTGGCTGATGCATAAATCGGCTAACAACCCCTACTGCGTAAGCTATATCTGGCCTGGTATGTGAAAGATATATTAGTTTCCCTACTAATTTCTGGTATCTCTCTTTGTTGGTTGCTTCTACTCCCTCTATTATGTGAAGTTTGTGATTCATCATTATAGGAGTTTCTACTGGTTTGCAGTCTAGCATTCCTGTTTCTGCTAGGAGATCTAACACATACTTCTTTTGACATATGAAGATCCCTTGCTTTGACCTTAGCACTTCGATGCCAAGAAAGTACTTAAGTCTCCCCAAGTCCTTCATTTCAAAATCTGAGAACAAATTTCTCCTTAACATCGTGATTTCTTCAACATCATCTCCAGTGATAATCATATCATCGACATATATGATTAGACAGGTTATAAGTTTGCCTCTTTTTTTGAGAAAGAGGGTGTGATCTGAGTTGCTTTGTCGAAACCCATATTTCTTCATTGCTGTAGTGAATCTTCCAAACCATGCCCGAGGAGATTGTTTCAGACCATAGAGAGATTTTTTTAGCTTGCAGACTTCCTTTGTCTTAAATTCATCTGTGAACCCAGGTGGGGCTTCCATGTAAACTTCTTCTTTTAACTCACCATGCAAAAAAAGCATTTGTTACATCGAATTGATGAAGCGGCCAGTCTTTATTAGCTGCTATTGAAAACAGAACTCTAATTGTGTCGATTTTGGCAACCGGAGAGAAAGTCTCAGAATAATCTATCCCATATGTCTGGGTGTACCCTTTTGCTACTAGACGTGCTTTATACCTTTCGATGGTCCCGTCGGGTTTGTGTTTAATGGAGAAAACCCAACGACACCCTACTGGCTTCTTTCCTTGTGGAAGAGTGCACTTTTCCCACGTATTGTTCTTTATTAATGCTCCCATCTCCAGTTCCATCGCATTTCTCCACTTCTGTGATTTCAAAGCTTGTTCGGCAGTATTGGGGATTTCTTCGTTATATATGGCTGACTCGAAGGCTTTAGCATCTCTAGTTAAGTTGCTTTTGGCTAGGTTAGCCATAGGGTACTTAGAACTTCTTGATTGTCGTTCGGGAGTATACCGTTTTGGAGGAACACCACGGTTGACTCTCGGTGGTAGAGTATATCTTTCAGCAGTGTCTTCTTGTATCTGATCATCTTGTGATTCTGTTGGATCTGTTTCTTTATCATTCACAAGTTCATGAGTATTGTCAGTATTTTGATTAGACTCATGGGTTTCAGAAGTACTTACCTCGGATATCGGATCATGGGTTTTAGAAGTACTTACCTCGGATATCGGATCAGGAGGAGTTGGTTCTGTAGCACTGATTGACGCGGATTGCTGTGGACTTAGTGACTTGTTTGGGACATTGTGTTCTATCCCTTCTCCTGACGGTATGTTCCTGAGCCAACTCAGGGTGTCATTTATTTCTTTCTCCCCCTCACCACTGTGTTGGGATTTGTAAAAGAATTCGGTTTCAAGGAAGTCACAATTCATGGTAGTGTATGTGTGACGTTTCCGAGGGCTATAGCAACGGTACCCTTTTTGATTGATTCCATATCCTACAAATAAACATTTTTCTGCACATGGATCAAGTTTGGTTCTATCGGTTTTGGGTATGTGGACAAAAACAGAACATCCAAAGATTCGTGGTTGAAGAGTAAGAGCTGATGGAATCTTAGTGTATTCAGAGAGAGTTTGTAAGGGGGTTTTTAGATTCAGGGCTTTGGTTGGTAACCTATTTATAAGATAGGTAGCGGTTGCAAGTGCTTCAGGCCAGAAGTACTTAGGGGCTTGAGACTCAATTAGGAGAGCACGGGTTATTTCTAAAAGGATACGATTCTTCCGTTCCACGGTACCATTTTGTTCAGGAAGTGCGAGGGCATGAGGTTTGTTGGATTATGCCTTTTGTTTGACAGAATTGTTTCATTTGGGTGTTTACAAACTCCCCCCCATTGTCGGATCGTAGGATTTGAATTTTAGTATGAAACTGTGTTTTGATCATCGTGTAAAATGCAGTGAATTTATCAAAAACCTCAGATTTGTGTTTCAAAAAATAGATCCATGTCATGCGGGTGCAATCATCAACAAACAATAGGAAGAAACGGAAGTTTTGCCCCCCGCTGACCTCTGCGGGTCCCCAAATATCCGAATGAACTAATGAAAACGGTGCATCCACTCTAGTGTTATTTGGTTTAAAGGAATGTCTATGGCTTTTGGCCAAAACACATGTTTCACAATCCAACACTTTATTCGAAGGAAAAAGGTTTGGAAATAATAAATGTAAATAACTGCTAGATGGGTGCCCTAGTCGTCTATGCCACAACCAAGCTTCCCTATTCGTGGAACCATGGGCAAGCATTGTAGTACCTTGTTGAGTCACTTCATCCACATAATACAATCCCTGACGTTCAGTGCCACGCCCAATGATCACTCCCGTCCTGATATCCTGTAAAATACAAAATGTGGGATGCATTAGGACACTACAATTCAATTCTTTTGTTACATGACTGATAGATAGCAATTTATGTGACAATGAGGGAACATAAAGACAATTTGAGAGTTTTAGCGTTGGTGTTATCTCAACACTTCCCCCTCCTTTCACCACCATAACCTCTCCATTTGCCGTTTGAATCTGTTTTCTACACGGTGTAGATTCCGAGGTAATATCCAAAGGATCAAATGTCATGGTATCGGTTGCCCCACAATCGAGTATCCAAGACATTTCTCGTTTTTTAATTCGATTATTTACCATATTTGCAAATCCATCCTCAAAGTAACAAGGTTGATCTTTAGGGGTTGGTTTTAAATTTTCGGAATAGGGGGGTTGGATATGACAACTAGTAAGAAAGTTTGAGTTAAATAAATTAGGGCTTGAGGGATTACCCTCAAACCCGTTACCTTCCCCTGCTGATGTCTCCTCCCCCACATAAATTGATGTCGGCCGTTCTCCTACAAACCCGTCGTACGCTGCTGCCAATCCGTCACGAAAAAGTTCAAGAGTTTTACCCGTCTCTTGATCTGTGTTCGCCGCCGCTAACCCACCAAAAACACCACTGTCCCGTTTCTGGTGCTCGCCGCCGCTGGTAGTTTCTAGGTTGGTTACATCATTTCGTTTCTTGTGCGAAATCATTTTAGGTCTTATTTCTGTGTTCCCTTTGAAAACAGAAAAGAAAAAAAACTCAGTGATTGTTAAAACAAATCAAGGAGATAAATTTATGAATTTGGGTTTATTATTTGTAAGAATCGAATAGGAGGTGTTTTGGGTGAATTGGGTGGGTAGGGAGGTCACGTGAAGAAGCTCTCTTCACTCCGTGTATGTTGCGGCCAATTAAAAAGAGGACGAGTGTAGAGATGGTTGTCGAGATAAGCGGAAAATGATCATAGGATCAGTTAACCTGCTCTGATACCATGTTGATTGATGATATTCAGAGACAAGAGAATTGGTTGGGTTATCTTACAATGATCAAGTTACAGAGCATAAATAGTGAAACTAAATGCTAAACATGGAAATAAACAACTGGGAAAAACGCTGTAAAATAGCTGTCCATAGTTGTCCATTGTTGTCAACGATCTTAAATAAGGCAAGGAGAAGATGAGGATACCATATCCCATTAATCCCTCCAATCCTAGCATTTTTCTTTTCTAACAATATTGTCACATAAGTGAGAATGGGGAGAAGGAATAGGAAGCCTAAAGCTTTTTTTTTTTAGGTAGGGATGGTGCATTTTTCGAGCCTTAGGCTTGGGACTAAAGCAAAACAAAAATAAAAAACCATGAACAAACTCTTAGTTCCCTTTGGTTATATGTAGTTGATCGGCTATTTTCATTGAAACCAATGAGAGGGGGAGTGGAAACTGATTTTGCCTAGAAAACCGTGGAAGCTGGGAGGGGGGAAGCCGAAGCTATACCTCCTACACTTATATGCCCACCATAATGTCCTATAGCATCATGAACATTGTCTCGGTACGTAGTGTGGATTATGGCGCCTCATCTCCTCCTCTTTCTTTATGATCAGTGAAGAGCCTTTAAAGATTATTTTTTTCAAAAAAAATAACCATGAGAGGGGCTTTAAGAGGGACGCTATGACTACACGTTTTGATGACGTGGCTGCCATAAAAGGCCCACATGCCTAACCCTGGGGCTGCCACGTTATCAAAAAGTCTCCACATCATCAAAATATGTACTCATAAAGCCCCTCTCATTATTATTATTTTTTTTCTATAAAAATTTATTTTAACCATCTCCTCCAATCATAATTCAGAAAACAAACACATGTGGAAGGACGCTTTATAGAAGACACGTTGGAGGAGATTGCTATGCAGAAGACACATTGGAGGAGATTGGAACCCAAAGAGCCCAGGGGCGATGTGCCGGGAGCTTTTGTTCCTATGAAGTTTGACATGTAAACATAACACAAAATAATCCTAGGTGATCACCATGATTCAAATGTTAATGTTAAATTTGAAAAAAAATAAAAAATTAACCTAATCCCTCACCTTAGGGTTGAGTGTACAGGACGTTATATGATCCTTATCACGCCTATATTGTACATATATTGATATTGTATAGAGGTGTCATGTGTAAACTGATACAAAACGTTATTAGAATTGATATCACGTGCAATCGATCAAATTGAGACATCATGTGCACATGAAAATCTTGTTATTATTATTGGGGAATAATAAGTGAGAAAAATTATGGCTTAATTGTATAATTTCGCCGTTCAAAAAAAAAAAAAAAATTTATAATTTCGAAAATTGCAAGGATGGGTCGAAATTTTGCATGGAGATGCAAATGCGATGGACTTCTTTAATTAAACATTTATACCTACTAGCATTAAATTATATGCCTGTCGATCTCTCTAGTAAACACATATATTCCCATATTTTTCCTTACATACGCCTATATTTTAAGGTTTGAAAAAGATGGAATGCTTTACATTCTAATCTGTTATCTTTATCTTTACATTACATATCTATATAAACGAGTATATGTAAGGACATGTGTCGGCTCTCATAATAACTCCTCATCTATCACTTTTCGGCCGCTTACTCTCCTTTATTAAATATATCAATATTCTCTCTCCTAAAACATATCGTCGTATTTATATCATTAAAAATAACACATAAATCTTTTCATTGCATTGATTCTATTAAACCTTGATAGTCATTTGAGTACGATTCAATTACATGTCATCGTAGATCATCCACATTTTAAATCATTTATTATTTACCAATTGTAAGATTCAGCCATTTCTTATTTCAGCAGATAGACGATAACGGAGTTAACAGAAAATTAACTTATAGAAGTTGTTGTTTCTAATATGATTGATTAGTTTCGCTCATGTATCACATGGGAAATTCTAACCTAGTGACTTATATGTGACAACAGAGTATACTAAATTATATATAAGGAGTATATTTAATGATCACAATCCAATTTTTTTAATATGACATATACCTATCTAAACCGACAAGGTAACCTAACTCTTTTTAATCTATAAAGATACACCCAAATTGTAATATTAAAGTTAAATTGATTTCTTAATTGCATTTTTCTTTCTTTCTTTCTAATGTTTACGTTTCTCATCAAGTGATGCAACATATTCTCAATTAAAAAAGAAAACAAGGGTTAGAGTCCAAAGCCAAAACGCAAATGTCAAGCCTCTTATTTTTTAGAATTAAAAACTTCAATTTAAAATAATGTACATAGGGTTTTAGTTTTTATGTTTAATTTGGAATCTTATTTTATGCAAGTTGTTGATGAACGTTTAGTTTGAAAATGACAACTTGTGAAGTTTTGATCCTTGGAACAAAATGCCTTTGATTTTGATTTATCAATACATATTGAACTTTGAAAACGAAATCCACTCACCGACCTTCCTAGCTAACATGTCTCTATCCTTTTTAGTTATATTACAAATCATCTAATTGGTTTAAGGTAACTTTAAAAAAAAATATATGAAAGCATTGGTTTGAGATAAGTTGCGATCAAAGTAAGTGTGTTTTGATTATTAGTAAGGTTGTGTGATAGAAAAAGTGGTATCACGTAGGATGTCAAACTAGTGATGATGATAAAAGTTTTTAATGGTGGTTGTATGAATGTTAACTTTAATTAAAAGGAGAAGATAAGTTGTAATATTGTGATTGGAGGGAAAAAAATAAAAAATAAAAATCGTAGCATAAGCCAACATGAGACCACCACGAAACCCCTTCATCATGCCCAGGGGGTGGTGTTCCAAGGCGTTATCACAATCACTGGACCTATCACGCCCTACTGCACACATGGGTAGAACTAGAAAAAAATTTAGGAGGTCCATATTTTTTTACAACTTTTTTCACGGGGTCACTATTATTTAGTTTAATAGAAACATACATAAAAAAAATAGTCCGGATCGGGTTGGTTACTTAAGACAAACACGACACAATAATAAAAGAAATATCGTCATTAAAATTTAAATAATATGAAAAAATAAGGATGATCAACTTTTTTTTATAATAGAGCGCATCAATGTTCATGTATTGATAAATAAATTGTAGATTATATTTGGATTGGGCTATTATGTACTTAGGTTTGAACAAATATTTTTTTTTGAACGACAAACCCTCGGTTACTCGGGGGTCTCATCATGGAAAACGATGCTACTCACGACACGCTACGATCACAGGCCGTGCGAGTAACCAATACCCTCTATGTTGCACATCCATCCCAGAGGAAACCCACCGCCCTAAGGCCCACTGTGGTAAAACCTCTGACCCACATCTATAATTTTTCATTCATCATTATTTTTTTTTTGTGTCTGGTGGGATTTGAACCCTAGACCTCCACATTGGAAGGCAAGGTCACTACAAGAAACTGGGGTATTCACCCACACATATTTTACCTACATTTGACTATATGTAGGTTTATAACTACACATGTTTTTATATGTGTGGGTAACGACGGATGAGAATTTTGTTAAGTTCTTAACAAATAATATATGTGCCTACTAACGTTTACCTACACTTACTTACCTACATTTGTATATATGTAGGTGAAAAGGTAAAAATATGCCTACATATTGACCATACTTTTGTTATGTGTGGGTATGTACCCACACATATACAAAACACAATAATATACGTAGGTAATAAGTACTATTTTACATACACATAATATTATCAAAAATATGTGTAGATAAATGTAGTGAATTAATTTTTTTTATGTTGTTAAAAATGACGTGGCAAATTATGTACCTACACATATTTAATAATTTGGTGTATGTGTAGGTATAAAAATATAGTGACGTGGAAATAATGTTTTTTTTGTTTTTATAATAAAAGAATAAGTAATATTTTACATACACATAATATTAGCAAAAATATGTGTAGATAAATTTAGTGAAGTAAATTATTTTTATTTTATTATAATGACGTGGCAAATTATGTACCTACACATATGTAATAATTTAGTTTATGTGTAGGTATAAAAATATAGTGACGTGGAAAATGCGTTTTTGTTTTTTTTTTAAATAAAATAAAAAACGTACCTACCTACGCATATTGTAAATTATACTTATTTGTTGGTAAAAGTATATTTAGTAAATATTGTTAGTTTTTCTTACTATAATGACGTGAATGATGAGTTTTTTTTCTTAATCACACTCTTCCGTTACTTCGTTCTAAAAACCAAAATGATACCATTAATTACGAAAGTTGTAAATTATATTACCAACCAAGATGAAGATAAATTAATTGTTTTTATAGTTACACAAAATGCCTAGATATACTACACTAGGACTTCAAAAACCATCACCAACAACAGGCCCGGAACATCACCTAAGTAAACTTCACTTGAAGGTATTGTTCCAGCGCCCGTGCTTCACACTCCGCGGTCGCTAACTTCTGCTCCATCTCGAACACCTCTTTGGTGTACTTGTTCACTAACTCCTGCACCAGAAATCCTCCAACACTTTTGCTTCTTTCATAGTTGTGGTCCAGCACATAAGCAAGCAAGCTGTTGTACCGTTTCATCAACTTCTTCTTCACAGCAAGAGAAGATTTGATATCCGCAATCCAGTCGTTATTTGCAGCCCAGCATTCATCAATGATTGTGGCTTCCATTTGAGACATTTTTGTAAAGCTACAAAATAAGAAATCAAAACACAAATTAAAACCAAAAAAATCAAGTTTAAATTTTTTAAAAACAATGATCCCCAAACATGCAAGATTAGATGAATAACCCATAAAGATTTTGGAACTACGGTTTCTAATAATCAAAACAAACAGACCCATTAGGGTTAGGGTTTCAACAAACGAATGTATAAATTTCTAATAATCAAAATAAACAGACCCATTGGGGTTATACGGTTTCAAGAAACTAAGGTATAAATTTCTAATAATCAAAATATATACAGATTACGATTGCGCGCATGGATGTTACTATATCAACTTGGATAGCAATATTTTATTAGATATTAGATTATTATATTAGGGTTAATTAGTATAAGCCCACGGGCCCATAAGATATTTAGGGTTTAAGGTTTGTTCTCTATATATTGTAACCCTGTCTATCAATAATATCATTCAGTTATTTCAGTCATTTCATTATCGTACATGGTATCAGAGCCTAAACGATCCAAACTCTAGTTGTCACCACCGAGTTAAAACCCTAGACAGGGCGGTGTGCCGCCTTCGCCGCCGCCCTGTCCCGAATTTGTTTTTTTTATCCTTCTATTTAGTTTGTTTTGTTTTCTTATTTTCTGGTTCTTGATCGAATAAAGCTTCGTTCTCGATTCAAGATTCTAGTCGCTACTCAACGAAATCCTATTGTGTTGTTATTGTTAGTTGCCTACAATCTGCCGTTCAGAATTTCTTCCGTTGTTGTCGCCATCAAGTACAAACCCTAGACAGGGCGGTGTGCTGCCACCGCCGCCGCCCTGTCCCAACATCGTATTTCAGTGTAGTTTTTTTTTTCTTTCTCTTCTATTTTTCTTCTTGTTCTGTTTGAATAAAGCTTCGTTTTCGTTATAAGATTCCGCTCGTCTTCATCGCAACCATCGTCCTTTGCAACCTATATTTCAATACCGATTCAAGATTTCAATCATTATCTACCACTTTGATTGTCCGTCCGGATAAGGTGTCAAGTTATATGATTTAAAAAAAAAAGAAAAAAAATTTGCCAAGATCGACCAGAAAAGAAAAAAAAATCACAGGAATTGTCTTGGATTTGTTCCAACTCAGTCTCATGACACTTCTTTAATTTCCATAATTATGTTCGATGGAATTGTTTGACTTCTCCATCAAAACTTTACTCGAATTCTTAGAAGAAAAAAATAAAAATCAAAGGAGTTTTCTTGAATATCAAATCGTCGGTGAACGGTGGCGGTACACGAGTAGATCCAACAATGGACTTTAATCAGTTGGTACCGACTCTTCAATAATTTTTTTGGTGTGCCTTTTATATCTCAATTGCTTTTCTGTTTTATATTATTCAGTTTTCATCAGTAACATTGATCGATCATCGGTCTTCGTCATCTTCTTTTTTTTATGTTTTACAGATCTTCTTTCTTATCTACGGATCTACGGATCCAAGAGTCTGCCACTAACCATGGTCTCGGCTTTGCATTCTCTTTTTTTTTTCTTTCTTTTCTTCTTTTTAGTTCTAAAGGTCCAAGAGACTAACGTTTGACCACCGTTATCGATCTTTCTTTCTTTTTCTTATTTGATCTACGGATCTCATCACTCGTTGACAAAGATCAAGGGCCTTTCTTTTCTTTTCCGATCTACAGATCTGGTCTCTTGATATACGTATCCAAGAGACCACCGATTACTAGCCATGACACTGAAGAATATAATTTGGCACATTCAAGCTGCATTGAAGACTTTTGCTAGAGGACTACAAGAACTATGACACGGGAAAATATAATTTGGCACATTCAAGCACAATATGGATTGGTTGATAGAAGACCGGGACTTGGAGTCGAGAACTGAATTTGAAGCTAGTTTTTTTTTTCTTCTAGTTATTATTATTATTTTATGTTTTATTATTTTCCAGTCTTTAGCGTCTGATTTTCTTCCGCTACGACTGCAGGGGAGTATTAGATATTAGATTATTATATTAGGGTTAATTAGTATAAGCCCACGGGCCCATAAGATATTTAGGGTTTAAGGTTTGTTCTCTATATATTGTAACCCTGTCTATCAATAATATCATTCAGTTATTTCAGTCATTCCATTATCTTACATATTTAACGGTGATTCCGTAGAATCTCCATATGTGGAAGACGATCTAACATAAACATAAAGACATTACCTTTTGGTTGACGATGAGAAGACTGCTAGATTCGCCGTATGTGTGGGTGTGAAAGTATGTGTTGGTGAAAGAAAGTTGTGGGGTGAGGGGCGGGTATATAGGCTTTTATAAGGGTAACCGTTCGTTTACCCATTAAAATTTAAAATAAATTTAACAGGCTGTAAAAACTAATTAATGTATATCTAATATTTATTTTAACCGTGATAATCCAATATCTTATACAAATTTAAAAATACTTGCATCTTAATAGTAACAAATAATATATGCAAATAGAAAAAATAAATTTGGAACTTTAAAATATTATACACTAATAGTCTACTACACGTGTAAAGTTTTAATTACTAGGGATGGCAAAAAAAAAACCAGACCCCATGGGAAAACCCGAAACTCGCAACATCTGGGTTGGACAACTGGCCGGGTTCTCGGGTTTCGGGTCGGGAATGTGTAAAATGTTTACTACCGGGTAAGAACAACTTAAAAAAAATAAAGGTTTATAATATAGGTAATATTTTGGCACACAATATCAATGCCACAAATTGATTTTGTGTCAATAACCATTCAATACAGGTTTAGTCAATACAGTTTCAACATACATCTACAATTAAAACAAGCAATCACATGTATAATCAAACACATGTAGCATTAATACTGATCAAAATATAGCCATCTTTGTTTGCAAGAAACCAGAAACCACAACTATTAAAGTATCAGTTTTACCAAAAAGATTAAAGTAGCGGAGATCAACAACTCCAACAGATTAATGTATCAAAGGGCCAACATGAACCCTAGCTAAAACAAACTGAAAACCCACCAACTGTTTATCACTTCTTTCCCACCAACAACTGCTCCCCTACACCTTCAAGCAGTACTTCTTCTCCGGTCAAATCCTTGTGAGCTTTCTGCCACGCGTTGATATCCCACTCTGGCACTATCAAACCGGACTTCACAATTCGATGAGCCATTTCAATTATACACTTAAGTACGGCAGCTGCAACAGATTTAGCATGAGCTTTGTCCTTGGCCACAAGCTGGTTTAGGTTACGAGCTTATTGATGTTTGTCAATATGATTGTGCTATTTTCTACGGAGATAACAAAGATGCCATAGCATGTCCATTTTGTAAAAGTAGTCGTTATGTGCGTAACAAAATTGCTCACAAGAAGCTGCGATACTTTCCGATAACACCTCGTTTGAAGCGCCTATATGCGTCACGCCACACAGCTAAAGACATGCGGTGGCATAAAGAAGTACGACGGGATGAGGATGGAGTTTTACGTCATCCTGCTGATGGAAGGGCTTGGAAACATTTCGATGATATGTATCCTCAATTTGCAAATGATTCGAGGAGTGTACGATTGGGGCTGGCTTCAGATGGATTTAACCCATTTAGCAATATGTCAACATCATATAGTATGTGGCCAGTCATTTTGATGCCTT
>JBCNJP010000027.1:32925659-32954675 GCA_039602395.1 Deinandra increscens subsp. villosa
TGAAATGGTTCTCATTTCCCGATTGGGAAACTGCCACCTTCGACTAATCAGGGTTAATATGGTTCCTAGAAACGTTTGTTATGACATGCTTTGGCCTAATAGGCTAAGGCACTCTCGCCAGAGTGTCTCGGGTAACGCTTACCTAGATAGACACCCTGATTACCAGTGCTTTCACCCTTTCAGTTACTACATGTCCGTTACTAAGGAACCTAACCCGGATGAGATTTAAAAAAAAATTCAAATAAAATCAAGTTCTTAAAATGGCACGTAAGGCACCATTACTAAGGAAAAGGCTAGGAAGCCTGAAGTTGGGTGCATGAGTGTGTGATAAGTGTTAGACTTGAGGTACATCCTAACTAAGGCAAAACAAGACATAAAAGGGCAATCTCTAAACGAAGCATACAATACACGAGGTACTCGTGTTTGGACACCTAAGGCAATAGTCTAGGTCATTCCATTTCTAATAACCTAGTTCCCTATAGCCATGGCTCTGATACCAATCTGTCACACCCCAACCGACGGCGGAAACGTCGGGGCATGATTAGATTGCCCATAAGCTCATGACAACTAATTTAGTGACAATAGTTAAATAACGAATTTCATTGATAACATTGAAAGATAAAACAATACACCACATATTGATAACAAATACAATTTATTTATTAGACTAGGTCCAAAAGCCCTATGTGATAGCATCTTGAAACATCAACATCATAGCCTGCAACATGTATAAAATAAAAAGGGTCAACTATAAATAGTTGGTGAGTAACCACAAGTTTGATACATAACATATATTTGAAAAACATGCGTTACGTGTCATATGATAGAATAAGTGAAATATAACATGCTAGAAGATATTGACAACATGAAAAACTAGGCATAACCAAAATTGCTGGTATAAAATGACAACATGAAATACTAGGCATAAACAAACCTCACTGACATATGAAAGTTTCCCTAACCCGCAGGTTAGACTATATGAAATAATGAAATAGGCTCCAAACACCCAACGCCGAACCGGTCAAGTTGAGTGGGTTGTCAACCGATAGATCTACCTTTGTTACCCCAGGCCTTACGTTAATGTTTATGCCAAATGAAAGACATGACAGACATGACAACCATGACATACTTGACATCCAATGATAAACATGAAAACCTTTGATAAACATGAAAGCCTTTGAAAATCACATATTGATAAATCATGCTAGAAGTCACATAACACATAATTCACACATAGATCACATACGCATGGTAAATGATAAACTTGAAAGACAACACTTTGAAATAGGATACATGTTGCAACCCCAAAAATGAGAAAATGAGAAAAGGGGCAAGGATTACTCACATGGATTAGAAGTTAAGTCCACGAAGCGAAAAGTGAAGGTGAAATGATTAGTCCCGAAGATTCATCCTAAAAGAATAGGAAGGGACGACATGAATATTGGAATGTGGGATTCTAAGCACTTATGCATTTGGGGAATGGGTTTTAATATTATAAATTGAAGTTTGAAAACATGTTAACTTTTAAGAGGAACGATACCTTAAACGTTACCAGACATGCTTTGGCCTAATAGGTTATTCCACTCTCATCGGGGCATCCCAGGTAAGCATCCAGGTCCGACTATGGGATTTATGCGAACACTTATCCTTTGACAGAGACCCCAACTACCGGTGTTTTCACCCTTCCAGTTACTACATGTCATTCGCGTCTCAAGTATCATCACTAAATATGTTGTTAAACAAAGATCGATTTCTAAGTTATTTGAAATTCTTAAAAATGAGTTTATGTTCTCAACCTGAATTACATATTAGAATGATTAAGAATTAGTTTAATTGCTGATATGTGAAAAACAAGCCTTAATCCCCAATTTGTTCATGCATAAAAACGTTGAGTTTTGGATTAGAAGAATATAGATGAAATTGGACATGATAGTTTAGACTCGTTGGGCCTAGCGAGCCTCTACAAGGCTACAACAAGCCCAAAACGGCCTGAGCAAGGCAACACGTCCTAATGACGTGCCTTTGCAAAGCTAGGCCGTCCAAAGGACAAGCCTTAGCAATGCTAGGCGTTCTAAGAACGAGCCTTAGCAAGGCTACCTAAACGAGCCTAAAGCACCTAACTAAGAACCTAAACTAAACTAATTAATTAAGCTAATAAAGCAATAAATAAACGAATAACGAAAGAAAGAAAAGAAAGGAAACAAAAAAAGAAAAAGAAGAAGAATTACCTCAAAGAAGCTTTTCGAACGGGACGAGCTTGAAGGGCAGCACCTCCTCGACGAAAGCATAAAAAAAACACTAAGCACGACACCCAAAGAGGTATTGTAGTTGTGGAACCACCAAAACTTGGTTATTCCACTTGTTTATACTCAAACTATGAGTTGGGAAACTATGAGGGACCTAGAAGAGGTATTTATAGGTGTGTAAGGGATGGAAATTTCGTTGAAGAGGCAATGTGGGATGAAATTCGCGTCTTGCAACTCAACATCAAACATCAAATTTGTTTTTGCGATTCCCGCTTCGTTATAACTCGGTTTTGCACGCGGTTTTCGCCCACGTTCACCATTTTCAGAGTACTATCATAAGGAAGAGAGTAATCTACCATTTATGGTGTTTAGAATTGGGTTTAAATCTTGGATCTTGATGTGGGTCGAGTTTCCGGGTTTTTGAAACATACGGATGTTACAGTCTCCCCTACTTTAGGAAATTTCGTCCCGAAATTTAGTTAGTAGAGACTGTAGGAAAAAGAATGAGGATGATTAAATTTATACCGAAAAGTACACTTATACTTAAGAAATAAATTAATTGTAAACGTTTCCTTTTAAATAGTGATATAAACTTGTGAGTTGTGACACGAATTTTGACACACGACCAGGGCCAACTCTCGGTCCGACACCTAGCCCACTTTTAAAGCACCAACAATGCTTATATATAGGGTGTACCGCAGCTAACCCACCACATCATTGCTACTTCAAAAGCATGCTAGTTGCCTACAAAGAGACTCCCTCACACAAAACAAAAAGCACGATAAAGGTCTTGATAAGGGAATACTTGACACCGCAAGATCCAAACTTAAAATATATAACATGTGATACATTTGACAATGACATGGTTAATGGCGTACACGCATGGAATGAGTATCATGCCTAGAATCAAAGATAATAGATGATGATTCGAAGACGAGAATGCATGATTTGACCAAACAACTTGATCAGCAAAGGGAAAGTCACAGTCTCCTCTACATTAGGATATCCAAACAAGGAGACGCAGAGGATAAAATAAGACGTTGAGGGGTTAACATGTATCCATTTGAAAGTGACGACTTGACTAACTAAAATCAATGTAAGTGAATGTATTCATCAAATTGAAATCAATGTAACTGATAAAACAATCTCGGATTTCAAACAAGAGAACGCGTTCGATTCTGACGAACTAGATGTGTCGCGACTCACACCCAGTCCATCTTTCTCGAAGCGCGGGGTCTAGATGAAATCCAAAACAAAACAAGTTCCTTGCTAATACGACAAGACCTCACGGCTATGACCCAAAATCAATCGCATGGTTAACTAGTATTACATACAATTGACGGTTATAGTTCGTATGAGTCTTGGTTAGCAAGATTGGTAAAACATGTGATAGTTAAAACACGTGATAATGAAAACATGCAATAGTGAAAACATGTGATAAGGTGGTCAGGTGATAATGAAAGCGTGTAAGTTGTAGCAATGATGGCATGAAATAGTGGAAACATGTGGTAATGATAAATATGAAAATTTGTGATAATCAAAACTTGAGGTAGTGAAAACATGAAAGCATGAGATAGTGAAAACATTTGATCATAAAAACATGGGATAACGATAGCACAACGACTAATCATGATAAGCGAACGGTCTACAAGTGGTATGTCAAATGGCATGATTCGAATGAATGGATTAATTTAAATCGAATGACATGAATTTGAAAGTTGAATATCAATTAAGCATAAACATGTAAGTTTGAAATCGTGAATTGAAGGTCGAAACAAGCAAGTTTGAATTTTTGAAATACGCGAATTGAACCGGATGTTGGAATCTACACACAGAATATAGAAATCTTCAAGCTGAGAGTTGAAAACTGTAAACCAAAAACTGAATTCGTGAGCCGAGAGTTGAATACCGCAAGCCAAGCGTTGAAAATCACAACCGAATTCACCATCTGTGAGTCGAAATTCGCAAACCGAATTACTAATCAATTTTTGAATAATGTGAGTTACAAAATTTTGAATAAACACGTTGTGTGTTAACACCACGAGTTTGAATCCATAGATCAACATTAGAAGCTGCGAATTGAGTCCACACATCGAGTATTGTATAAAGCGAGTTTGGAACTCATACACCAAGCATTGAAAACCACAGTTTAAATTTGAAACATTGAATAGCGAGAACATGGAAAAAAGTTACAATCTGTATCGAAATGCGGAATAACGCGAGTCTTCTGAAAGATTGTTGTTTGGGTCAAAATTCCATGAAAATTTGAAAATACGATTCGAGTAAATTCGAACATCGCTAACGAAGGAGATAACAAATTTACCCACGTAAGAGCTGTAAAAAAAATCCAGGAGTTTCACTAGAGGTTAGCCAAAAGAAGCTTATGGCTAGGCACAACCAAGGATTCGAAGATAATGTTGATTATAACTGAGAAGTATCCATACTATAAGGTAGTACATATACGGTGATATCGTCATCATGAATGCGATAAGAGACTAAATGGGAGCAGTAATTACGGAAACAAAATAATTAGAGGTAGGTGGCTGACACAAAACAGTGTGAGGCGATAGGGTGACTTGCCAACAGGAGTAGTACCGGGTAAGTTAATGCGGAAGTCGTCTTGGCGAACGGGAGGAAGACCCAATATGTCTTCGGGAAATACTTTAGGGAAGTTCCGAACGACTAGGATGTCTTGGACTCCCTATTCCTGATTACGAACGTCCACAATGCTGACCAGACAGGCAATGTACTCCTTATGCAAGTACTTGTGGGTTTTAACGTCGGACATGAGCTAGAACCCATGGAATGGTTTATCGCCATAGATTGTCTGGACTTGATTATCGAGCGGGGAAAACGAAACGATCATCGCGATACACATAAGTTTGACATTCGCTGGGGTAAACATGAGTTTGGATAAAAATGAATGTTAAGGCGAAACAGTTGAAACATCGCGCAATTGCAATTGGAATATAACCTTGAATATAAAGGATGAGTTTTTTTTTAATTTAATAAACATGTATAGTTATCTACTTGTAAAGTTATAACGTCGTAAACTCGACGCATGCAATCCCGTAGGCATGTCGACTGGTAAACTCATAATTTTCTAAACAAGTAAATTCCTAAACTTGTATACCTAAAAGTGCAAAACGTGATACTTTGGAGGGGTTCAAAAATAGATAATTTAATATTTTCTAAAACGGGATATCATGTACGTGTGAGTTCGTAGGCTCGTATATGGGTAAACGCGTAAACTCATAAGCATGTAATCCCGTAACCATGCAAACTTGTAAACTCGTGAACCCATCGACAAGCACTCGCTCACCTGTAAATGAGTTAAAAGGAAAAAAAATTACATGATATAAATAGGTTTTGAAATGATGAATGTAAATTGTTTTGAATTATGCATCGAACAATGAAATCAGGAATGAATTTTTTTTTTATATAAATATCATAAGCTTAAAAACCGACTAACTGGATTCAAACGGCAAATTTGACTTGAGATCAAAATGTGACTATGCGCAACTTGTTTGGCTAGTTTGACCGAAGCATTGTCTGCAATGGCCAGCTTTCGACACACATTGTAGGGTTACGTGAATCACCACGCAGGTGTGTCTATTGCGTGTTGGTGCAACATGTTAGGCTATGATTGGAACAATGGGTTACTGGGTTGAGTCTAAAATGGGTTGGCAACAAGATCTGATAAAACAATCAATCGACCACGACTTGAGAATCATGTAATGAAGGTTTTGAAACTAAGCAAGAGCGTTTTATGAACTCACAAGGTTTTGGTTTAAAATGGGATAATCAGATCCATGACACATTTATGGTGGTGAGGAATGACATGAATTTGAAATACAAGGATGATGTGTGAAAAATCAAGAGTATATGAAATCATGAGGGTAACAAATTGATCGTATAAACATCGAAAAATACCCCGAGGATGGAATCTGAAAGTTATGAAACTCGAGTTACTAACTAAATAACAAGGGGTTATTTGAATTCTCAAAGTTGAGTCAAAATGGAACTGTGAACCGATAACGTAAATCGTAGGATAGTGTAGGATGTGATACGCCACAGGAGTGCAACATTATGAAATTGTGAAATAGAAATCACAAGGATGACTTTGGATGTAATAAACACGAAAGGTTTGAATATGGAATATCAATTGACTAAAATATGAGAGGTAAAATATGTAAAATTGTGAAAGTAAGTGTCGATGGTGAAAACTTCAAAAATGCCATTGAAATCACGAAAAGTGGCGTTTTAACCATGAAATATTGAAAATCAAAAGAATATCATAGATCGAAATCAGAGTATAAACCGGATATCATGGAATCGCATGCAAAACAAGAAATCGAATTGACTTGTTTAAAATCAATGAAATGGTTCTCATTTCCCGATTGGGAAACTGCCACCTTCGACTAATCAGGGTTAATATGGTTCCTAGAAACGTTTGTTATGACATGCTTTGGCCTAATAGGCTAAGGCACTCTCGCCAGAGTGTCTCGGGTAACGCTTACCTAGATAGACACCCTGATTACCAGTGCTTTCACCCTTTCAGTTACTACATGTCCGTTACTAAGGAACCTAACCCGGATGAGATTTAAAAAAAAATTCAAATAAAATCAAGTTCTTAAAATGGCACGTAAGGCACCATTACTAAGGAAAAGGCTAGGAAGCCTGAAGTTGGGTGCATGAGTGTGAGATAAGTGTTAGACTTGAGGTACATCCTAACTAAGGCAAAACAAGACATAAAAGGGCAATCTCTAAACGAAGCATACAATACACGAGGTACTCGTGTTTGGACACCTAAGGCAATAGTCTAGGTCATTCCATTTCTAATAACCTAGTTCCCTATAGCCATGGCTCTGATACCAATCTGTCACACCCCAACCGACGGCGGAAACGTCGGGGCATGATTAGATTGCCCATAAGCTCATGACAACTAATTTAGTGACAATAGTTAAATAACGAATTTCATTGATAACATTGAAAGATAAAACAATACACCACATATTGATAACAAATACAATTTATTTATTAGACTAGGTCCAAAAGCCCTATGTGATAGCATCTTGAAACATCAACATCATAGCCTGCAACATGTATAAAATAAAAAGGGTCAACTATAAATAGTTGGTGAGTAACCACAAGTTTGATACATAACATATATTTGAAAAACATGCGTTACGTGTCATATGATAGAATAAGTGAAATATAACATGCTAGAAGATATTGACAACATGAAAAACTAGGCATAACCAAAATTGCTGGTATAAAATGACAACATGAAATACTAGGCATAAACAAACCTCACTGACATATGAAAGTTTCCCTAACCCGCAGGTTAGACTATATGAAATAATGAAATAGGCTCCAAACACCCAACGCCGAACCGGTCAAGTTGAGTGGGTTGTCAACCGATAGATCTACCTTTGTTACCCCAGGCCTTACGTTAATGTTTATGCCAAATGAAAGACATGACAGACATGACAACCATGACATACTTGACATCCAATGATAAACATGAAAACCTTTGATAAACATGAAAGCCTTTGAAAATCACATATTGATAAATCATGCTAGAAGTCACATAACACATAATTCACACATAGATCACATACGCATGGTAAATGATAAACTTGAAAGACAACACTTTGAAATAGGATACATGTTGCAACCCCAAAAATGAGAAAATGAGAAAAGGGGCAAGGATTACTCACATGGATTAGAAGTTAAGTCCACGAAGCGAAAAGTGAAGGTGAAATGATTAGTCCCGAAGATTCATCCTAAAAGAATAGGAAGGGACGACATGAATATTGGAATGTGGGATTCTAAGCACTTATGCATTTGGGGAATGGGTTTTAATATTATAAATTGAAGTTTGAAAACATGTTAACTTTTAAGAGGAACGATACCTTAAACGTTACCAGACATGCTTTGGCCTAATAGGTTATTCCACTCTCATCGGGGCATCCCAGGTAAGCATCCAGGTCCGACTATGGGATTTATGCGAACACTTATCCTTTGACAGAGACCCCAACTACCGGTGTTTTCACCCTTCCAGTTACTACATGTCATTCGCGTCTCAAGTATCATCACTAAATATGTTGTTAAACAAAGATCGATTTCTAAGTTATTTGAAATTCTTAAAAATGAGTTTATGTTCTCAACCTGAATTGCATATTAGAATGATTAAGAATTAGTTTAATTGCTGATATGTGAAAAACAAGCCTTAATCCCCAATTTGTTCATGCATAAAAACGTTGAGTTTTGGATTAGAAGAATATAGATGAAATTGGACATGATAGTTTAGACTCGTTGGGCCTAGCGAGCCTCTACAAGGCTACAACAAGCCCAAAACGGCCTGAGCAAGGCAACACGTCCTAATGACGTGCCTTTGCAAAGCTAGGCCGTCCAAAGGACAAGCCTTAGCAATGCTAGGCGTTCTAAGAACGAGCCTTAGCAAGGCTACCTAAACGAGCCTAAAGCACCTAACTAAGAACCTAAACTAAACTAATTAATTAAGCTAATAAAGCAATAAATAAACGAATAACGAAAGAAAGAAAAGAAAGGAAACAAAAAAAGAAAAAGAAGAAGAATTACCTCAAAGAAGCTTTTCGAACGGGACGAGCTTGAAGGGCAGCACCTCCTCGACGAAAGCATAAAAAAAACACTAAGCACGACACCCAAAGAGGTATTGTAGTTGTGGAACCACCAAAACTTGGTTATTCCACTTGTTTATACTCAAACTATGAGTTGGGAAACTATGAGGGACCTAGAAGAGGTATTTATAGGTGTGTAAGGGATGGAAATTTCGTTGAAGAGGCAATGTGGGATGAAATTCGCGTCTTGCAACTCAACATCAAACATCAAATTTGTTTTTGCGATTCCCGCTTCGTTATAACTCGGTTTTGCACGCGGTTTTCGCCCACGTTCACCATTTTCAGAGTACTATCATAAGGAAGAGAGTAATCTACCATTTATGGTGTTTAGAATTGGGTTTAAATCTTGGATCTTGATGTGGGTCGAGTTTCCGGGTTTTTGAAACATACGGATGTTACACAACCTTATGATGGTGAACTCATGGGGTTTATATAGCCACCCCATGAGTTTACAATTGGGCCCTTAAACCATAATGGTAAACCCAATCTTAAACCCCAAGCCCAATAGTAAACCCAAGTAAACTAGTCTATTAAACTAAATAAACCCTCTAAGCCTAACCCAAACTATTTAATATTACAAGCCTCATAATCTAGCCTCAACAAAGACGTACGAAGCAATTGGGTATGTGGGTGACTTAACTTGTGGGACTATCAAAAAGGGATAACTACCCTATGTTTGGCGATATCTTGCTCATACCATCCTCCACTGCCTATCTCACAAGAAAACTGCGTGAGATGAACTTGCTGCACCTCAATCATCCGCTTTTCATGAATAGGTAAATGGGCTCAACTTTAACTTTTCAAAAATGATATTTGATGGAATGCTGGAAAATCTAAAACCTAAAAGGATCTTTTATATGTACCCCAGATTCATCTAACACATTCTTAATTGTGAATTTCCAAATCTACAAATCTCTGATCAACATCTTGAACTAAAATCTTTTACAAGTAAAACATTTTCTAACATGTAAGTGAACAAAACTGTTTTTCTTGGTAAAGACACATCATACCCTATGCCTAAGGCCAGGACTGCTCCTGGTGACAACATTGTTACACCAACAAGTGTTGAGCCCACACCAGACCGACCATCCTCTTCCACTGATATACAAATTCCCACCAAAAGGAAGAGGATGTCCACATCAAAAACCACACCCAAAAATACCACACACACTCCACAATCATCCAAAAGGAAGAGTACTAGGTCTCCTTTACCTAGACCCTCCACGGGACTACCTCAGAATGAGGGAGATATATCACCTAGGCCACATAAAGTAGATTCCCCAACCCTTATTGCAGGGAATATACTGCTGGACTTGGTTCAAATACCCAACCCACATTCTGCTAGTAAGGTGACTTGCAGTAGTGGTGAAGCAAGTCAGGTGGAAAGGGCTGACACTACTCATGAAGTCCCACTGGACCCTGAGGGCAGTGCCAACATCATTAAGACCCAATCCACGACAATTGTTTATGTTAGGGAACCTATTCAGGAACCTTTGATTGACAACAGGAATCCCAGGTGCCAAGAAACCATGGGTGCTGAGCATGAACAAGGTCGGCTTGTTTTCTCTTCTTTGCTCAAAGATACTGGCAACACACCAGTTGAGAGCAGCATGATACATACTGAATTGACGGTTCGATGTACAAAACTTGAAAATGAATTGGCAGCTCTCCGTGCAATTGTGAGAGCTCAAGGAGAAGAAATTGAACGGTTGAAGGCAGGACAATCTGTGAAAGCCACTGATAGGTAAGGTTGTCAACCATACGTTGAAATGAAAATCACATGTCAAACTAGATTTAATTCAAAATAGGATCTTGCACAGGGTGTCTTCCTCAGATGTTGATGAAGTTGAAAAGTTGATCCGGTTGAATGATGCGTTACATTTTGGATATATTTATATTATCGAATTCCCGCATTTTTAACCAAGCTTTGATTATGTTTTATTGGATTTTGGTGCTTAATTGTGAAATTTTTGAAAAACAGGTTTTGATCGGGTCGTTTGTTGATTTTGGTTGGAGACGCGGAAGAAGAGGCTTGGTGGTGAGCGGATTTGAGAGATAGAAGATTTTGAAGAATTTTTGTTGTTTTTACACTGATGAGGACTGCATTATATTTCATTCATACATAGCATGAGGTCCTCATAGTTCTGTCAGAAAAATGATGAGGACCGCATGGGTTCTCTTCAGTTTCAGTCATGAGGTCCTCATTGAGTTGTCAGAAAAGTGATGAGGACCGCATGGGTCCTTTTCGCACACTGCGCGCGGTCCTCATCGTCGACCAGATACTAAAAAACCCTCATAAACCCTTATAAAAAGGGGGGTGCCGTTTTTCTTGGGGAGAACTCTCCCAATTCGATCAGATCACATATTTTGAGGGTTCTAAGCACGATTTTGAAGAGATCAAGGCTAAAGGAGCAAGGAATTTGGAAGGAAAAGCTTGAAGAATTGAAGATTTCGGTTTAGATTCATCATCCTTCTTAGATTTCTTCCTAGATCTTGATTGTTTTGCCATGATTACCTCAGATTTGAGTTGTTTCATGCTTAGATTCATGATGTTAGGCTAGATTTCTTAGTACTACTTGGTAATGGATTGAATTTGGGTTTTTGTTGACTTTTACTTTGACTTTTCCATGTGAATTGATGTTGAGGCTATGAAATCTGATTTGAATTGATGGAATGATCATATTAGCATGTTTATCTTCTATTGTGATTGCTTGATGTGATTTGATTGCTTAGGATTGAAGAACTTCAACCTAATTTGTGATTTGATCATTGTTTGCTTTGACTTTCATTAGTCTTTGTTCAAATGCATGATAGGAGACCTTCTATATGATCTAGCAATTATGATTTGAGGCTGATCTTGCATGATATTTGTGTTGAATTTAATTGACCAATTTGTTTAGCACATTAGGTGGTTGTTTGATATTGTCGGTAGGTTAGAATACTTGAGAACTTAAGGTTTTGACCCGCTTGTACGTGTTAGGCATCGCTTAGGTTCCATTGACCCCAATTTAGATTTCTACCACGTTATAGGATCCATTTTGAGAGACCTCTCGAGTGGCTTGTGTTTCGTGTGAGTCTGATTTGCTTTGACCTAAGCGGTTTGACTCTTTAGCTTCAACAATCAAGTTAGCTTCCCGGACTTCATTTCAGGATTGCCTAGATAGCGAGGATGTGTCTATAGTCTTAGTTATCCCGGTAATTGCTATTTGAGGGGAGTGTCGCATGGATTAGTCAGTTTAGAAGTCAACTTTAGACCCAGAGGATTCCTTACCAGGTAGTACCCTTTTTCTCATCTGAGTTTCACCTTAGATCCCGTTGCTTTGATTTCTTAGTTTTTCCAGTTACTTGTTTATTTGTTTCTTTACGTTGCTTAAATCATTACAATTGCATCGGTTAAATATTAGTTATGATACATTATCGGGAGTCTGATTACGCGTCCGTGGATTGATACTCGGTACTTATTGATACTATATTGCATACGACGGGTACGCTTGCCCTAGTGTGTGGTTTGGTCACTCAGTATTTACCATTTAAAACTTGACCACATTTTTATATATCCAAATCGACACATCATTGAACAAGTTGATTATCAGCAGTCACTTGCACCTGATGAAGTTGTTCAACCGGATCAACTAGTTCAACTAGATAAATTAGTTTAACCCGATGAAGTTGTTCAACAGGATCAACTAGTTCAACCCGATGAAGTTGTTCAACCGGATCAACATGGCCTTCTTCCTCCGGATTAAATTGTTCAACCGGATCAACATGGCCTTCTTCATCAGGTGCAAGTGACTGCTGATAATCAGATTATCACAAGTGTGATGAGTGATCTGCAAACCACAAATGTGGAGATAGCTCCTAAAGCTCTATCTTTAATGAGAAAAATGATGATTAGGAATACTCTTAATTGCACTGGGTTAAGGAGTGCTCCATCTCTGTCCATCATTCCTATTTTAAAGCCTAGTGATCCATCTCTGCCCATCATTCCTCTTTTTAAAGCCTTGTGCTCCCCCTGATACTCCTGAAATAGAAAAGGTTGTTGAAGCCGATGTTGAAGAAGACAGAGTCAAAGACAAGGTGTTTGCACCTGTTAAAGAGACAAAGCCTGTGGAGCCAAAGACTGAACCTACTGATGAGAATGATTTTTCTGCTAAAGCAATCAGATTCAGAAAAGGAAAAATGGTGATGCCCCAGTACCAATCAGATTCTGACAAGGTGTTTGCAGCTGTTAAGAAGACAAAGCCTTCAACATTCATTCATGATCAACAGGTATCTCTCCCAGAAGATGAGGTAAACATGATAAAACAGGCACTTACAGATGCTAAGAAAGCTGAACAAATAAAAAGGGATGGAGACATGGCCTTGACATTCAAACTACAAGGGGACATGCTGCATTATTCAAATGATAAAGTAATAATGGTTCTGATAAATGAAATCAAGAGAAGGTTTATTGATGAGAAAATGGAAACGATGGACTCTGACAAGTAGACTAGAAAAAGAAGAATGGCCACAGAATCTGACAAGGAGATCAAAGCAGAACAAGAAAAGATTAGACGGTCATATAACCTTCATAATGCCACACTTCTTATGAAGTTCAGAGATATTATCATAGCTAGGGGATGGGCAACTCTTGAACAAGCAAATTTAATGACTGCTAATCAGTTATGCGATATGATGTCCAGGGTTGTTCAAGAGGATGGTGAATTAAAACTAAAGGAAAAGATAGATGCTGATGAAAGGCATGAGAAGATTAAAAGGGAAGAAGAGATACAGAAAATCCTAAAAAATCTATGACAGAGGAAGAAGAACTCTAGATTCTCAAATGCTATTTCATTAAGATGAGGGGGGAGGACCCAAAAAAAGATCAATCCTTCTGGTATTAATAGCTTGAGAATCAGATATTCAAATACCATACATGAATAGAACAAAATCTCAAAGGTTACAGGTGAACCAATACCACCAGGTGCATTTTCTGATCTGAACAGAACCCTAGCCTCACAGCAAACCAGAAGAAACCCTCCTAGAACTAGTAGGCCTGTAAAGCCTCCTAAACCTGTAACATTAAAGCCTCTACCACCAAAGTTTAGAACAGAAAACTTCACACCCTTTATACCACAACCTAGAAGTTGTCATACTCTTCCATCTCCATATCCTCACCTAAACAAACCTCCAAAACCCTCATCTCCACCCAAGGCACCAGAAAAACCCCCCCACCAAGAGAATGAAGTCAGCGGCTAAAAAGGGAAAAGGAAAAGTAATCAGTGAGGAGGATGAATATAGAGATGTCCATGCTGAAAGGAGAAGAATCATCTCCTGGAGGTATAATGATCAAGCCAAAGTATACCTGTTCACAACCAGTTCGGATGAGGTAATAAAGTTTACAGCTGAAGAAGCTATGTACAACCTCACTGACCATGAGTTGGGTGATGTTAGACAGTTACGTGGTGATATGAAGGGTACGTGTTCACAAGAGGACTCCTTAATGCTGAGGATAAACATGTATTTGGATGACTTATACGGGGAAGTAGATGAAGCCACACAACGCAGCATTGACAATCTTGTTTCGACGCTTGAAGTTGATAAGGATGGAAATTTGGTAGTCTATAGAGCTGATGGGTCATTCATAACGCATAGTACAGTTCCAGATCCAGAATGGAGCCAGACTGACAAAACCCGAATCCATTTAATAATGATAACTAACAGTCTTCGTGTGGTTAAGAGAAAATAGGTGACCAACTGGGAGTATAAGAAAGAAACATGCATGTATCACATTTTCACCAGTGAACATGGCGAGACATTTAGAAGCTTAGAAGATGCTCTAAATGGGCTTTTTAAAGCTGAGATATGAGATATTTTCAGGATTGGTGATACTGAGAGCAGAATAATGACACGGACCTTTCATGAAAGTCTCCTATTTTACAAGGCTAAATTTCGGTTACAAGCTATTGAAGAGGAGGACAAGATGGGATCCGGATGAACTTGGCTGGAATAAGAGTTGATCCCTGTATTTGTGTACAATTGCATAAGTTGTTCCAGTTTGTATGTTAACATGATAGTTGTTACAGGTTTATTCATACACTTTTCATCTATAATGACATACACATTTTCAATGAATCATAGCAGACCTCCATTTCACTCATAACTGTGATCTAACATGAAGTATATATTCATATGCTACGTTAGTATATGTTGGCATTTTAATATGGTGGGATGAGATGATTTATGAACAGGATAAATTTTACTTCTTCGGTAAATTGGAAGAAGACAAAACCGGATAAACTACAATTCCTCAGGAAGAAGAGTTCATGAGGATTGCGAGAAGATGAACTAGAGTTCTTCAGGATGAACCGGATAAACTATGGTTCTAAAGTTCTTCAGGATGGTTAACCAGTTTTCATCTATAATAACATACACATTTTCAATGAATCATAGCAGACCTTCATTTCACTCATAATTGTGATCTTACATGAAGTATATATTCATATGCTATGTTAATTAGTATATGTTGGCATTTTGATATGGTGGGATGAGATGATTTATAAACAGGATAAATTTTACTTCTAAATTGGAAGAAGAACAAAACCGGATGAACTACAATTCCTCAGGAAGAAGAGTTCATGAGGATTGAGAGAAGATGAACTAGAGTTTTTCAGGATGAACCGGATAAACTAGAGTTCTAAAGTTCTTCAGGATGGTTAACCAGCTTTCATCTATAATAACATACACATTTTCAGTGAATCATAACAGACTCCATTTTACTCATAACTGTGATCTTACATGAAGTATATATATTTATATGTTATGTTAGTATATGTTGGCATTTTGATATGGTGGGCCGGATGAGATGATTTATAAACAGGATAAATTTTACTTTTAAATTGGAAGAAGAACAAAACCGGATGAACTACAATTCCTCAGGAAGAAGAGTTCATGAGTATTGAGAGAAGATGAACTAGAGTTCTTCAGGATAAACTAGATTTCTAAAGTTCTTCAAGATGGTTAACTAGTTTTCATCTATAATAACATACACATTTTTAATGAATCATAGCAGACCTCCATTTCACTCATAACTGTGATCCTACATAAAGTATATATTCATATGATATGTTAGTATATGTTGGCATTTTGATATGGTGGGATGAGATGATTTATAAACAGGATAAATTTTACTTCTTCAGTAAATTGGAAGAAGAACAAATCGGATGAACTACAATTCCTCAGGAAGAAGAGTTCATGAGTATTGAGAGAAGATAAACTAGAGTTCTTCAGGATGAACCGCGTAAAATAGAGTTCTAAAGTTCTTCAGGATGGTTAACCAGTTCACAATTAAATAAAAAATCACATCTATTCACAATAAAATCTATTTGCAACAATCAAATTTAGAATAAAATCAACTTTTAGATAAAATCTATCTATGTAATTAATGGGGTTAACCAAAACAAAACAGGAGGAAGAGTTAATAAAAACTTTAATATATATATATAGAGTCGAGTTATCCTACATCCAACAAAAACGCTACATCCATTGCGGATTCATCTGGGGCGTCCATCAAGATCATCCAACAGCCAGGATCTATGGTGTTTCCGCCTATGGTGTTTTCGGTGGGGGAAAAAACACCATAGGCGGAAACATCATAGATCCTGGCTGTTGGATGATCTTGATGGACGCGCCAGATGAATCCGCAATGGATGTAGCGTTTTTGCTGGATGTATTTTACCCTAAACCTATATATATATATATATATATATATATATATATATATATATATAGGGTAAGGATCATGCGAAAACACTTTTTATTACGAAAACGCGTAAACACATATTTTAACCTACATAACTTCTTCATACGTTAATGTTTTTTCATAAAATTTGTACCAAAAGTCTTAGAAAGATGTTATCTTTAATTCTGGAAAAAAGTAGAAAAGAATTAACGTTTCGTGATTTTTTCGTGTGCTGCACATGTGCATCATTATCATTAGTACTGCACAAAGACGAATTATCATGCGGAAAAACACTCCTTATGTTAAAAACTTACAAAAATCAGTAAAACATTTATTGTACTAATGATAATGGTACATAGTGCACATATGCAACATAGAATAAAAAAATTAAAAAATGTTATTTTTTGTCTTTAGATCTAAAAATAACACAACTATAAGATTTAGGGTGCAATTTCTTATTGAAAATATTAATGTATACAACACGTATGAGGTTTTTTTTGGTGTGATGCACATGTGCATCATTCAAAAAAATACAAAAAAATACAAAAAAATACAAAAAAAATAACAGAAATATAAGATATATGATGCGACTTAGAAAAAAATATATTAACTTATGCTAAAAGTATGAGTTTTTTTTGCTACGCATGTGCATCACACGAAAAAAACCGAAACGTTAAATTTTTTTTTTAAAATTTCCAGAATTAAAGACAACATGTGTCTAAGACTTTTGATGCAATTTTTTTTTATTAAAATGTTAACGTATTAAGAAGTTATAGAGGTTTTAATATGTGTTTACGCGTTTTCGCAATATATATGTGTTTACGCATGATCCTTCCCCTATATATATATATATATATATATATATATATATAAATTGATCTATATACAAAGATTTTCATCAGATCCTATACAAAGATCTATTTAACTAGCTAAGACCTAGCATCCGACATATAGTCTTCATCATTAAAGAAGTTGTTGCTACTGTCATCAGGAAACAGCTTTTGACCAGGTGGCAATCTCGGTCCCAACTCAGAGGTGTATGTGGAACCCCTGTTCCGGATTAAATACACATCCAACTCTCTCTCCCCCTCTGGTTCCTGGAGATGAAGTTCCATATCCCTTACAACTTCGGCAGTGATGAAATCAGCGTACTTAAGCCCGTATGTGATGGCAGAGGTGGGATCCTCCAGTAAATGAGGAAATAGCCAATCGATGTGTGGTTTAGGTATTGCATCATTTGATTCAGATCATGACAATCAAATGTGCGAATGTCAACATAGTCGACATAATCTACCTTTCCCTTCCACACATCTTGGTCGGCGGCATTCCGGTGGAAATCGCCGCAGTGATGGATCTTGAGGGTGAACCTTCGACCACCTGTAAAAACCCAAATGCAGAGTAGAGAGTAAGTAATTAAAAACATAAAACCTAAATAATAAAAACTTGCAGCCATTGTTGAGTGAAAATACACTTACGGGGAGTCTTGCCGTAGTAGGGCACTAGTTCATTAACACCCCTAATCCTCCATTGTTTACCAAAGGCATCCATTGATCGATCGAAGTTTTTTTCTTGATGATCAGGAGTTCGTACAGATGATTTTGGTGGCGAAAAAGTGGAAATTTAAAGGCAGACAGGCCACTATACCAGCTATGGTGGGAAGAAGTGGAAAAGTCAGGCCACGATAACCGTGTATATTTTTTACCTTTACCACGCAAATCCTGTTTTTACCATGTATATTTATTACCTTTAGCAACGCAAATTTTGTTGATCAATTATTGTTTATGTGATGGAAGTAATTAAATAAGTTCTGGTTAAAATATAAAAATTAACACTTCTGTCTCAATGGTTCTTCTTAATCTTGTAGTGTGTTCCTTTCTTTTGACTGACCCAGGTTCAAGCCTTGTTTACTACAATTTATAATTTTTTGATTGTGTGATAGTGGATGACATGATTTATAAACTGGATAGATTTTACTTCTTCAGTAAATTAGAACAAGAACAAAACCGTATGAACTACCAAGAACAAAACCGTATGAATTAGAATTCCTCCGGAAGAAGTGTTCATCTGGAATGAGAGCAGATGACTAGAACCAGATGACATTTTTAGACTATTGTTTCACTGCCTTGGCGGACTGAGATGATTTATAATTAAACAGGATCAATTTTAGTTATTCATTAGAGAAGAAGAAGAATAGAACCGGATGAACTAGAGTTCTTCAGGATGATTTATAATTAATAAAAATCTATTTGCAACGGAAAAATTAAAATTCATGTATATTTCCGGAAGAACATTCATTCCGGATGAATGTTTATAACCTTTCGGAACATTACCTTTCGCCACGCATATAATTTCATACCGTGACCATTCGTCATCTACTATTTAGTCACACAACCTAATAACAGTGGCCATATGTACTAGCTTTTAGCCACATAACTAAGTAAAAAGCGTGGCCATTGCTCACATTTAACCACACATCATATATACTTAATAGTTTTGTTTTTTTAATATACTAAGTAATAAAATCTACTCTTCCGTCACACAACATTATTTAAGCGTGGTCATACATTCCTTTTTGGTCACACGAATAAAAAGTCATAAAAATTCTGTGGCCATTTGGTGCATTTCACCACTCTTTTTTAAGCGTGACAAATAAGTGCCACATGTTTTTGTAAAACAGTGGCTAAAGCCACTGCACCTGATTGTTGTTGTCACATAAACAAAAAAATATGTGGCTAAAGGGTCCAAAGGCTATATATTTGGCCACGGGTACAAAATATGTGTGGCTAAAACTAGTATTATTTACCTTTGGCCACGTTTTTTTTCAAAACAGTGGCTAGGTGTTTTTGAAAAAACCGTGGCTAAAGCCACTTTATTTGACGTAGTGCAAGGCCAATCTGGCATGAAAAAGAATATGTGCCGGTAGCAAGTACTGGGTCTCTTTTCCCGTCACCAACGATGAGGTCCAAGACACCTTGATCTGTCTTCTTCCACTTCTCAGGTTCCTGCGAAACATTAACGAAGTGGTAACCACATCCAGTATCAAATACCCATGAATTGGAGGAAACAGTAAAAAGTTCAATAACGTGTATTGACATACGTGATGAGCAACCCTTGTTGGGGTTCTTGGTCATCTTTAACTTTGCAAGATGAACGGGACAGTTACAACGCCAGTGTCCCGTCTTGTTGCACTCATAGCAGAGGCGTTCCTCGGGAGGCGGCGCCTGTGGTTTCTTGCCTTTGCCTTCTTTAACCTTCTTGGTCTTGGAGATATTAGTATTAGCAACTCTGAGCACGTTTGGCGTGGTCCTGATTTTCACGTTGGGTATCAACGAAATAACCTCCTCGATCGTCTGTGCCGAACAATTAATCGCAAGAATGCGATAATGTTCCGGTAGAGACCTAAGCACTACATCAAGAGCCATCCCGTCAGAGATGAAGTAGCCGAGGTTGATCAGCCTGTTGCGATATGCTTTCATCAGCATGACACGATCGTATGGTGAGGACTCGCTCGCCATAGAGCAGTTCACAAATTGTGAAAGTGCCTCAGCTCGCTTAGTCATTTGACCCAACTCAAATAAATCTTTGAGTTTACGCATGATGTCATAAGCATTCATCCCTATGAAATTGTACCGATAATCCTGAGTCATGCTAGATAACATCAGGTCAGTGACGTCCTTATCATCGTCAGGTGTGCTTTTGGAGCTCAGTTCGCAAGTTCTCATTTAACAAGTAAGATGGAATACTCGTGATACGGTCAATAACATAGAGTTTCCCGAAGAGCCTTAAAAGGTTCTCAGGGTAGTTTGCCATGCGAGAAAGCCAGTCTCAGTGAAGGGGTCGAGTTGTACCATTGAACTTAATGGAGGTGAGTTTTCATTAGCCTTCTGACATAAGCAAAGTAGATTTTAATTAGTATTTTCGATATTTTATTTTTCTTTAAAAATAAGTTGGTAAAGTTTATATTTAAGAAATCGAGAATTCGTTTAGGCGACATTACTTGAGACCTCCAATTGAGCCTTAGGAGCAAAGCCGTGTAAACAAACTGAACGGGTGTCAATTATGAGACTCAGGTCATAATTCTCGGTATGAGGCCGCTATATACATAATAGTGTATTTTGCGATACGTTTAGCCTCATCCGTGCCCACTTCAGCAATACACACCTATAACGCGGTGTTGAAATACTCCAAAACTACGAACATATATGTCTAAAGCAATAGTAATCCTAAATGGTCGATGTGACGGACACGGTGTTGAAATACTCCAATGTCCTCACCTCAGAAGGTACCCTCGACACCAAGTGCGGTGTTGAAATACTCCAACACTGATGCTCCGGTTAATACGTTCCAAGTTCGACTTGAGATAGGATGGCACAAACTATCAGTTTTTTATAATTACCAGATACGGATATTAATTTCTTTTAATATTTAATTATCGTCAGACACGAACGATAAACCCCATCACCACTCGGGACTCGTAATTTAATTTAACCTAATTAAAGTTACTAAGTTGTCGTGAATGGCATATTGTGTGTTAAACGGCTTTTGGTCTTGATCTCGCTTGAGCCATATAAGCGAGATCATTATGGACTTATTTAAATAAAATTAAACAAAGTATATGGTGAACAACCAAGGAGGCAATGCAGTGCGTTCTTGGATCCGGTTCAGCTCCCACAAGCTTCGACATTCCTTTGGCGTGTGTCCAGTTTTCGAGTCTTGGTTATTTACAAAATTTACAATTACTAAAGTAGTAGTAACCTAGCTCTAAATTTTATACAACTTTGAAACCCTAAAACGGGTCCACCAAAACCAAAAACGAAAAACAAATGGGCCAAAAACATTGGTTCAACCAGAGAAACAACCACGCCACATTACATACAATTATGCAATTAAAATAAGGGTCGGACGTAACACACAATCTAAAATATAATATAGAATTAAAATTTACCCGTAAAATTAATTCTAATTTGCAACTTGGATATTTATCGAAATTGCGAACTACCGGTTACTAAAAGACCGGTTCTGGTTTGCGAGCGGTGACAATGGCTCTGATACAACTGTTGAGTTTTACCGTGGATATCCGGGTTACCGATTTTAATTTTATTAAAATCGATTATTATTTATTAAATTAATTCATAATTAATTTAGCAGGGGAAAAGAATTTAAAACATCGCGAATGCGAACCGTAAACAGGATCAGTCACCGATCGCAACAAACACAGATAAATAATTTATTTAAAATAAATAAACAAAATAAATATCTAAGCGAGTTAGATACCTTGGCGGGATTCGAGCAACCGCTCGAGACACCTGGATTCAACGGACTGTCGCTAGTACGAACTATGACATCTTTCTCGAACCGGCGGATCAGATCATCTACGGTGGCAGCGACAATGGCGGCGGTGGTGGCAGACTTGCCACGGGCGGCGGCGACGATAAAACATGATCAACCGGGATCGCAATAGGAATCGTCCCCACGACGATCTCATCACCGGTCGTAGGCAGTGGCGGCGATACGGTGGTGGTGGTGACCGGCAGATACAACGGCGCGGACCACGACGAGAGGACGGGGTGCGGTGGCCTCGGCTGCGCCGGAAGCGCGAGGACCACTGGCCGGCGATTCGACCGACGACGGACGGCGAGCCGCGTCAGTTGTGGCGCTAGCCGCAACTGCGGCTTTGGTTGCGGCTCGGATGGCGGTGGCGACTCAGGCTCGTTTGGCTTCTTTCTCCAATCTCGAACACACGTTGGCTAAATGGGGAACCATCGAAAGAGGCGATGATCGGTGTTGGCGGTGGAGGTCGATCAGCGGCGGCTCCGAAGGGGAGCCGGCTTAGGTTCGACGCAAGAAGGAGAGAGAGAGAGTTAGGGTTGAGAATTTTGTGACTTATGTCGCAATCCACTCTCTCCCTATTTTATTATAAAAATCGCGGACCGGGGCTTTGACGGACTGGGCCCGGTCACGATCCTATCCAGTCCACCATTCTGATCAGGATGTTAATCCAGTAACAACTAATCAAACCGTTTAATCAAAACACGAGCGAAAACGTTTTGTCATTTAACTAAATAAATAATTATTTATTTAATTTGTCAATTGTTCGTTTTAATACTAATTAACGGGTAATTAGATTTATGATCCGTTGACCCGGGTGTAACTCTTATGGATCAATATCGGGTCGGGTTCGTTAGTTTGTCGGGTTTGGACACCCTTTTTCCAACAAAATCTTCATGGGAGGAACATTTTGATCACTCCTCAAAATTTATCTGGTTTAAAGAAAAACTCAAACGTTTGAAAAATATAATCAAAGATTGCAGAAAAACCATTCCGGATTATAATAAACAGATTTCGAAGATTAAAAAAGAGGTTTATGAGATCGATAAAATGTAAGATGATGGTTATGGTTCGGACGATCTTTCAATGTGAAGAACTGAGTTGTTAAGGAATATTGATTTGATTGAGAAACCGATGCTGTCTGATTTATCTCAAAAGGCGAAGATCGAATGGGGTAAAGAAGGGGATGAAAACTCTAAATTTGTCCATGGCGTCATAATTAATTGCAGACGTCAAATGGCTATTAATGGGCTCAAGATCGATGGTGCATGGGTTGATAATCCTATCGAAATAAAGAGTGCTTTCGTGTCTTATTTTTCTGATAAATTCAAACGGGGAAATGAAGGTAAAGTCATTCACAGAAGTAATCATTTCAGAGCCATCTCCCAAATCTCGAGAAATGCATTGGAGCCCCCCCCCCCCCCCTCTTTGAAAGAAATTAAGATGGTTGTTTGGGATTGCGGGTCGGATAAAGCTCCTGGACCAGATGGTTTCTCATTTGGCTTCATAAGGAAATATTGGGATATCTTGCAGTCTGATATTAAGGATTTCTTAGATGAATTTTTTAGTTCCTCCAAAATCCCGTTAGGTTGCAATTCCTCTTTTATGTCTTTTATTTCGAAAGTCCAAAGCCCTGTCTCGTTTTCAGATTATCGTCCTATCAGTATCGTCGGGGTACAATACAAAATCATTGCCAAGATTCTTGCTAATCGGATGGCGGGGGTAATTGATCAGGTTATTAGCCCGGTTCAATCAACTTTCATTAAAGACCGTCAATTTCTAGACAACCCCCTTATGTTGAAAGAGGTCATCGATTGGTACAGTCACAAAAAGAAAAGGCTTTTAGTTTTCAAAATTGACTTTGCCAAGGCCTCTGATTCGGTGTTATGGGATTACTTGGATACGATGCTTGATTTTATAAGCTTTGGCAATAGGTGGAGATCTTGGATTCGTGCTTGCCTCTCTTCGAACAGATCGTCGGTGTTAGTTAATGGGAGCCGTACTGCATAATTAAATGTTGGTAGGGGTCTTTGGCAAGGCGACCCTATGGCCCCGTTCCTTTCTATCCTTATCATGGTAGGACTTCATGTGCTCCTAGAAGACACCATCGAAGCGGGTTAATTCAGTGGCATTTACATTAGAGGTATTAATCTTTCCTATTTTTTCTATGCGGATGATGCTATATTAATTGGTCAATGGTCCAATAAAAATGTCAAGAACATTGTGGAGATTTTGAAGTTTTTTCATAAGGTGTTCGGGCTCTTAATTAATCTCCAAAAGTTCTCCCTTTCCGGCATTAGCGTTAAGCCTGAAGAGATAAAAAGTATGACGAAAATTGCAGGTTGTAAACCTGCTCAGTTACCTTTCACTTACCTTGGCCTTCCCGTAGGGGCGAACATGTCTTGTATATCGAACTGGGAGCCGATTTTATGAAAAGTTTTCTAAAAGGTTGAGCAAATGGAAACGTAACATGTTATCGGTTGGAGGAAGGGCTACCCTCGTTTCTTCGGTTTTGGGTTCTCTTGGATCGTATTATTTTTCCTTGTTTCCTATTCCGTCAGGGGTGATTAAAAGATTAGAATCAATTCGTTTTAGATTCTCCCGGGGAAGATAACTCTAAAAATCCCCTTGGGTTAAATGGGAGTTCACGATTGCGAGTAAAAATCAAAGGGGTATCGGAATTGGTAGCCTTTATGCGATGAACATAGCTTTATTGTATAAATGGCGTTGGAGATTTGTATCTAACGGAAATGCTCTTTGGGTTCACCTTCTGAAAGCCATTCACGGTCCTAACTTCGGGGATTGCTACAAAGGTAAAGCTTCTAGTGTTTGGCATCGCATTATAAAGTTGTGTGATAAGTGTCATAATCGAAATCTTATACCTTATAATGCGATCCATAGAAAAATCGGAATTGGAAATGAAACGTTTTTTTAAATACATTTGGATTGAGGATTGTCCGCTCAAAATTCGTTTTCCTCGTCTTTTTGCGTTAACTCATAACGAGGATGGGTTTATTAGCAATTATAGGGACGGGTCATCTTGATCTTGGTCTTGGTCTTGGTCTTGGTTTTGGCGAAGAAGTATTAGAGGAGGGGCTGAAGAGGAACAATTTATTAAACTTTCAGAGTTGGTTTCCAATGTCACGTTCTCGAATCTCGAACACACGTTGGCTAAATGGGGAACCATCGAAAGAGGCGATGATCGGTGTTGGCGGTGGAGGTCGATCAGCGGCGGCTCCGAAGGGGAGCCGACTTAGGTTCGACGCAAGAAGGAGAGAGAGAGAGTTAGGGTTGAGAATTTTGTGACTTATGTCGCAATCCACTCTCTCCCTATTTTATTATAAAAATCGCGGACCGGGGCTTTGACGGACTGGGCCCGGTCACGATCCTATCCAGTCCACCATTCTGATCAGGATGTTAATCCAGTAACAACTAATCAAACCGTTTAATCAAAACACGAGCGAAAACGTTTTGTCATTTAACTAAATAAATAATTATTTATTTAATTTGTCAATTGTTCGTTTTAATACTAATTAACGGGTAATTAGATTTATGATCCGTTGACCCGGGTGTAACTCTTATGGATCAATATCGGGTCGGGTTCGTTAGTTTGTCGGGTTTGGACACCCTTTTTCCAACAAAATCTTCATGGGAGGAACATTTTGATCACTCCTCAAAATTTATCTGGTTTAAAGAAAAACTCAAACGTTTGAAAAATATAATCAAAGATTGCAGAAAAACCATTCCGGATTATAATAAACAGATTTCGAAGATTAAAAAAGAGGTTTATGAGATCGATAAAATGTAAGATGATGGTTATGGTTCGGACGATCTTTCAATGTGAAGAACTGAGTTGTTAAGGAATATTGATTTGATTGAGAAACCGATGCTGTCTGATTTATCTCAAAAGGCGAAGATCGAATGGGGTAAAGAAGGGGATGAAAACTCTAAATTTGTCCATGGCGTCATAATTAATTGCAGACGTCAAATGGCTATTAATGGGCTCAAGATCGATGGTGCATGGGTTGATAATCCTATCGAAATAAAGAGTGCTTTCGTGTCTTATTTTTCTGATAAATTCAAACGGGGAAATGAAGGTAAAGTCATTCACAGAAGTAATCATTTCAGAGCCATCTCCCAAATCTCGAGAAATGCATTGGAGCCCCCCCCCCCCCCCTCTTTGAAAGAAATTAAGATGGTTGTTTGGGATTGCGGGTCGGATAAAGCTCCTGGACCAGATGGTTTCTCATTTGGCTTCATAAGGAAATATTGGGATACCTTGCAGTCTGATATTAAGGATTTCTTAGATGAATTTTTTAGTTCCTCCAAAATCCCGTTAGGTTGCAATTCCTCTTTTATGTCTTTTATTTCGAAAGTCCAAAGCCCTGTCTCGTTTTCAGATTATCGTCCTATCAGTATCGTCGGGGTACAATACAAAATCATTGCCAAGAGGAACAATTTATTAAACTTTCAGAGTTGGTTTCCAATGTCACGTTCTCGAGCGATGTTGACAAATGGTGTTGGTCTCTTGATGGTGAAGATGAATTTTCGGTAAAAGCGTTGAGAAAGCACATCGATCGGATCCATCTTCCTAATGGTGTGTTTGCTACCAGGTGGCTAAGGTACGTACCAAAAAAGTCAATATTGTTATATGGAGATTATTTTTGGATCGTTTACCCACTCGGTTTAACTTATCTAAATTTGGCATTGAGATCACGTCTATTTTCTGCCCCATTTGCAACAACGGTGTGGAAACTAGTAATCATGTGTTCGGTGACTGTGATCTATTTGTAAAAATCTTGGCTCGGAGTGGATTGTCTCAACCCGGTCAATCCTTTATCTCTCTATAAAGGTATTGAAGATCAAAAGCTCTCCAAAATAAAGAAAGAGTTGGTTTTAACGATTATCTATACTACATGGTGGCTCGTTTGGAAGAAAAGAAATTCTTACATTTTTCGTCTGACCAATATCCGGTACGGTGATATATTTAATTAGATTGTATTGAGTTCTTTTATGTGGTTTTCGTTTAGGAATCGTAAAAACTCGATTCGATGGACTGATTGGATGATAAATCCTTTACTATCTTTGTATTTTTTGCTCGTTTATGAGCTAATTTAATAAAACTCTTACTGTCGTTTCAAAAAAATTGTTTGCGAGGCATGCAAATAAATAAAACATGATGCTATCGCGTTTGTTTGTTTTGTTATTTCCTTAGGTAAGGCCGCGAGCTCGAATCTTCTCTGGCACGACGCATTTCACTTCCTGCTTATAGTTTTTATTTCTTTCGGTCTTTCTTGTTTTATTTTTCTAGTTTGTTTGGTGTTAAATAATGATAGACGTGTTTTTTTTCTTCTTTTAGAATAGAGTTGATTGTAATGAAGTTGTTAATGAGATATCTTACCTACTACTCAAGGTCATGAGTTCAATTCTCATTCGGCTCATTATCTCTCTTTTTTTTATCCAACTTTTTATAAATTTTCTTTTCGGGTTTTGTTTTACTTTTAGATGTGTGTTTTAATATTAACAACTTAGATTCTTTGTTAGGTGCATGGTTGTAAAAATCCCGCCAAGACTCCGACTAATCACTTAGCGGCCTTTAACCGATTAGCGATTAGTCACCGATTAATCATGTCAAGGAGGATTAATTCCCGATTAATGCCGACTAATCCCCGATTAGTCGCCGATTAATCCCTTAACACTCGTCGACCGCCGAGCGGTTTTTACAACCTTGGTTAGGTGCTTAAGTATTTATTTTTACTCTATGAAAAATTAATTAATTCCACAATAAAGACTGAGATCGTTATAGATAAAAAATGTTGCTTTTTACTCTTTTATTTTACGGTTATTTTTTCTTTTGATAACTTCCAATTGTAAGTTTCTTCCTTGTTTGTTAACAGGTAAAAATGACGATTTTCGTTTACTTTAAGCTAGTTAGTGACCCGGATGAATACCCAAGACTGTGATATAATAAGAATTATACGAAGTAAAATATCAAAGCTTCTTTTCTAACTATTAACATGATCTTCAGAAAGTCCACATTTCTTTTATATTTTCTCACAAACTTCAAAAGTGAATAAATTATAAGTTGTATACCCCCATTAATAAAAACTCATAAAGAAAAACATACTTTAGAGTTCTAAAATCAACTTTACACAACTGCATCCATATAAATTATTGGACCTAAGCATTTACAAAAACAAATAAACAACATCAACTACAAAAAACTCAATGATGCGTTTCATCAAAACACATAATCTACATATTAAACATGACACACAATATTTTCCCAGTTATAGAAGCCACCTCCACTTAAACAAATGTGGAAATTCTCTAATCTAGAACATGATAAAAAACGAAACAAACAACAATGCAGACTTCATGTGTTCAATTCAAATATACTGAGCTTTCATAAATAAAATTAAAAAAAGGGTTATTGGCTTAGATTGATCCTAACTATTAATTTTTGGCCGGGAACACTCCCAACTAACGAATTAGCCACTGCCACTCTCAACTTTCAACCTATTTTCTCACACCACTCCCTCCGTTAAAATCTATTAACCCCGTTACTTCTACGCCTACGTGGCATTTCTGTGTTTTTTATTTTAAATAAAAAAGTTATTAAAAAATCCCCCCTGTATCTAATCTTTTAAAACATCGACCTACAAGAACCCTAATTCTCTAATCGACTTGCTCTCTCAATTCTCCATCTTCGTCTCTCCCTCCAATCTCTAGCTTCTTCGTTCCTCCAACCTCCAGTGACGAACCGATCGTCGACGGCCTCCTCTGGATCAACTGAAAACAGTCATCGATTTTTAAAAGTAGACATGAATGGAACCATCTACTGCCACCATGAGTTGCCTTCAATTCGACGATTTGCGGGTCGTAAAAGTTTGAGAATGGGGGAAGAATTCTATGGGTGTCCTTTGTCACACCCCCAATTTCCACTAACGGAGTATAACCGTGTGGGGTGTGATCCAGACCAGGATCCCAGACTTTAGTTACAACCAAGCCATAACAGTAAAAAAAATAAAGATAAGGGACTTTTAAATAAAGTGAA
>JBCNJP010000027.1:32955175-33040852 GCA_039602395.1 Deinandra increscens subsp. villosa
ATATATCTACAAATTGCTTGTAAATCGTAAAATTTAAACTTGGATTTTTAACGATCATACGATATGATATTAACTAAAAGTAGAAAAACATATGGATTGAATCAAAGTTTATTGATCTAGAGATGTATGATTGTTAAAGAATGTGAGGAGAGAGGGATGTTGATTCAACGATCCGAGTTAAATGGTTAGTGCTATTCGGCTTTATGATGTTTGAAAGTCTAACCGAAACCCAACCCTAATAACAATCAGTTTAATTGGTTACAGGCAACTCGAGTACAAGTTTAATCTGGTACGTGTGAATTTGGATTGGGTGGGTTAGTTGGATACGGATAAAATCGACAGGCTTAGCAACATGGCAGGTTAGCAAGACACTAGGTCATAACACTCAAATGTGTTTTGAAGCCATTGGTTACTGGTAAGACCACAATTTAAAGTTAAACGTGCTTAACTGGACTCAGACAACCAAAAGCGTATCCGTGAACAAAGCCAACAATGTTGATTGTTTTGAGGGACGGATGTCAAACGGAGAATAAGGTCTAGACGGCTAAGTCAATGAGAGAACAGAAAACCGGCAATTTTTAGATTCGTTTTCACAGTTTTGGAAATTTCGGAAAGCAGCAGGCAAGAGGGCTGGTAAGGTTATTGAGAATGAATGAAAGGTCAGTAATGGCGGAAGTTGGAGCACTGCAGAAAGACATTGATAACCCACTGAAAGCTTTTCCTAAAGATGTGGCCCCTGTTCCAGGAAATCAGATGCTGCATGTATGAAAGGGTTACAGAATAAAAAATAAAAATAAAAAAGACTTATAATTCTGAAATCATTCATGGATCCCTAAATGAAAGAGGTAATTGTTGTATCAATTTGACCACAAGATTCAACTCTACAGCAATTTTGTTGAATATTTGAATGCATAACAGTAATTCAAGCTTCACTTTCATTCAATATCCATGTAAACCCATTAAGCATATAATTTGTTCAAATTCTATACAAACTCTATCCCACCTATTAAGCATATAATTTTCTTTTCTTATATTGTCCTGTAAAATTTTTATAAAAAAATAATAAATAAAAAATACCTTTTCTACAAGAAAACTTACAAAAAGTAAAAAAAAAGTAAAAAATCATCACTTTAATCCTATAAAAAAATCAAGATAACTCAAGTTTATGCTAGAGCAATAGTTCAAGCTCGGCTTCATCTAAAATCATCACGGGATGCACTGCAGCACTGGTCAAATTTAGAGCTCGTCGCAGCTTTCTTGGGTCAAAAATTTCAACCTTAATCGCAAACACTGAACTAACTGGTCTATGATCAGACATCCTTATCTCGGCTCGATTGTAACATAGTTGTTTTATGCCTTTTCCCAGCCATAATATACGGTCACACCTGCATATTTGAGTTTATTTAGAACTTGATGTAGAGACTTTTAAGGTAAAAAATACTGCTTTTCAAACAGTCATTCTATGAATATTGTGACAAATGACAAATTTTGATCCCAAATTCCACTTTTATCAGAAGTTCTTAACATTTCACATCAAAGTTTATAAGTTTGGAAAAACAATACGTTTGACCTTAAAAGTCAAAGAAAGTGTTATGTAAAACTGTAAGTTTGCATTTAGGAGCGTCTTGAGACGGTAAGCTGAAATAGTATGTTTGACACTAAAAGTCAAGCTTACACAATCCATAAAGTTAAAAACATCAACATATTATTACTTGTGATACCCCATTTCTGTATCTTGATACCCAGAGACATTTTGATGCTTGAGGTCAAACATATTGCTTAAACAATTAAGAAATATTGTCATGAATCTTAATACCAACAACCTTCCTTTTATAGTTTTATAATATGTGTTATATATTTTAATGAAATAACAAAAAAGATTCTCAGACATTTCAATATCCAGAATTATATATTATTTTGAAAAGCACCCACTTAGACCACAAAGGTCAAACCCAACATTCTAAACAAACAGTAGAAGTACTTACCATTAGGGGTGTCGAAAATACCCGAACCCGATTAACCCGACCCAACCCAAACCCGAATAAGGTAATTAGGGTCGGGTCTAATAGGGTTTAAAAAGCTTAATTGGGTTAATCGGGTTAACCCGACATACCCGAATTATAGTTAGGGTCGGGTTTCGGGTTGATTTTTTTAAAAAAATCGGGTTTCGGGTTGACCCGAATAACCCGAATAGGATAACTGACGGATAAGAAATATTATAATTTAAACCATCTTTATTGTTTGGTGTTTGCTGTTTTTTAAATTTCTTTTTGTTGTTTGAATATTAAACTATTTTTGACAATGAACATGGTTCTGAGTATGAGTTTGCTTGCTGTTCTTTCTATTTCTCTTATACTCTAGAAAAAAAGATATCAAAATATCAGTAATAGATTAATATCATAGAAAATCAAAATATTTTATATACGTTAAACAAAGTAGATATTAATTATATTTTATACATTAAAAAGATAGACACAGATTAAATTGATAGAAGACTATATTTTATATATTGAAATCGTTAATTTTTTCTTAAGATTCACGTATTATGATTTTAAGTGATTGTGTAACACATAATTTGTGTTTGTATGTAAAACCCGACTAACCCGACTGGCCCGACCCTACTAACCCGTAACCTGGCTAACCCAAACCCTATAACCCGAACCTTAATAGGGTCGGGTTGCGGGTGAGATGTTTTTATTTGGAAAACCCGATTAACCCGACCCTAATAACCCGAAACCCGATCGGGTTGACCCGATTAACAGCCCTACTTACCATGCTGGTGTTCTCCTCTTCTCCCCTTCTTTCGTATTTTCACCTACGTATCGATCTGAATTGGCTTCATACTTGTATGTCGGTGGGAAGTCGATAACACCCTCTTTCCATCCCTCAAATACATGACCCCTTCTCAATTCTTTACAAAGCTAAAACAAATAAAACACCCTACTTAGCTACATAAATTAATCACATGCATTTGGTATCACCATACTCGCAAGTGACAATTTCGACCTGTTTACTTAAAACGGGTCCACAGGTAGGAATCTAGGCAAACCGGTCAAAACTAGCCCAAACTATTCTCAAACCTTTAATACAACCTCCTAAATTGGTTTAATGGAAGAAAATGAAAAGTTATGTTACTATATTAATATTATAGCTTTGTTTCACAAAAAATAAAAAATAAAAATAAAAAATTATAAACATAAGATATAGATCAGTACCTGATCACTATAGAGCAGTTGGTTATACTGCTTCATGGAAACGAGCTTTCTGACTTCTTCATCCGGCTTATTGATACGATAATTTAGGTCACCAAACCAGAATATCTGACTGTTTGATAAAACAGGAAAAGTTTACAAATCATGAATTATAAGAATGACTGTCAAAGACTAAAAGGTAGCAGAATCTTGATAAAATCATAGTTATTTTCAAAAACTGCTTACTCATGACACGGGATTGTTTGAGGTTGATCGGTATCTAAAACAGAAGAGAAACGGGTACGTTTTAAGATCTCAGATACATTTGAATTTCGTCTCTCTTCATCCCCAACCTTGTGTCCAGAAGTCAAATGAGAACAAACGAAGCATAACCTTGTTTGATAAAGAGACATGCTAATAGACACTGATCCCTGAAACATAAAAATAGTTATCAATTTTGACATTCTGAATGAATCTCATGGTAAAAAATCTTCAGTTGGCTGAGTCAGACTATTAATGAGTCAATTGGGTACTTGTTTTCGTATGGACGGTGTTGAGTGGACCCAAAACACTCTTGTCCAGTTGTAGCGTGTTAAACAAAAATACAAAGATTATTTACTTCCAAAAGGTTAAAAGAATTTGAATAAAATGATTTTAGGAGGATATTTCACTTGTTAGACTGGTTTCATTTTACACTCATTAAAGATAAACATAACATGAATCGACCCGTTTGTAGCTAAATGGGTTGAACTTGTCACCTCTAGTGACTTGACTTCCTTGACTACATGAGTCGAGAAAGAGCTTAAGTTACCTTATTGCCCATGTATCCCATAAGCCCGACTCCAACGGGGGAAACTCTTAAGTTGTTTATATGTCTTCGGAGCCTTTTCCGAACCCAAATTGAAATGTATATGCCCACCATCTGCTTACTGACAATCCTTACATACCTGATAAATTTCCTCGATAATATTAACCATTTTGCATCTGGCAAAATAAACCAAACAAAAAATAAAAACATTACCTATGACTTGTTTTTTCATGACAAACCAAAGAAGTCGAATCATCATCCTCCAATTCTGTTGGATCTTCAAAATAATCATCTTCTTCTTCCAACACTTGTTCTGAGGCATCATCAAATGAGTCAACCATGTCCGTCCGTTCTTGATGCTCGGTCCAGAGCAAACCCAAGTCACCTGAGCTATGGTGCACTCTTTTTAACCCACCACCAACATCTAGTGGGGCCAACCAATCAGAACTTACTCTTGCAGAGCTACTTAAACTTAATACCCTTCTTAGCTTAGCACCAGAAGAAACAACTTTTGGTGTTATATCCAAGGCTTTTTCAGGCCAATTTAATATATTAATCTCTTTTATTTCTGGAACACTCATCTTGGTGATGCCCAAATCTCCATTGTTTTTCAAGATTGGAGAAGTTGGAGCACTGTAGCTTTTATGTATTGCCACTTGTTCTGGTGATTTGTTCAAAGCTTTTCGAATTATTGATTCCCATTTTAATATCGGCCTTCGAGTTTCAGCTCCCAAAACATTCCCAGCACTTAAAGGAACAACTTCCTGAAAACTGTAAAGTAATTCTTAATTCAAAAGAAGGTACTTCAAATAATTAAGTCAAACTAGTTACTTGCAACATTCATACAGTTGATCACATGACTTTTAATAACATAGTAATTGAGCGCATCTAGCTTAAAGAATTGGTACTAATTCTGAAGTTTAAATCTCATATGTTTGACCTCAAAAGTCAAACTCTTACCCAAGAATGTAAATATCAGCTGGTTGATGCATACAAAGCCACTCATCTATCTCAAGATCTTCATCTGGGATCCTCCCAGCTACGTTCCATGTGCCAATTGTCATCCTGATAATAAAGAAATAAAAATAAAAATATATTTAAGACGTTTCGATCGCAAGAAGCAAGAAAACCAATATTTCTGATATTCAAGAGCCAAACCTCACATCTTTTGTTTTAATATAATGAACACGCATTGTCTCCGATTTCCCCCTCTTATGTTTTATCAATCCTTTTGCAGGCATCCCTAGATTCACAAAACTATTACATAATTAGATGAAGATTCGATAGATCAAAACGAACCAAAAGTTGAAACACAAAAAAAAAAAATATATATATATATATATATATAGAAAAAGAAATATCACCATCTGAGTTAGTAAATGAAGACATGTTTCTCGGTGTTCTACGGGCATAATTCTTATCAAACTGCATTCTTTCTTCTTTACGAGAGCAAACTGTGAGAAAGTTGAGAACAATAATGATGAGAAAAAACAGAAAAGGTGTTTACAATGGTCCTTTTTTTTAATTTTGAGGTTCTTTTTTTTAAATATAATTTGTATACCATCATCTTCACTTTCAGTCTCTGTATCAACTTCATCTTCACTAAAATCATGATTTTGTGGCTGAATGTTAAACCATTTCTTCATCACCATTGATGGCCAAAACGCCTACAAACAAACACGGTCACATCCACCTAAAAATTGCAACTTTTGCCATTTTTCACCTTTGAAAGTAATAAAGATTGCTTAAAACATACCTCAGAGCGCTTCCCTTTTCGGGCTTTCATCTTCCAAGAAACAAAGAAAGTCAGATTCCTTTTTGCTAGTAGATTTTGCAAGCACTCAGAAAGCTATCTATGTGTGTATATTGTATATATAGGGAATCAATCCATTAATAATTTTTGTTCCTAACTCATCTTTCACCGTTGATTTTTTATCCAACGACTACAAGAAGCAAGCTAGGCATGCACAAGTTGGCCACCTATTATATGATATCATATCATAGTAATTTAATAAAGACCAGAATAGCCCTCAATCACATCCAAGATATTTCATTTTCACAAACCCATATTTGTTTTTTATTTGACAATTTGAGTATAAACAATGATGAATGGATTTATCTCGCAAATTTGTGCACAATTTTCTTGTTTCTTGTTTTTCTTTTTTTATAGAAATGATTGTTATTTGTCATAAGAAGACAAATGAGATGGTTCTAAAAATCAATAACTATATGTGGTTAAGATAAATAGAAAGGACATAAGTTATGGTCAATTTTACAAACACCCACAACCTCAACTTGCATGAAAAGTCAAATCTGCCATCTCTATTTGGTCACACCTAATATTCTTTTTAAAAAATACATAAAAAATATGATCTTGTTGAATACAGAGATGAAAGCAGCAGAGGGACACAAGTCATGTTAAAAAAATAAAAAACTAGATATCACTTTCATACAACTAATACACATTAGAAATTTATGATTGATGAAACACACTCTTTTAAGTTTCAACAAGAGTGTATTAGGCCACATAAATCATTCACCTTTTTAATAATTGGATTTTGACCTGCATAAAACATGCAACTTGGGATTATTTAATTAACTACTATATTTCAGTGTGTACATATTGGTCTTCTATATTAACAAAACACCGATTAACAAAACACCGACTTTATCTTGATTATGGTCCCCAATTGAAGCTAATGACATATCATTGGTCACCCAGCAACAAAAAAAGTTAGTAAATCTAATCAATTAGATTAAAAATGGATTTGATACAGACAAAATTAGATATTGATTTTTTAATAAAGAAAATGCATACCACCATGACTGGTAAAGATATATGGACCCACTTGCAATAAGAGTCATAGTTAGGCAAAAAAAAGATAAACGCCTAAATTCACACAACAAAACACAACACATTATGTATCATCATATCAATCTTTAGGCAATTGGGTGTTTATAAAGATACCAAATTTCACAGCTGTATGATGTTTGGCAGGCTGGTCTGATCACCCAGAAACACATAAAATGACCTCTTGAATTATAAAAAGTAAAAGGACCCATGTATGAATCTATTCATAAAAAGTTGTAATGAGGAGCACAGCACTATATGTGGAGGTTAAAGATTGACTAAAAAGTAACATAAAAAGGGGGTTTTGTAAAAACCCTAATTAATCCTTTAGTTAATCATAACATCTTGGAGACTGAAAGGGAAATTCTTGTTGGGTTTCTTGATATTCATGTTTTAATACCTAACAAATGGAGGTCGGAGGGTGATTGGGAATTGAACTCTGGCGATAAATACATAATGCAAATCAAAATCAAAAAGTAGTTATGATAAGAACATATGAAGGTGGGTGGGAAGAAAGGGTTGTTACTTTTTATTCCATGAGATTGAATATCGGAGCATTATATGAATAAGACGAATATGCTAATCTTCTCCAGTTGTGTGATAGCAACCGGCAGGAAGTGGAGGTGGGGTAGGGTTGAATCTTTTCCTTTTCCTTTTCTTTTCTTCTAATTTGGGTGGTGCCGGTGATGGTGCCACGGTGGCGATTGTGGTGATGTTTTCATCCATATGGTCGACTCAATCTCAGTTATTAACTTCAAGTTACAGCAACGATGATGGATTGATCTTTAGCTAATATGATTCGTTATGGGTTGTGGGCCTCTTCTTAGGGTTCTTAGGGCTGTGTAGTCATTAAGTATTTGTTGCACGGGTGTTTAAAAAATTCAAAATCTAAATAAAATCAAAATTTGAATTGTATTGGAAACCGAAAAACCAAAGCAAAGTTTTTATTCGGATTTCGTATCGGATTCTAAACCGAACCAAAATTTCTTATTTGGATTTCGGATCGGATTCGGATCTACTAAAATTTTTATTCGGATATCGAATTAATTAATTAAAATATAATTTATATTTATATTATATAATATTATATATATATATATATTATGTTTTCTATTATTATGTATTTTAAGATTTTTTCTATTTTGTGTGTTTTTATTGTGAATGTGAACTCTTATTTTGAGGACATGTTGGAAAATACGTTTTGTTATTTGTTTGATTTATACAATTGCAAACCGAAAACTAATTCGATTTATTCGAATTGAATTCGGTTTATTCTGTTCGGATCAGATTTGATCCGATTTAGATTCGGATCGGTTCGAAATTGGATTTGGCAAAAAAAAATAAATCCAATCCGATTAAATCAAATCGAATAAACCAAAATCTGATCCGATGAACACCCTACTTTGTAGTGGGTGTTAAGGTAGGGGGTATGGTTGATGTTGAAGCCTAAGGCTTCAAAGTGTTGAACCAATAGTATATTGTCACATAAGTGAGAATGGGGAGAAGGAATAGGAAGCCTAAAGCTTTTTTTTTAGGTAGGGATGGTGCATTTTTCGAGCCTTAGGCTTGGGACTAAAGCATGACAAAAATAAAAAACCATGAACAAACTCTCAGTTTCCTTTGGTTATATGTAGTTGATCGGCTACTTTCATTGAAACCAATGAGAGGGGGGAGTGGAAACTGATTTTGCCTAGAAAACCGTGGAAGCTGGGAGGGGGGAAGCCGAAGCTATACCTCCTACACTAATTATATGCCCACCATACTGTCCTATAGCATCATGAACATTGTCTCGGTACGTAGTGTGGATTATGGCGCCTCATCTCCTCCTCTTTCTCTATGATCAGTGAAGAGCCTTTAAAGATTTTTTTTTCAAAAAAAAATAACCATGAGAGGGGCTTTATGAGGGATGATATGACTACACGTTTTGATGACGTGGCTGCCATAAAAGGCCCACATGGCCTAAAGCCCCTTGGGGCTTTTGGCTGCCACGTTATCAACAAGTCTCCACATCATCAAAATATGAACTCATAAAGCCCCTCTCATTATTATTATTATTTTTTTTTCCTATAAAAATTTATTTTAACCATCTCCTCCAATCATAATTCTGAAAACAAACACATGTGGAAAGACCCTTTATAGAAGACACGTTGATGGAGATTGCTATGCAGAAGACACATTGGAGGAGATTGGAACCCAAAGAGCCCAGGGGCGATGTGCCGGGAGCTTTTGTTCCTATGAAGTTTGACATGTAAACATAACACAAAATAATCCTAGGTGATCACCATGATTCAAATGTTAATGTTAAATTTGAAAAAAAATAAAAAATTAACCTAATCCCTCACCTTAGGGTTGAGTGTACAGGACGTTATATGATCCCTATCACGCTTATATTGTACATATATTGATATTGTATAGAGGTGTCATGTGTAAACTGATACAAAATGTTATTAGAATTGATATCACGTGCAATCGATCAAATTGAGACATCATGTGCACATGAAAATCTTGTTATTATTAATGGCGAATAATAAGTGAGAAAAATTATGGCTTAATTGTATAATTTCGCCGTTCAAAAAAAAAAAAAAAAATTTATAATTTCGAAAATTGCAAGGATGGGTCGAAATTTTGCATGGAGATGCAAATGCGATGGACTTCTTTAATTAAACATTTATACCTACTAGCATTAAATTATATGCCTGTCGATCTCTCTAGTAAACACATATATTCCCATATTTTTCCTTACATACGCCTATATTTTAAGGTTTGAAAAAGATGGAATGACTTATCTGTGACAAGAGAGTATACTAAATATATATATAAGGAGTATATTTAAGGGTTATCGGCTTCAAATAATCCTAACTATCACTTTTCGGCCAATAACACTCCCAACTAACGAATTTCCCTCTGGCACTCCCAACTATCGACATATTTTCCTTCACCACTCCCTCCGTTAATTTTCTTTAACCTTGTTAGTCATCTGCCTACTTGGCCACAAGCCACGTAGACATCCACATAATCATTTTATACCATGTAAGACAGCCACATAAGCAGATGACTAACGGAGTTAAAGAAATTAACGGAGGGAGTGGTGGAGGAAAATATATTGATAGTTGGGAGTGCCACAGGGAAATTCGATAGTTGGGAGTGTTATTGGCCAAAAAGTGATAGTTAGGATTATTTGAAGCCAATAACCCTATATTTAATGATCACAATCCAATTTTTTTAATATGACATATACCTATCTAAACCGACAAGGTAACCTAACTCTTTTTAATCTATAAAGATACACCCAAATTGTAATATTAAAGTTAAATTGATTTCTTAATTGCATTTTTCTTTCTTTCTTTCTAATGTTTACGTTTCTCATCAAGTGATGCAACATATTCTCAATTAAAAAAGAAAACAAGGGTTAGAGTCCAAAGCCAAAACGCAAATGTCAAGCCTCTTATTTTTTAGAATTAAAAACTTCAATTTAAAATAATGTACATAGGGTTTTAGTTTTTATGTTTAATTTGGAATCTTATTTTATGCAAGTTGTTGATGAACGTTTAGTTTGAAAATGACAACTTGTGAAGTTTTGATCCTTGGAACAAAATGCCTTTGATTTTGATTTATCAATACATATTGAACTTTGAAAACGAAATCCACTCACCGACCTTCCTAGCTAACATGTCTCTATCCTTTTTAGTTATATTACAAATCATCTAATTGGTTTAAGGTAACTTTAAAAAAAAATATATGAAAGCATTGGTTTGAGATAAGTTGCGATCAAAGTAAGTGTGTTTTGATTATTAGTAAGGTTGTGTGATAGAAAAAGTGGTATCACGTAGGATGTCAAACTAGTGATGATGATAAAAGTTTTTAATGGTGGTTGTATTAATGTTAACTTTAATTAAAAGGAGAAGATAAGTTGTAATATTGTGATTGGAGGGAAAAAAATAAAAAATAAAAATCGTACATAAGCCAACATGAGACCACCACGAAACCCCTTCATCATGCCCAGGGGGTGGTGTTCCAAGGCGTTATCACAATCACTGGACCTATCACGCCCTACTGCACACATGGGTAGAACTAGAAAAAAATTTAGGAGGTCCATATTTTTTACAACTTTTTTCACGGGGTCACTATTATTTAGTTTAATAGAAACATACATAAAAAAATAGTCCGGATCGGGTTGGTTACTTAAGACAAACACGACACAATAATAAAAGAAATATCGTCATTAAAATTTAAATAATATGAAAAAATAAGGATGATCAACTTTTTTTTATAATAGAGCATCAATGTTCATGTATTGATAAATAAATTGTAGATTATATTTGGATTGGGCTATTATGTACTTAGGTTTGAACAACTTTTTTTTTTGAACGACAAACCCTCGGTTACTCGGGGGTCTCATCATGGAAAACGATGCTACTCACGACACGCTACGATCACATGCCGTGCGAGTAACCAATACCCTCTATGTTGCACATCCATCCCAGAGGAAACCCACCGCCCTAAGGCCCACTGTGGTAAAACCTCTGACCCACATCTATAATTTTTCATTCATCATTATTTTTTTTGTGTCTGGTGGGATTTGAACCCTTGACCTCCACATTGGAAGGCAAGGTATATCCACTCCACCAAATGGTGGGGGATGTTTGAACTATTACTCACTATGTGCTTGTCAAGACTATTAGCCAATTCAACTATGAACTAGAAAAATATAAAATGTAACAAGCAGGAATTGAACCCAGGTCAGTCAAAAGGAAAAATGCACTAAACCGGATTTAGAAAAACTATTGGGACAAAAGTGTTAACTGGCTATATTTTATTCGAAACTTATTTAATGTCTCCTCATCACAGAGTACAATATTTTTAAAACTGTACATATAATTTGCACTTTACGTACGAGGTTGAGAGGGTCCATATGGGCCTATTACAAGTCTGCCCATGACTACACATGTTCTAAGAGTGAATTAAGTGCTTCCCGTCAGGGTATGTGTGGGAATGGACGAAGACCCCGTCGGGGTATGTGATGGAACTGATAGAGAATGTCCAGACCCTAATTGAGGAAGTAAAGTTGTCTAGGGAAAATGATAGGTGGGATTGGGGTGCTACAATGATTGAGGATTTCGAAGTTAAACACGTAAGAGAATACGTTGAGGACCAATTCTCGGGTGAATTTGATGCAAAATTCAAGTGGCTAAATTGGTTCCAATCAAAGTTAATGCCTTCACTTGGAGGGCAAGCTTTGGGAGGATACCGGTGAAAGAACCATTGATTAAGAGAGGGATTCAGGTGGGGGCGAAATGTGTTTGGTGCAACTGTAACTATGAAACTGTGGATCATCTTTTGGTCCTATGTGAGAAGGCAATGGAGGTGTGGGATAGGGTTCAAAGGTGGTGTCGGATCCCGTCATGGAGAATTAATTCAGTGAAAGGAATTTTGGAAGAGCTAAACAGTTGGGGTGTTATGTAGCCAAGGAAAAAAAATCATATATGGAATAATACAAACAACCATGTGGACTATATGGAAATCCAGGAATAGGAAGACATTTCAAGGTGTAAACACGAGTGCTAGGGACATGTTTGGGGATGTTAAAGCCTTCTCTTTCTTATGGATTAAGAATAGGAGTAAGTTAGGGAATATCACATGGGAACAATGGGATAGTTTCAATTTTCAAAAATAATATATATATATATATATATATATATATATATATATAATCAGGTCGTAACAGAGTTTGGAGGTTTGCTTTTGTCTTGATTGGGCCCTAGGGGGGGGGGGGGGAGCTATGCGTCAGGAAGAAATAAAGCTTTGGGTTGGTGTCCGTTTTACTTTCGTGGTTTTTTTCTCATTTAGAGGGCATGTGTCATCTGGGGGGGGGGGGTGTTTTGGGGGTTAGATGATCGGGTGTTATCATATGATTTTATAAATTGTGCAGGGGGTTAAAGTGAGCCTGGGACAAATCCGGGTTAAGGCTAACCAAGTTGGTCCAGGTGCTGATGCTGTTATCGTCACTTAATGTCTTAAATATGAACCGTTATGGGTGGGGTGGGGTGGGGGGGTGGCTTCATAAGGGTGCATGTTATTATTCTGGGTGTGTGTGTTTCTTGGGGTGACAAAAGCCACTGTCATGGGCAGGGGGTACCTTGGCGTATGTTATATGTGTGGGGATCAAATATATGTGTGCAATGTGCGTCAGTGGCTTATTGTCTTCGTTTGGTGTCGGATATTCCGAAGTGCGTGAGTGTGTGCTTGTGTGATGCAAATTCTTGTGTATTCCATCAGTCCGAGTTGGGTGGTTTTTAAGACTGAATAGAATGGGTGGGGGTGGGGGTGGGGGGGGGGGGTGGGCAAATTGACTTTGGGGTGTGTGTACTTGGTGGATACATAAGTTCGTCTGAACCTACATGGCGTGCATTTTGGCGTTGGGTGGGATGGGGGGATGAGGAGGGTTTGGGTTTTAACATACAGACGACTAAATGTATTTTTTTTTCGTGTTGAAATTCGTTTCGTGTGATTTCGTTTCGTGTGGTGTAACGCTGATGGGCTGGGGGTTTTCAAAATGGGAGGGTTGCATACTAATATGCGATATAAGTCTAAGGGGTTAAAAGGAACAAATCAATGGGGTTGGAGATTCATTATTGATGGGGACGGTAAGGCCCTCAAAGGGACTTTGTCTTGTCAAGGAAGTTGTGAATGGAAGGGTTGAGGCGCTTGTATGAGAATTGGAAAATCAAGTGGAAGGGCTAAGGTGATTTATGGTTGTAACATCCCAGAATTTATAAATGCATAAAGACGTGGCTAATATGATAAATACATATGATTTATGTGTTAGATATCTAAACATGATAAAACGGGTAGAAAATGCATATTTACCCGTTACCGGGTAATAAATTGATAAAAGATGATAATATACGTATTAATTGATAAATGAGATAAGGAAATGAGGTAGATACGTGTTTTATATCAAAATAAATGATATATATGATATTAGCATGAAAAACGTAATGTTTATATGATAGAAATAAATAATAACCGGAAGAAAATACCTTTACATGATTGCGTTATATGAAATACATGTGTAAATATATGATTAGGATGGTATGAACGCATGTGAAATATTCATTTGAGATATATATATATATATATATATATATATATATATATATAGGGTTAGTTTCAAATGAGAACTTTTTTCTTTGAGAACTTTTGAAAACCATTCTGAGCCACTAATTTTCAGGGGGGGGGGGGGGGGATTTCTTTATATATAATTTGTGGCTCAAAATGGTTCTCAAAAGTTCTCAAACACATTTGGTTCTCAAATGATCCTCTTCCTATATATATATATATATATATATATATATGTGTGTGTGTGTGTGTGGAAATACGTCTTAGAATAGTTAAACATATAGAAAGTACATAATAACAATTAATTATAAAAATAAAGGGGCTAAAAGTGTAATATATGTAAAGTTATGCATACTTACGAATATTATACGTGTTTATAATTATTATAAGTACCCCGAGGCTTAAAAAGTATTAGAAATATATCCTAAAGTGATTCGGAATATAAAATAATAAGTGTTGTAAAGTTAGAGGGGCTAAAGTGTAAATTAGTGAAATATATATATATATATATATATATATATATATATATATAAACGTATGTATACGTATATCATCAAGCATGTCCCGAACCTTAGAAACTTTTATAAATATGTCCTATATGGTGAATAAAATGATAGAACAGTAGAAGTTAAGGGGGTTAAAATGTAAAAATAAAGCTCAGGGACAAATTCTGCCAATATGGAAAAGTACCCCGCGGTACGCGAGGGTACCTTCGCGGTACGCAAGTCGCACAGCAACCAGATTCAGCCATGGGTCGACTTTCTCTCCAAGTTTTGACGAAATTGACTGCCCTACGTGTCGAATCCGGCCGATTACTCACCCTAGGACGTGTCTAGATCTAGTTGCGTACCTAATCACTATAAAAGGAGGATCAAACAACTCGAAATCCTCACCAATTTCTCATATTTCCACTCTAAAAACCCTCCTATGAGCCGCAACCTTCATCTGCCAAATTCGACCCGATCATTTAGAGTTAGAAGCTCAAGTTCAGCAGTCAACCGTCATTAGGTATGATTAACAATAACCTATCTCAGTTTTTTATAATATTGCTTCTAAATATGATTTCTAAAAATTGCATAAAAATTAGGGTTCTTGAGCTTGTTTTGATGAAATTGGGTGATCGGGTGGGAATTAGGGTCTAGATTTTTGTAGGTAATCCTAAAATAATGTATTTTAAGAATGCCATAAGTTTTTTTTCATAATTGGAAAGGTTTGGTAAAAGTTTTGTAAACGGGTCAAAATTAGGGTTTTCATAACGTGGTTCTGCCCAAATTGAGTAAACGGTGTTGAATTAAGCTTTGATATTTTAAAGCATATTATAAATGTTATAATGGATAATACCTTAATTTGGTTTGAAAAGAAATTGAGTTTTGATAAAGAAACGATAAAAACGGGAAATTAGGGTTTGTAAATATGATTATTTAATATAAAATAATCCAGAGGGTGTGTGGACTTGATTTTTGGTATAGTAACGTGTTTATATATATATTAAACATATATGAGTTTAAAATGGATAAATAACAAAGTATTAAAGATACCGAGTTAATCGGATATTTAGAAGTTCGTGCGAAACGGAAGGGTAAGCGCCTGTACTCTGGGGTTTCTGGCAAAGCGGGGGTGTCGCATAAATCCCAACTGAGAAATGACAAACCTCACTGGGCGATCCCGGAGTGAGCGTTTACTTATAGGAATGCACGTCTTCATATTATCAAATGATAACTGCCTAAAGGGCGTTTTGGTTATTTCGACCTTTAAAAAAGGGATAAACTTAATAACTGTATGATATTAAGATAATAAGATGTTAAAATAAACATAGGAAGTGTTTATTATGTAAAACGTTGCGTTAACGCCATACGATACGCAAATTAGGTTAAATCGGAATCGTTGCGGGAGTTCTGTCCAAGTAAACCAGTTAAAGGGATAAGGTGAGTTCTATGAGCCCACTCTTAAATATTTTAAATGATTTAAATGCTTTCGGGATGATATACATACAAATGTTATAAAATACATCTAAATGATTTATAACTGAAATGTTGCCTATCAGAACTATAGTGTTAAACTGTTGAATTGCCTTTGAATAAATATATATCAAATTGCCAAGGTGCTAATTGATAAATGGATAAATTAAACTATTAAAATTGTTGTTGGATTGATATATATATATATATATATATATATATATAATTATATATATATATGAAGTGTTATGAAAATGCATATACATGAAATATCTTGAATTGATAAACTGTTAAAAGGCTTTTGGGATAATATATATAAATAAATATATATATGATATGTTATGTAAATGATGTTAAATCATTTGTACGTGTTATAACATAATTATAATATGATATGTGCTATATTTGCTTCGAAATTAAATAGTCAAGTGATAAAGGATTTATTAGCAAACGTTATAGTGAATACATATGATTATATGAGAACAGGTGATGCATTCGCTTTATTATTATGTTGTGGATACGCCGCTGGTACTTCCTATATATAAGCATAATAATATTAGTTTTCCGGTATATCTGAAGTGTGGAGTATACTCCTTGTATACATACACCAACGGTAAATTGGGGGATGTTCACTTGTTGCAGTATATGAAGACCTTATCACTATTTACTAATAATCTTAAGTCACTTGGGTATTTACCTAAGGGCGGGTAGTAGTACATGGGGAGTTAGGAGGTAGTGTTGCTCAATGGGATTAGAGACCACTATAAAAGAAAGGAGGGAAAAAGCTATTGGCCGTTATAGGGAATGCCCTAAAAGGGTAAACTAGGCAGTAAGCAAATAGGGGAAGGCGGTGCAACTGTCCGTTACAGGGAATGCCCTAGAAGGGTAAACTCGGCAGTTAGTAAATAGGGGAAAGTGGGGCGACTGACCGTTATAGGGAATACCCTAGAGGGGTAAACTGGTAATAAATGTTAGGGTTGTAGGAAGGGATAACGGGATAAATGGTTTTATAGGGGGTGTTTCCTGTTAAGGACTATTACGTGTTGTATAATTGTGATATATATTATACTTGATAAATGTTTGTGTCCAAAGGGACCTTGCAGGTCCAAGGGTTTTAAACCTCACACTAAGGTAAAGCTTTTAAAATATAGAAATCACGAGCGTAAGCTGACCTTTTCCAAAAATGTATGTATCACAGGTCAGGGTGAGGCTTCGACTAGTTATGAGAAGGCTCTGGTGATAAGGTATTAGACGGGCAAGCTATCAGACGAAAGGAGAGTTTTTGCGAGATGGCATAGTTATAGCAATAAAATGTAGCAATAGTTAGTATCTCCTTATGTACATTATCTCTTACTTTGTAGTACTAGGCATTTAAATAAAAGTTTTAAAATTTCCGCTGCTTAGTTATCTCTGTTGGTACCTTGTGTTTATGAGTAAATACGATGCGTGACCCCTTCTAGAGCCAAGTCTGGGAGTGGGCGTCACAAGTTGGTATCAGAGCCTTGGTTTAAGAGATTTAGGTACTAATGCAGTATCTAGACTTAAACTAGGACTCTGGGAAGACGAAGTAGGATGAGATAAGGAATGTAGATGCCAACCAAGTTAGTTTGTGCCTATAGAATTGAGATTTCATTAGGGACATAATAGGTAAAGTACCTAGAGTATGTGAAGTGTGGAAGAAACCTGATTGCAATTAGCTACTGCAATTTGATATTAGCCACATAAACATACCCTAAGTCTTAACTATTGTATGCCCAAGTGCGGAGAAAGTTATGAGATGGTGTAATGTTTGATCAATGAGGGAGATGATTTAAGAACCGATTTTAACTTAGAGTTACCGGTAAAATGATAAAGAGAATAGTAGACACTTAGAAGGATTGTGATGAAAGTAACTGGGTTTTTGAACACATCATAACTATATAATCACATTGGTAGCGGTACTTATCTGGTTATCATGTATTCAAAGTTTTGGGACTTTACGTCACATAAATTCTGAAATGTCACTCACCTGGAATGTAGGATGATAATGATAAGAGGCGGACATGGTAGAGGTAGAGGTGCCGGCAGAACAACCGGTGTAGGAAGGCGTGCGTGTGCGAATCACAAACCAAAGAACAACGCAAGAGCTAACGTCTTTACGAACGAGCAAAGCGCAGCTATGGTGGCATAGATGAATCAAATGTTCCAGGCGGCTTTTCCTAATCTAATCGCTTAACTTCATGGAGCTGCTGGTGGAGGTGCAAATGGAGCCGGAGGAGCCGCTGGTGATGCTGCTAGAGATGCGGCAAATGCCGATCGCGGATGTTCTTTCAAATCGTTTAGTGGATGTAGGCCTCCGTCATTTGAAGGAAAAAGAGATGCAGGTTCGACTGTTCGTTGGATTCGAGAGATGGAAGCTGTGATAAGTATTAGTGAGTGTCGTTCAGATCAAGCGGTGAAGTATGCAGCCTATTCCTTCAAAAGAGAAGCATTATTCTGGTGGGACTCTATTTTACAATCCCGAGGCGAGAAAGCTATTGCTGCTATGAGATGGAATGATCTGAAAATGCTAGTAATGACCAAGTTTTGCCTGAAACACGAGTTGGAGAAAATTGAGATTAACTTTCTGAAGTTAGAAGCGGGTACTATGACCCATCAAGAGTTCACGAGCAAGTTTGACGAAATGGCAAGGTTAGTGCCAAGGTTGGTGACACCCAAGGAAGAAAAAGTAAAGAGATACGTTCAGGCCCTTCATGCTATTGTAAGGAAGATAGTCAGACCTTATGTTCCAAAAATGTACCAAGAAGCAATTGACATCAGTGCTATGGTCTATGAAGAAGAATATGGCGACAACGGAAGACCGGGAGAAGTTAAGAGGAAGATATCTGAGACTGGAGAAGGTTTAAAGAAGAATAACCGAGATCTTCACAAGAAGAAGAAAGATTCAAAAGGCGACAAGCCTAAGTGTTGTAATTGTGACAAGTATCATCATGGAGAGTGCTGGGTAAAACCAACAAGTTGCTATAGGTGTGGAAAGGAAGGACATTACTCTAACAATTGTCTGGAAGCTAAGAAATGTTATGAGTGTGGAAGCCCGGGGCATGTTAAAGCAAATTGCCCTAAGATAGTGAAAAACCCGATACCATTGAGCGCAGTTCCAACTTCAGGAACCAAGGGCAAAGTTTATACCCTAACTGCTATCGAAGGACCTGGTATGACCTCAAATACATTTCTCAATAAATAATGCACGTGCTTTTATGTTATATGCTTTATCGAATAGTTTTGTGAATTGCCTGGTAGACTGTTAGTTAGGATTGAGAATCCTTTAGATCGTAAATGCCTTAGAAAAATGAACGTTAAATGTTAGAAATCGTCTGAGGATTTGGATATTGCAACAGTAGTGTCTACACACAGGAAATGGAAGCATTAAACGAGGTTACACACAGGATGTCCAACTAGCTCATTGGACGTAAATGATAAATAGTCATAAATTATATTGACTTTGTTGTGGTTAGAATAGTAATGTCATCCTACACTAGGCTAGGACTAGTACACCTCTGGTTGTATCAAGGGTGTGGTAGATACGCCACTAGTACATCTTATATATATACACCTGAGATACAACGAGAAGTGGACTAGAGATAGTCTTGTGTAAGTAGATAGTACGAGCCACAGTGAAAAACAAGGTTAATAGAACTTACGGATATAGATCACTTATTAGTAAGCAAGTGAGGGACTGTTGAAATTCAAGAATAAAGATCAAGCCGTGTAAAGTATAAATAGACGTTCAAGAAAATGGAGCATCAGAGGTCTCACGGAGACACGTTCTTCCAAGGAGTTAGCTAATATATCGTCTGAAAGATCGATGCAGTTTTGAAGCGAACGAGTCAGAAATGATATCTTTCGATCGAATCATATTACATATCAGATTATTGTATATAGAAATGCGTATTGCGGTTCTTAATCTCAACTAGAGGGAAGAACGGGTCAGAAATGATATCTTTCGATCGAATCGTGTCAAGACGCTCCTAAGTCCTAAATGCAAACTTACAGTTTTACATAACACTTTCTTTGACTTAGGAGCAGAATAGTTCCTATATATGTCCTCTAGGATCATTTCCTATCTAGTAATGACCATAGTAACATAAATTAGTTTTTAGTTATTAATATATCACATAAAGACCTTATTGTTTAATTATTTGATATGTTATACACAAACTAAAGACATCTAAAGGGAAGAGCGGAACACATCATGTCTTCAGTGGATATAAACAAACAGTTCACAATTTCTAGCAAAGTAGCAGATGCATGACATCAACATTCTTCTATTCTTCTACAGGGGATTTAAAGTACAATTTCTTTATTTTGTACCCCTCTAACTCGAACTTACAAAAAATATTGGAAACATTCCTATATATGTCCTCTAGGATCATTTCCTAGCTAGTAATGACCAGAGTAACATAAATTAGTTCTTTGTTATTAATATATCACATAAAGACCCTATTGATTAATTATTTGATATGTTATACACAAATTAAAGACATCTAAAGGGAAGAGCGGAACACATCATGTCTTCAGTGGATATAAACAAACAGTTCACCATTTCTAGCAGTGTACATAAAGAGAAAGGAGGTTCACCAGTTCACTAATTTAGCATGCTCCCACAATCATTTAAGAAGGTAAATAACTAATTTAACATAAAATGAATGGGTTGAAATGAATGGAGAGGATTTCTACAATATATACCCATTCCTAATTAATTCCTGTATGAAACGAAATTTTATCGATCTGTAACTGTAATTGTGCACAAATACAGGGATCCCAAGTTAAACGTATATCAATAATAAACAAAACAAACAATTTTATGAAAACATATTGTAATTAATGAAATGGAATAACTTGACAATTACCGTTTCCTGAACTGATTGGTCTCCCAAATCACGTGGAACTTCTGAAGAATCACTAGCGCTGTCTGTTGAAGCTATTCGTTGTTGAAGCTCCATGGAAGATGTGAATGATATGGATGAGAAGAAGGGGGGGGGGGATTGTTCAAACTGATAATAAAACCCAAAATTAATATAAACAATATGTATATTAAACATAATTAAACCTAAAATTAAACATAAACATATTAAACATAAAATTAAACATAAACATAATTAATTAATTTATTAAGTGTCTCCATGTGGCTCCTCCGGCGGGTTCTTCTTCAAGATGAACTTCATCATCCAGTTCGTAAAAGTCTTCAAGTCACTCTTCTTGTGGGTTTGCAGGTTCTTCTTCAAGATGAGCTTCATCCTCTTGAGGTGTTGAAATAATGAGATTGTGAAATTGTACGAGTACATCAATTACGGTTGACATAACCGTAATCCTTTAAGCAGATCTGGACGACGATCGGAGTTAAAAGCCCTAACAAAATTATGTTTTAATATTAATTTTATTATTTTCTTTTAAATATAATAAACAAGATTTTAATAACACGTGCCTTGTGGCCGTGATAACGCAACTACAAAAAACGGTGACATTACTAAAACACAACTCAAAAATAAAAATGATAAATTACTATGCAATTCAGAACAAAAATACGAAAAGACCGCCATGTTGCCAATTTCTCATGTATAATAATTTTGTTTCCAAAAATATTAAACGGCGTCCAATTAGGATGGTGAGGAGCAATTAGGACCAACCAGACTCAATGAGGACTAAATACTGACAATTAGCGTCATTTAGGATACTTTAGTGAAGACCAGTTATGGTCAATTAATATGGTCAATGAATACGAATTAGGACAAATTCAATGAGAAGGTCGATTATGCTCATAGGACCGATAAGGACGGAGCATGAAGGAAGTGACTAATGAGGATCGATGATCAAGTATGACCAATTAGGACTAATTGGGGCCAATAGTTTGAATGAGGACCAATGATACCAATAAGGGTAAATCAGGGTTAGTGATGGTCGATTAAGACCAATTAGGTTCAATTAGGGTCAATGAGGACCCATTAGGACCAATGATGGTCGAATATGCTCGATTAGGACCAATAAGGATGAATTATGACTTATTAGGGCCAGTTAGGACCGATGAGGGCCAATTAGACGGAATAAGTACCAATATGGCTCAATTCGGGTTAATGAGGAGCAATTTGCACAATTTGGACCAAGAAGGACCAATTAGTGTCAGTTAGCCCCAATAAGGACCAACTAGACTCATCGATGACCATTTACTTTGAAGTACAACAAATTTGAGTCAATTAGGCCTAATTGACCCCAATTGATTATAATTGGTCCTAAATGAGCCTAACTGGTCGTAATTGACCGTAAGTGATTTTCATTGAACCTAACCGAGCCTAATAGACTATAATTGACCTTCATTGGCCCTAATTCATCTTAACTGAGTGTTCATTGGCCCTCATTGGTACCCATTTGTCATATGTGACCATAATTGACCTTAATTCAGTCTACTGGTCCTCATTGAGTGTAACTGGCCCTCAATCGGCCTAATAGACCCTAATTGATCATATTTGGTCCCCATAAGGCGTCATTGAGCAAAATCGACCCTCGTTAGTTATAACTGGTCTTCATCATTGACCCTAATTGATCCTCATTGACCCAAATTGATCCCAATTTACCCTAATTGGGCCCGTGGCTTCGTTGGTCCTAATTGGTCCTAATTTATCTTCATTTGTCCTCATCGGCCCTAATCGACCCTAATGGATGTGGTATCAATTAAAATAAATTAATAATATTATTCTAAACCAAATTAAATTATCAAAAATTTCCCCCATCCCAATTTCAACTAAATGGGCAAACTCCAATAACTTCCCCTGTTTCAATTTATAGGGTTCATTGTGATCTAGAAGAACTGCCGTTAGTATAAAACTGCATTTTCAACAAACAATTACCCTCTATTTTCTCTCCAGGTTTCTAATTAGCGATCTAAACCTAAACCTTACTCTCTAATTTCTCACAAATGGCACCCAAATTGAATCGAAAGGCTTCATCAAAGCCTACTCAACTGTTCTTCGCCGAACACAATATTGTAGCGTACTTCGAGAAGTCTGATAAGTCAAAGCTATTTGATGAAATGAATGATTTCCTCGAGAAATCCAATACTCAATTTGCTTTAACTGTGAATCCTGTAATATGCAAGCAGAGGATTGCTGAATTTTAGGACTCGACCAAAAAATTTGTTGATAGCAACGGGGTTGGTAAAATTGACTCTAGCATCAATGGGAATGAGATTAGTTTGACTAAAGAAATGATCCGGAAGCATCTGAAATTCAATGATGCAGGAGGTGATCCTGATTACAAGTCTGAATTGTAGTTGAAGACATACGAAGCAATTGGGTATGGGGGTGACTTAACTTGTGGGACCATCAAAAAGGGACAACTACCCTATGTTTGGCGATATCTTGCTCATACCATTCTCCACTGCCTATCTCACAAGAATACTGCGTGGGATGAACTTGCTGCACCTCAATCATCCGCTTTTCATGGATAGGTAAATGGGCTCAAATTTAACTTTTCAAAAATGATATTTGATGGAATGTTGGAAAATCTAAAACCTAAAAGGATCTTTTATATGTACCCCAGATTCATCCAACACATTCTCAATTGTGAATTTCCAAATCTGCAAATCTCTGATCGACATCTTGAACTAAAATCTTTTACAAGTAAAACATTTTCTAACATGCAAGTGAACAAAACTGTTTTTCTTGGTAAAGACACATCACACCCTATGCCTAAGGCCAGGACTGCTCCTGAGCAAACTGCTCCTGGTGATAACATTGTTACACCAACAAGTGTTGAGCCCACACCAGACCGACCATCCTCTTCCACTGATATACAAATTCCCACCAAAAGGAAGAGGATGTCCACATCAAAAACCACACCCAAAAATACCACACACACTCCACAATCACCCAAAAGGAAGAGGACTAGGTCTCCTTTACCTAGACCCTCCACGGGACTACCTCAGAATGAGGGTGATATATCACCTAGGCCACATAAAGTAGATTCCCCAACCCTTATTGCAGGGAATATACTGCTGGACTTGGTTCAAATACCCAACCCACATTCTGCTAGTAAGGTGACTTGCAGTAGTGATGAAGCAAGTCAGATGGAAAGGGCTGACACTACTCATGAAGTTCCACTGGACCCTGAGGACAGTGCCAACATCATTAAGACCCAATCCACGACAATTGTTTTTGTTAGGGAACCTATTCAGGAACCTTTGATTGACAACAGGAATCCCAGGTGCCAAGAAACCATGGGTGCTGAGCATGAACAAGGTCGGCTTGTTTTCTCTTCTTTGCTCAAAGATACTGGCAACACACCAGTTGAGAGCAGCATGACACATACTGAATTGACGGTTCGATGTACAAAACTTGAAAATGAATTGGCAGCTCTCCGTGAAATTGTGAGAGCTCAAGGAGAAGAAATTGAACGGTTGAAGGCAGGACAATCTGTGAAAGCCACTGATAGGTAAGGTTGTCAACCATACGTTGAAATGAAATTCACATGTCAAACTAGATTTAATTCAAAATAGGATCTTGCACAGGGTGTCTTCCTCAGATGTTAATGAAGTTGAACAAGTTGATCCAGTTGAACAAGTTGATCCGGTTGAACAACTTAATCCGGAGGAAGAAGGCCATGTTGATCTGGTTGAACAACTTAATCCGGAGGAAGAAGGCCTGTTGATCCGGTTGAACAACTTCATCAGGTTGAAATAGTTGATCCTGTCGAACAACTTCATCGGGTTGAACTAATTTATCCAGTTGAACTAGTTGATCCGGTTGAACAACTTCATCAGGTACAAGTGACTGCTGATAATCAGATTATCACAAGTGTGATGAGTGATCTGCAAACCACAAATGTGGAGATAGCTCCTAAAGCTCTATCTTTAATGAGAAAAATGGTGATTAGGAATACTCTTAATTGCACTGGGTTAAGGAGTGCTCCATCTCTGTCCATCATTCCTATTTTAAAGCCTAGTGATCCATCTCTGCCCATCATTCCTCTTTTAAAGCCTTGTGCTCCCCCTGATACTCCTGAAACAGAAAAGGTTGTTGAAGCCGATGTTGAAGAAGACAGAGTCAAAGACAAGGTGTTTGCACCTGTTAAAGAGACAAAGCCTGTGGAGCCAAAGACTGCACCTACTGATGAGAATGTTTTTTCTGCTGAAGCAATCAGATTCTGAGAAGGAAAAATGGTGATGCCCCAGTACTAATCAGATTCTGACAAGGTGTTTGCAGCTGTTAAGAAGACAAAGCCTTCAACATTCATTCATGATCAACAGGTATCTCTTCCAGAAGATGAGGTAAACATGATAAACCAGGCACTTACAGATACTGAGAAAGCTGAACAAATAAAAAGGGATGGAGACATGGCCTTGGCATTCAAACTACAAGGGGACATGCTGCATTATTCAAATGATAAAGTAATAATGGTTCTGATAAATGAAATCAAGAGAAGGTCTATTGATGAGAAAATGGAAACGATGGACTCTGACAAGGAGACAAGAAAAAGAAGAATGGCCACAGAATCTGACAAGGAGATCAAAGCTGAACAAGAAAAGATTAGACTGTCATATAACCTTCATAATGCCACACTCCTTATGAAGTTCAGAGATATTATCATAGCCAGGGGATGGGCGACTCTTGAACAAGCAAATTTAATGACTGCTAATCAGTTATGCGATATGATGTCCAGGGTTGTTCAAGAGGATGCTGAATTAAAACTGAAGGAAAAGATAGATGCTGATGAAAGGCATGAGAAGATAAAAAGGGAAGAAGAGATACAGAAAATCCTAGAAAATCTATGACAGAGGAAGAAGAACTCAAGCTTCTCAAATGCTATTTCATTAAGATGAGGGGGGGGGGGAGGACCCAAAAAAGATCAATCCTTCTGGTATTAATATCTTGAGAATCAGATATTCAAATACCGTACATGAATAGAACAAAATCTCAAAGGTTACAGGTGAACCAATACCACCAGGTGCATTTTCTGATCTGAACAGAACCCTAGCCTCACAGCAACCCAGAAGAAACCCTCCTAGAACTAGTAGGCATGTAAAGCCTCCTAAACCTGTAACATTAAAGCCTCTACCACCAAAGTTTAGAACAGAAAACTTCACACCCTTTATACCACAACCTAGAAGTTGTCATACTCTTCCATCTCCATATCCTCACCTAAACAAACCCCCAAAACCCTCATCTCCACCCAAGGCACCAGAAAAACCCCCCACCAAGAGAATAAAGTCAGCGGCTAAGAAGGGAAAAGGAAAAGTAATCAGTGAGGAGGATGAATACAGAGATGTCCATGCTGAAAGGAGAAGAATAATCACCTGGAGGTATAATGATCAAGCCAAAGTATACCTGTTCACAACCATTTCGGATGAGGTAATAAAGTTTACATCTGAAGAAGCTATGTACAACCTCACTGACCATGAGTTGGGTGATGTTAGACAGTTACGTGGTGATATGAAGGGTACGTGTTCACAAGAGGACTCCTTAATGCTGAGGATAAATATGTATTTGGATGACTTATACGGGGAAGTAGATGAAGCCACACAACGCAACATTAACAATCTTGTTTCGACGCTTGAAGTTGATAAGGATGGAAATTTGGTAGTCTATAGAGCTGATGGGTCATTCATAACGCATAGTACAGTTCCAGATCCAGAATGGAGCCAGGCTGACAAAGAACGAATCCATTTAATAATGATAACTAACAGGCTTCATGTGGTTAAGAGAAAATAGGTGACCAACTGGGAGTATAAGAAAGAAACAGGCATGTATCACATTTTCACCAGTGAACATGGCGGGACAATTAGAAGCTTAGAAGATGCTCTAAATGGGCTTTTTAAAGCTGAGATACGAGATATTTTCAGGATTGGTGATACTGAGAGCAGAATAATGACACGGACCTTTCATGAAAGTCTCCTATTTTACAAGGCCAAGTTTCGGTTACAAGCTATTGAAGAGGAGAACAAGATGGGAACCGGATGAACTTGGCTGGAATAAGAGTTGATCCCTATAGTTGTGTACAATTGCATAAGTTGTTCCAGTTTGTATGTTAACATGATAGTTGTTACAGTTTTATTCATACACTTTTCATCTATAATAACATACACATTTTCAATGAATCATAGCAGACCTCCATTTCACTCATAACTGTGATCTAACATGAAGTATATATTCATATGCTATGTTAGTATATGTTGGCATTTTAATATGGTGGGATGAGATGATTTATAACCAGGATAAATTTTACTTCTTCAGTAAATTGGAAGAAGACAAAACCGGATGAACTACAATTCATCAGGAAGAAGAGTTCATGAGGATTGAGAGAAGATGAACTAGAGTTCTTCAGGATGAACCGGATAAACTAGAGTTCTAAAGTTCTTCTGGATGGTTAACCAGTTTTCATCTATAATAACATACACATTTTCAATGAATTATAGCAGACCTCCATTTCACTCATAATTGTGATCTTACATGAAGTATATATTCATATGCTATGTTAATTAATATATGTTGGCATTTTGATATGGTGGGATGAGATGATTTATAAACAGGATAAATTTAACTTCTAAATTGAAAGAAAAACAAAACCGGATGAACTACAATTCCTCAGGAAGAGGAGTTCATGAGGATTGTGAGAAGATGAACTAGAGTTCTTTAGGATTAACCAGATAAACTAGAGTTCTAAAGTTCTTCAGGATGGTTAACCAGTTTTCATCTATAATAACATATATATTTTCAATGAATCATAATAGACTCCATTTTACTCATAACTGTGATCTTACATGAAGTATATATATTCATATGTTATGTTAGTATATGTTGGCATTTTGATATGGTGGGCCGGATGAGATGATTTATAAACAGGATAAATTTTACTTTTAAATTGGAAGAAGAACAAAACCGGATGAACTACAATTCCTCAGGAAGAAGATTTCATGAGTATTGAGAGAAGATGAACTAGAGTTATTCAGGATAAACTAGATTTCTAAAGTTCTTCAAGATGGTTAACCAGTTTTCATCTATAATAACATACACATTTTCAATGAATCGTAGCAGACCTCCATTTCACTCATAACTGTGATCCTACATGAAGTATATATTCATATGCTATGTTAGTATATGTTGGCATTTTGATATGGTGGGATGAGATGATTTATAAACAGGATAAATTTTACTTCTTCAGTAAATTGGAAGAAGAACAAACCGGATGAACTACAATTCCTCAGGAAGAAGAGTTCATGAGTATTGAGAGAAGATAAACTAGAGTTCTTCAGGATGAACCAGGTAAAATAGAGTTCTAAAGTTCTTCGGGATGGTTAACCAGTTCACAACAAAATAAAAATCACATCGATTCACAATAAAATCTATTTGCAACAATCAAATTTAGAATAAAATCAACTTTAATGATTGAGATAAAATCTATCTATGTAATTAATGGGGTTAACCAAAACAAAACAGGAGGAAGAGTTAACAAAAACTTTAATATATATATATATATATATATATATATATATATATATATATATATTGATCTATATACAAATATTTTCATCAGGTCCTATACAAAGATCTATCTAACTGGCTAAGACCTAGCATCCGACATATAGTCTTCATCATCAAAGAAGCTGCTGCTGCTGTCATCAGGAAACAGCTTTTGACCAGGCGGCAATCTCGGTCCCAACTCAGAGGTGTAGGTGGAACCCCTGTTCCGGATTAAATACACATCCAGCTTTCTCTCCCCCTCTGGTCCCTGGAGATGAAGTTCCATATCGCTTACAACTTCGGCAGTGATAAAATCAGCGTACTCAAGCCCGTATGTGATGGACAGAGGTGGGATCCTCCAGTAAATGAGGAAATAGCCAATCGGTGTGTGGTTTAGGTATTGCAGCATTTGATTCAGATCATGACAATCAAATGTGCGAATGTCAGCATAGTCGACATAATCTACCTTTCCCTTCCACACATCCTGGGCGGCGGCATTCCGGTGAAAATCGCCGCAATGATGGATCTTGAGGGTGAACCTTCGACCACCTGTAAGAAACCCAAATGCAGAGTATAGAGTAAGTAATTAAAAACATAAAACCTAAAAATAAAAACTTGCAGCCATTGTTGAGTGAAAATACACTTACGGGGAGTCATGCCGTAGTAGGGCGCTGGTTCATTAACACCCCTAATCCTCCATTGTTTACCAAAGGCAGCCATTGATCGATTGAAGTTTTTTTCTTGATGATCAGGAGTTCGTACAGATGATTTTGGTGGCGAAAAAGTGGAAAGGTCAGGCCACGATAACCGTGTATATTTTTTACCTTTACCACGCAAATCCTGTTTTTACCGTGTCTATTTATTACCTTTAGCAACACAAATTTTGTTGATCATTTATTGTTTATGTGATGGAAGTAATTAAATAAGTTCTGGTTAAAATATAAACAATTAACACTTCTGTCTCAATGGTTCTTCTTAATCTTGTAGTGTGTTCCTTTCTTTTGACTGACCCAGGTTCAAGCCTTGTTTACTACAATTTATAATTTTTTGATTGTCTGATAGTGGATGACATGATTTATAAACTGGATAGATTTTACTTTTTCAGTAAATTGGAACAAGAACAAAACCGTATGAACTAACAAGAACAAAACCGTATGAACTAGAATTCCTCCGGAAGAAGAGTTCATCTGGAATGAGAGCAGATGACTGGAACCGAATGACATTTTTAGACTACTGTTTCACTGCCTTGGCGGACTGAGATGATTTATAATTAAACAGGATCAATTTTAGTTATTCATTAGAGAAGAAGAAGAATAGAACCGGATGAACTAGAGTTCTTCAGGATGATTTATAATTAATAAAAATCTATTTGCAACGAAAAAATTAAAGTTCATGTATTTTTCCGGAAGAACATTCATTCCGGATGAATGTTTATAACCTTCCGGAACATTACCTTTCGCCACGCATATAATTTCATACCGTGACCATTCGTCATCTACTATTTAGTCACACAACCTAATAACAGTGGCCATATGTACTAGCTTTTAGCCACATAATTAAGTAAAAAGTGTGGTCATTGCTCACATTTAGCCACACATAATATATACTTAATAGTTTTGTTTTTTTAATTTACTAAGTAATAAAATCTACTCTTCCGTCACACAACATTATTTAAGCGTGGTCATACATTCCTTTTTCTTCACACGAATAAAAAGTCATAAAAATTATGTGGCCATTTGGTGCATTTCACTACTCCTTTTTAAGCGTGACAAATAAGTGCCACATGTTTTTATAAAACAATGGCTAAAGCCACTGCACCTGATTGTTGTTGTCACATAAACAAAAAAATACGTGGCTAAAGGGTCCAAAGGCTATATATTTGGCCACAGGTACAAAATATGTGTGGCTAAAACTAGTATTTTTTACCTTTGGCCACGTTTTTTTTTTCAAAACAGTGGCTAGGTGTTTTTGAAAAAACCGTGGCTAAAGCCAATTTTTTGACGTAGTGCAAGGCCAATCTGGCATGAAAAAGAATATGTGTCGGTAGCAAGTACTGGGTCTTTTTTCCCGTCACCAACGATGAGGTCCAAGACACTTTGATCTGTCTTCTTCCACTTCTCAGGTTCCTGCAAAACATTAACGATGTGGTAACCACATCCAGTATCAAATACCCATGAATTGGAGGAAACAGTAAAAAGTTCAATAACGTGTATTGACATACCTGATGAGCAACCCTTGTTGGGGTTCTTGGTCATCTTTAGCTTTGCAAGATGAACGGGACAGTTATGACGCCAGTGTCCTCTCTTGTTGCACTCATAGCAAAGGCGTTCCTCGGGAGGCGGCGCCTGTCGTTTCTTGCCTTTGCCTTCTTTAACCTTCTTGGTCTTGGAGATATTAGTATTAGCAACTCTGAGCACGTTCGGTGTGGTCCTGATTTTCACGTTGGGTATCAACGGAATAACCTCCTCGATCGTTTGTGCCGAACAATTAATCGCAAGAATGCGATAATGTTCCGGTAGAGACCTAAGCAGAACATCAAGAGCCATCCCGTCAGCGATGGAGTAGCCGAGGTTGATCAGCCTGTTGCGATATGCTTTCATCAGCATGACACAATCGTATGGTGAGGACTCGCTCGCCATATTGCAGTTCACAAATTGTGAAAGTGCCTCAGCTCGCTCAGTCCTTTGACCCAAATCAAATAAATCTTTGAGTTTACGCATGATGTCATAAGCAGTCATCCCTATAAAATTGTACCGATAATCCTGAGTCATGCTAGATAAGATCAGGTCAGTGACGTCCTTATCATCGTCAGGTGTGCTTTTGGAGCTCAGTTCGCGAGTTCTCATTTAACAAGTAAGATGGAATACTCGTGATACGGTCAATAACATAGAGTTTCCCGAAGAGCGTTAAAAGGTTCCTCAGGGTAGTTTGCCATGCAAGAAAGCCAGTCTCAGTGAAGGGGTCGAGTTGTACCATTGAACTTAATGGAGGTGAGTTTCATTAGCCTTCTGCCATAAGCAAAGTAGATTTGAATTAGTATTTTCGATGTTTTATTTTTCTTTAAAAATAAGTTGGTAAAGTTTATATTTAAGAAATCGAGAATTCGTTTAGGCGACATTATTTGAGACCTCCAATTGAGCCTTAGGAGCAAAGCCGTGTAAACAAACTGAACGGGTGTCAATTGTGAGACTCTAGGTCACAATTCTCGGTATGAGGCCGCTATATACATAATAGTGTATTTTGCGATACGTTTAGCCTCATCCGTGCCCACTTCAGCAATACACACCTATAACGCGGTGTTGAAATACTCCAAAACTACGAACATATATGTCTAAAGCAATAGTAATCCTAAATGGTCGTTCTGACAGAAGGTACCCTCGACACCAAGTGCGGTGTTGAAATACTCCAACACTGATGCTCCGGTTAATACGTTCCAAGTTCGACTTGAGATAGGATGGCACAAACTATCAGTTTTTAATAATTGCCAGATACGAATATTAATTTCTTTTAATATTTAATTATCGTCAGACACGAACAATAAACCCAATCACCACTCGGGACTCGTAATTTAATTTAACCTAATTAAAGTTACTAAGTTGTCATGAATGGCATATTGTGTGTTAAACGGCTTTTGGTCTTGATCTCGCTTGAGCCATATAAGCGAGATGATTATGGACTTATTTAAATAAAATTAAACAAAGTATATGGTGAACAACCAAGGAGGCAATGCTGTGCGTTCTTGGATCCGGTTCAACTCCCACAAGCTTCGACATCCCTTTGGCGTGTGTCCAGTTTTCGAGTCTTGGTTATTTACAAAATTTACAATTACTAAAGTAGTAGTAACCTAGCTCTAAATTTTATACAACTTTGAAACCCTAAAACGGGTCCACCAAAACCAAAAACGAAAAACAAATGGGCCAAAAACATTGGTTCAACCAGAGAAACAACCACACCACATTACATACAATTATGCAATTAAAATAAGGGTCGGACGTAACACACAATCTAAAATATAATATAGAATTAAAATTAAACAAGTAAAATTAATTCTAATTCGCAACTTGGATATTTATCGAAATTGCGAACTACCGGTTACTAAAAGACCGGTTCTGGTTTGCGAGGGGGTGACAATGACTCTGATACCACTGTTGGATTTTACCGTGGATATCCGGGTTACCGATTTGAATTTTATTAAAATCGATTAAATTTATTAAATTAATTCATAATTAATTTAGCAGTGGAAAAGAATTTAAAACATCGCGAATACGAACCGTAAACAGGATCAGTCAACGATCGCAACAAACACAGATAAAATAATCTATTTATAATAAATAAACAAACTAAATATCTAAGCGAGTTAGATACCTTGGCGGGATTCGAGCAGCCGCTCGAGACACCTGGATTCAACGGACTGTCGCTAGTACGAACTGTGACATCTTTCTCGAAACGGCGGATCAGATCATCTACGGTGGCGGCGACAATGGCGGCGGTGGTGGCAGACTTGCCACGAGCGGCGGCGACGATTAAACATGATCAACCGGGATCACAACAGGAATCGTCCCCACGACGATCTCTTCACCGGTCGTAGGCGGTGGCGGCGATACGGTGGTGGTGGTGACCGACGGATACAACGGCGCGGACCACGACGAGAGGACGGGGTGTGGTGGCCTCAGCTGCGCCGGCAGCGCGAAGACCACTGGCCAGCAATCGACCGACGACGGACGGCGAGCCGCGTCAGCTGTGGCGCTAGCCGCGACTGTGGCGCTAGCCGTGACTGTGGCTTTGGTTGCGGCTCGGCTGGCGGAGGCGGCTCAGGCTCGTTTGGCTTCTTTCTCCAATCTCGAACACACGCTGGCTAAACGGGGAACCATCGAAATAGGCGATGATCGGTGTTGGCGGTGGAGGTCGATCAGCGGCGGCTCCGAACGGGAGCCGGCTTGGGTTCGACGCAAGAAGGAGAGAGAGAGAGTTAGGGTTGAGAATTTTGTGACTTATGTCGCAATCCACTCTCTCCCTATTTTATTATAAAAATCACGGACCGGGGCTTTGACAGACTGGGCCCGGTCGCGATCCTATCCAGTCCACCATTATGATCAGTATGTTAATCCAGTAACAACTGATCAAACCGTTTAATCAAAACACGAGCGTTTTGGCCGAAAACGTTTTGTCGTTTAACTAAATAAATAAATAATTATTTATTTAATTTGTCAATTGTTCGTTTTAATAATAATTAACGGGTAATTAGATTTATGATCCGTTGACCCGGGTGTAACTCTTACGGGTCAATATCGGGTCGGGTTCGTTAGTTTGTCGGGTTTGGACACCCTTTTTCCAACAAAATCTTCATGGGAGGAACATTTTGATCACTCCTCAAAATTTATCTGGTTTAAAGAAAAACTCAAACGTTTGAAAAATATAATCAAAGATTGCAGAAAAACCATTCCGGATTATAATAAACAGATTTCGAAGATTAAAAAAGAGGTTTATGAGATCGATAAAATGTTAGATGATGGTTATGGTTCGGACGATCTTTCAATGTGAAGAACTGAGTTGTTAAGGAATATTGATTTGATTGAGAAACCGATGATGTCTGATTTATCTCAAAAGGCGAAGATCAAATGGGGTAAAGAAGGGGATGAAAACACTAAATTTGTTCATGGCATCATAATTTATTGCAGACGTCAAATGGCTATTAATGGGCTCAAGATCGATGGTGCGTGGGTTGATAATCCTATCGAAATAAAGAGTGCTTTCGTGTCTTATTTTTCTGATAAATTCAAACGGGGAAATGAAGGTAAAGTCATTCACAGAAGTAATCATTTCAGAGCCATCTCCCAAATCTCGAGAAATGCATTAGAGCCCCCCCCCCCCCCCCGTCCTCTTTGAAAGAAATTAAGATGGTTGTTTGGGATTGCGGGTCGGATAAAGCTCCTGGACCAGATGGTTTCTCATTTGGCTTCATAAGGAAATATTGGGATATCTTGCATTCTGATATTAAGGATTTCTTAGATGAATTTTTTAGTTCCTCCAAAATCCCGTTAGGTTGCAATTCCTCTTTTATATCTCTTATTTCGAAAGTCCAAAGCCCTATCTCGTTTTGCAGATTAACGTCCTATCAGTCACGTCAGGGTAAAATACAAAATCATTGCCAAGATTCTTGCTAATCGGATGGCGGGGGTAATTGATCAGGTTATTAGCCCGGTTCAATCAGCTTTCATTAAAGACCGTCAATTTCTAGACGACCCCCTTATGTTGAAAGAGGTCATCGACTGGTACAGTCACAAAAAGAAAAGGCTTTTAGTTTTCAAAATTGACTTTTCCAAGGCCTCTGATTCGGTGTTATGGGATTACTTGGATATGATGCTTGATTCTATGAGCTTTGGCAATAGGTGGAGATCTTGGATTCGTGTTTGCCTCTCTTCAAACAGATCGTCGCTGTTAGTTAATGGGAGCCGTTCTACATAATTAAATGTTGGTAGGGGTCTTTGGCAAGGCGACCCTATGGCCCTGTTCCTTTCTATCCTTATCATGGTGGGACTTCATGTGCTCCTAGAAGACACCATCGAAGCGGGTTAATTCAGTGGCATTTGCAAAAGAGGTATTAATCTTTCCTACTTTTTCTATGCGGATGATGCTATATTAATTGGTCAATGGTTCATTAAGAATGTCAAGAACATTGTGGAGATTTTGAAGTTTTTTCATAAGGTGTCCGGGCTCTCAATTAATCTCCAAAAGTTCTCCCTTTTCGGCATTAGCGTTAAGCCTGAAGAGATAAAAAGTATGGCGAAAATTACAGGTTGTAAACCTGCTCGGTTACCTTTCACTTACCTTGGCCTCCCCGTAGGGGCGAACATGTCTTGTATATCGAACTGCGAGCCGATTTTATGAAAAGTTTTCTAAAAGGTTGAGCAAGTGGAAACGTAACATGTTATCGATTGGAGGAAGGGCTACCCTCGTTTCTTCGGTTTTGGGTTCTCTTGGATCGTATTATTTTTCCTTGTTTCCTATTCCGTCAGGGGTGATTAAAAGATTAGAATCAATTCGTTTTAGATTCTCCCGGGGAAGATAACTCAAAAAAATCCCCTTGGGTTAAATGGGAGTTCACGATTGCGAGTATAAATCAAAGGGGTATCGGAATTGGTAGCCTTTATGCGATGAACATAGCTTTATTGTATAAATGGCGTTGGAGATTTGTATCTAACGAAAATGCTCTTTGGGTTCACCTTCTGAAAGCCATTCACGGTCCTAACTTCGGGGTTTGCTACAAAGGTAAAGCTTCTAGCGTTTGGCATCGCATTATAAAGTTGTGTGATAAGTGTCATAATCGAAATCGTATACCTTATAATGCGATCCATAGAAAAATCGGAATTGGAAATGAAACGTTTGTTTAAAGACATTTGGTTGAGGATTGTCCGCTTAAAATTCGTTTTCCTCGTTTTTTTGCGTTAACTCATAACAAGGATGGGTTTATTAGCAATTATAGGGACGGGTCATCCTGGTCTTGGTCTTTGTTTTGGCGAAGAAGTATTAGAGGAGGGGCTGAAGAGGAACAATTTATTAAACTTTCAGAGTTGATTTCCAATGTCACGTTCTCGAGCGATGTTGACAAATGTGTTGGTCTCTTGATGGTGAAGATGAATTTTTGGTAAAAGCGGTGAGAAAGCACATCGATCGGATCCATCTTCCTAATGGTGTGTTTGCTACTAGGGGGCTAAGGTACGTACCAAAAAAGTCAATATTGTTATATGGAGATTATTTTTGGATCGTTTACCCACTTGGTTTAACTTATCTAAAATTAGCATTGAGATCACATCTATTTTCTGCCCCATTTGCAACAACGTGTGGAAATTAGTAATCATGTGTTCGGTGACTATGATCTATTTGCAAAAATCTTGGCTCGGAGTGGATTGTCTCAACCCGGTCAATCCTGATGCTCTCTATAAATGTATTGAAGATCAAAAGCTCTCCAAAATAAAGAAAGAGGTGGTTTTAACGATTATCTATACTACGTGGTGGCTCGTTTGGAAGACAAGAAATTCTTACATTTTTCGTCTGACCAATATCCGGAACGGTGGTATATTTGATTCGATTGTATTGAGTTCTTTTATGTGGTTTTCGTCTAGGAATCGTAAAAACTTGATTCGATGGACTGATTGGATGATAAATCCTTTACTATCTTTGTATTTTTTGCTCGTTTATGAGCTAATTTAATAAAACTCTTACTGTCGTTTCAAAAAAAAAATTGTTGGCGAGGCATGCAAATAAATAAAAAATGATGCTATCGCGTTTGTTTGTTTTGTTATTTCCTTAGGTAAGGCCGCGAGCTCGAATCTTCTCGGGCACGACGCATTTCACTTCCTGCTTATAGTTTTTATTTCTTTCGGTCTTTCTTGTTTTATTTTTCCAGTTTGTTTGGTGTTAAATAATGATAGACGTGTTTTTTTCCTTCTTTTAGAATAGAGTTGATTGTAATGAAGTTGTTAATGAGATATCTTACCTACTACTCAAGGTCATGAGTTCAATTCTCATTCGGCTCATTATCTCTCTTTTTTTTATCCAACTTTTTTTAAATTTTCTTTTCGGGTTTTGTTTTACTTTTAGATGTGTGTTTTAATATTAACAACTTAGATTCTTTGTTAGGTGCATGGTTGTAAAAATCCCGCCAAGCCTCCGACTAATCACTTAGCGGCCTTAACCGATTAGCGATTAGTCACCGATTAATCATGTCAAGGAGGATTAATTCCCGATTAATGCCGACTAATCCCCGATTAGTCGCCGATTAATCCCTTAACACTCGTCGACCGCCGAGCTACCGCCAAGCGGTTTTTACAACCTTGGTTAGGTGCTTAAGTATTTATTTTTACTCTATGCAAAATTAATTATTCCACAATAAAGACTGAGATCGTTATAGATAAAAAAATGTTGTTTTTACTCTTTTATTTTACGGTTATTTTTTCTTTTGATAACTTCCAATTGTAAGTTTCTTCCTTGTTTGTTAACAGGTAAAAATGACGATTTTCGTTTACTTTAAGCTAGTCAGTGACTCGGATGAATACCCGAGACTCTGATATAATAAGAATTATACGAAGTAAAATATCAAAGCTTCTTTTCTAACTATTAACATGATCTTCAGAAAGTCCACGTTTCTTTTATATTTTCTCACAAACTTCAAAAGTGAATAAATTATAAGTTGTATACCCCATTAATAAAAACTCATAAAGAAAAACATACTTTAGAGTTCTAAAATCAACTTTACACAACTGCATCCATATAAATTATTGGACCTAAGCATTTACAAAAACAAATAAACAACATCAACTACAACAAACTCAATGATGCGTTTCATCAAAACACATAATCTACATATTAAACATGACACATATTTTCCTAGTTATAGAAGTCACCTCCACTTAAACAAATGTGATTCTTTTCTAATCTAGAACATGATAAAAAAACGAAACAAACAACAATGCAGACTTCATGTGTTCAATTCAAATATACTGAGCTTTCATAAATAAAATAAAAAAAACACACATAATTTATACAAAAAATTAGAAGATCCATCAAATTAAAAAGAACACCTGCAACTCAAAGAAAAAATATCAATCAAAGAAGATCTCCAACTGACACACTTGTGTATTCGACCTACATTAAACTTGACCAATGGAATATTTCCCCAATGCTTATAAACAAAACATATCTCATCAGTGAGAAGAAAAGCACAAAATCCAAGTACGAAAAAATAAACATGAACTTTTTTTTATCTTCTACAGTATGTTAACATGACTATAGTTTACAAAGCAAAAAGCCTTGAAACACATAATGAAATGAAATTTCAAACTTACAAGGTCCGGAAATCATCGGACCTGATTAGGGGAAAATGATGCGACCTGCCTTGACCTTGGAGTTGGTAATAGATTCTCTGAACAATCATAAGTACACGTCTCAAATTCAAATTTCAAAAAAGTTATCCCCTGTAATGATGCAAAAAAAGTCATCGGACCAGATTAGAGGAAAATGATGCAACATGTCTTGACATTGGAGTTCGTAGTAGATTCTCTGAACAATCACAAATACACGTCTCAAATTCAAATTTCAAAAAAGTTATCCCTTGGATTGTTGCAAAAAATCACTAAAACCTACTTCTGCACACAAATAACACAGATCTAGTGTCAGTTACATTCTGATCTCATCGGTTATGAAACAACTGTTTAGAAGAAATATTATAAAGTATGCTTGATAGATTTGAATGAACGTTATTACATTTCATTTTTCATCATGGCCTTCATCTGCAACTATTTGTGTCATTAATTTCAACATTCTTACCCACATGAAAACCATTCATTTCAATTCAAGCAACCTCATAGAAAGAATATAAACCAACATTATTTAAAGTCAAATAATCATATACCTTATTAGAATTGCTTGATTTTCATGAAGTTTGACTTATTAAAAGTCAAACTATCCTATTTTGGATCACAAATTTGCCAGGAATTCGAGTTTGTTTATATATTTTATTGATTCAAGAAGATTTTATATGTCAATATGAAGCTACAACAAGTTTCAGAATCAAATTTTATGAAGATTTGAGCAGAATTTGAATTTCACAACTTGTGTTCTTCATGGAGGTCCTTTAATGGTGACATTCTCAAATCTTTATGGTTTTGATTAATTCTTATTTCTATAGATTTGTTTTTAGCATATGAATCCATTGATACAATAAATTTTGAGTATTTCTCAACGAATGATCGAATTAGAGTTCAAGTTCATCAATGGTGGGCTAAGAAAGTCACGACTTTGTTTTTTGATTCGTTCACCATCATTCGTTGATCGAACCTAAGCAATATAGATCTAGTTTTGTTAGGTTTTCTGTCACGAATCCAAAGCAATTTACGGATCGAATTTTCCTTGAAAAAGAAGGAGATACGATGAATCAAAGTTGTGGTATTGTAAAAAAAATATAGATAATTTTTGTATGGAGAGAATTCAATTTTTAATTATAATATCCTTGACTTTTATAAAACCATTTAATTTTTTGTCGGACCCAGCGGACGGGCGTTCCTCCCTTCGACCGGCGGACGTCCTTGTCTTTGGGTGGAAGCACGGGAAGCACGCCTGTGTCGACCTTACTGGGGTTTCCCCTCTCGTGGGGTTCAAGGGCTCTGGTTTCCGGGCAGGCCTGGCTGTCGCGAATGCTGCTGCAGGGAAAGTGCGCAAACATGAGGAAGCGTGTTTGGCGAATCAACATGTGTTCGTGCCTTTTGCGTTTGATACATTCGGTTACCTTGCCCCGGAAGCTGTGGATACCTTGAGCCGTGTCCAGAAGGTCATGCATGGGAACGTGGTGACCCCTAGTGGTTCGAATGTGGTTTTCACTCGATTAGGCTTTGCTATTCAGAAAGGGCTGGCGGCGCAGCTTGTTGCCCGCCTCCCATGTACTTCATGTTGAGTTGTAACCTATGTTTTTTTCTAAGTTTGTTTTAGAGTTGTTAAATTATTGGCCTATAATTTAAGTAAAATGTTATATGTATAAAATCAAATCTATGTTATTCACAAATCTGTAAAAATGATACATAAGCCTAATCCTAGGTGTCACACCTTAAATTGTGCTATCTGACATAAAAAACTTGTGTTTATTATATGTATAGAGAGATAGATATTATTTTTTAGATTTCTATATTTTTATTTTCCTAGAACCAATATTCATTTTATTAGGTTTTTTCTACGGGCGATATGTTAAACTCATTTTTCAGTTACTCGAGAGTATATTTTATTGCTATTTTACCTTTATTTGATCATGTTTTTTATGATGCAATCTAGATATGCACAACTTGCACATAACAACAATTTTCTCCATGTTGTATTTTACCATAATATTTTTGAACCGTATTTTATACACAACTTGCATATAACAACAATTTTGTGCAAGTGAGATCACTTAATAAAGTATTATATTTTGTAATGGACATTTTCTTACTATTCCACTAAATCTTAAAACTTGAAGAATATATTAATATTGAATTATTAAGTCTTTAAAAGTCCATGTCATATATATATATATATAGAGGAAGGATAAAATGAAAACCTCTCCGAGTTTAGAAAACCGTGAAAACCAAGCTAAAAAATTCGATTTTTGTTCCGATTTTTTTTATGGTGATTCTCTAAGTTAAAAAAAATCCCTTTATGCAAAAAAAAAAAACGCCTAGTAAATTAAAAAAATATATATATTTTATAACCGAGGTTACATATGTAACAGGGTACTGTTACATATGTAACCTCGGTTATAAAATATTTTTTTAAAAAATTTTTACTAGGCGTTTTTTTATTTTTTTGCATAAAGGGGTTTTTTTTTAACTTAGAGAATCACCATAAAAAAAATCAGAACAAAAATCGAATTTTTTAGCTTGGTTTTCACGGTTTTCCAAACTCGGAGAGGTTTTCATTATATCCCTCTCCATATATATATATATATATTGAAAAGTTTATTGTAGACTCTCTCATAAGTGTAGACATGTAGACACCTTTTTTCACCATTAGATATCTTGATCTAATGATTGTGATTAATTTTCTTTTTTGTTTTTTATTTTTTCTCGTTATTCAGAAACTTTCACATGTGAATCACATGTGAAAAATAGTTTTTTCACATATGAAATGTTTACAATGAACCTCACTATATATATATATATATATATATATATATATATATATATATATATATGAATCAGATAGAACTTTTGTTTATTGTAAGAACTGCGAGAACAGTTCCTAATCACTCATTTAGAATGTAACCCATTATATATATTTTAATTCAAAAAGACAATAAAGTTTTTAACCTATATGACTAAATAAAACCCTATTAAAATATTATTAACTAACAAAATATCTTGCTTATTGAAGACTAATTATTGTAAATATTTTTATGTTTTTATTAAGTTTTAATATATTTTAAACTTATTTTTAATGTTTTCTAATTTCTTATTAACTTTTTATAAACCTTTTTGTTTTATTTTTTAACAATTTTGTAAAACTTTTTATTAACTTTTAATTTTTTACGTATTTTAATAACTTAAAAAAAGTTAACTTCTTGTTAACTTAAGTTCTTTACTTTTTAAATTATATATTTTTTTAAAATTATTAGGTTTTTAAATTTACTTTTTATATTTTTGATATATGTTTTTTTTACTTTTCTTTACTTACTTTTTATGTTTTTGAATGACTTTCTTTACTTTTATTAAACATTTTTAAAACATTTTTATTAAGTTTTTTACCCTTTTATTTTTTTTTAACTTTTTGTTGGTTTTTTAATTTGCTTTTTATGTTTTATAAATATTTGTTTTTTTACTTTTTTTTTCAATGTTGCAGAAGTCGCGATTAACCGGTGATTAATCAGTGATTAATCGTTTGGCGGTCCCCCACCGTCTACGATTAATGGTTTAACGGTCAGTTGGTCAACGACAGTCAACATCGGACCTTGGCGGTCTTTGGCGGTCTTGTCGGCCTTGACGGTTAACCAATTTTTTTAATTAAAATAAAACTAATAAAATTCTCAAATATCTTCTTTTAGCGTTTATTAGAAGAGAATGTAATGTTTGTAGATGAGTACAGGTTGGATGGAGTCCAAATATTGGAATCACTTTGAGAATGTTAAAAGAAGATGATAATTTAAGTATGGTGTTTGTTTTTTTGGGATTATTAAACGTATTCGACTTTAATATTGTAGTTTTTTTGACTTAAATGTTTATATAAGTACTAGTTTATTACTTTTTAAAGTTATTTACTTATTAACTATACTAGGATATTGCCATATTGGAATATGTATATGTTTATATATATATTTTTGTAATAATTAAGGGTCTCCGATTAATCGCTGATTAATCACGATTAATCCGATTAATCGCTTAACATCAGTCGACCGTCGAGCTACCGTCAAACGATTTCTGCAACCTTGCTTTTTTTTTACTTCTATAAGCATTTTTTTAAATGTTTATAGTAAAAAAAAATATTTAAATGCTTACGCGCATTCAATATAGACATTAACAACCATGCAACATATGCCTACGAATATGCAACGATATATTACATATATGAAACAAGATTCATTTATGCTTTAATCAGATCTGATTGTTCGATGCGATTGAACTTTTCTTTTGCTTTTTTATACATGTTTAATTTGGTATTCTTGGAGTTCCTCATTACCGATCACTTTTTTTAAATTTTCCTTACTGATTCCTATGTGTAAGAAGGTTTGCACCAATTTAACAACAACCTACACCATTTTATTAGTGTAAAAAGATATTTACATGTTTGTCACACCACGCTTTAGGTTTGTAAGAACTAACCGCATTGGTGTAGCAAGAACATGATACAAGTGTATAATATTATGTGCAAATGCAACACAATGATATTTTACTACTTGTTAATGAATAGGTAATAGATATGTAACAAGATGCAACCATGCAACAAATGCCTACGAGAATGCAATATATTAACAATCATGTAACATATACGTACGAGCATGCAACGATATTCAACATATATGGAACAAGATTAAATCCTGCTTTAACCATACCTCTGATTATTTGTGAGATGGTACTTTTCATTTACTTCTTTTATACACCATTTAATTCGGTATTCTTGGATTTCCTCATTACCGACCCCATTTTCATATTTTTCTTACTGACTCTTACGTGTAAGAACGTTTGCACCAATTTAACAACAACCTACACTCTTTTATTAGTGTAAAAACATGTTTACATGTTTATACACCATGCTTCAAGTATGTAAGAACTCGTTGCATTGATGTAGCAAAAACCTGATACAAGTGTGTAAAATTATATGCATTGATGTAGCAAAAACCTGTTACACCATTTTATTAGTGTAAAAATATATATGTAATTGTTCATTACCCATGCATAACTATTTGTTTCATACATGTAACAACATGCATTAAAAAAATTGATAATTTTGAGATTCTTTAATGTTGTTTTTGGTGCTTGTAAAAAATTGATACTTTTGAGATCTTGGTATTGTTTTGGTGCTAGTATCATCATGGTTTTAGTTTCGACGGGTGGTAACCTTTTACTACACGTTGGTAGGACTTTGTTACGAAAATGTAAGGTATATGTAAGAAGATGTAACCATGTAACAGATGCCTACGATAATGCAATATAGACAACCGTAACTATGTAACAGATGCTTACGAGCATGCAACCATGTAAAACTTGTTTAAATATTTGTTACACAATGCTTCAGGTTTGTAAGAACCAGCTACGTGGTTGTAGCAAGAAAATATGTTTGCGAAAAATGTGTTTGGGCATTTGCCTGATAGATAATGTGTTTACGGAATATGTGAGAGAAGAAAATATGATATACTGATCGATTAGAGATAAATCTAAATATTTATATGTTTTAATATTTTACATACGTGTAACTGTTCGTTACACATGCATTTCTTCGTTACACATATATAACTGTGCATTACATATATGTAACAACATACATTAAAGAAAATACATGAGAAAATAAAAATTAACGAGACTATAACCAAATTAACGATAAAAAAATCCTTTTTAATGGTATCTTTTTCAAAATATAATATTTTATACAAAAATTATTAATGATTTAAAATGAAGGAGGAAAAGTAGATATTTATGTCACATCATCTTATTATGTCATCTCAATTTAAATAGAAAACTACTTAAGTGATATTTTTTTATATATATAATAGATTTTTAGATTTTAATTTAACTTAAATAAACTCAAATTAATCTAGACCATTCATTTTAAAAAATGGTTAAAATATATGGCTTATATCTGTTCTCACGATTCTCATAATATTTATTTGATAATGTTTTTTATAATGCGATCTAGATATACACAACTTGCACATAACAACAATTTTGTTCATGTTGTATTTTACCGTAGTATATTTTAACCGTATTTTATACACAACTTGCACATAACAACAATTATGTGCAAGCGAGATCACTTAATAAAGTATTATATTTTGTAATTGACATTTTCTTACTATTCCACTAAATCTTAAAACTAAATCTTAAAACTTGAAGAACATATTAGTATTGAATTATTAAGTCTTTAAAATTCCATGTCTTATATACATATATATATAGTGAAAAGTACATTTGTAGACACCATCGTAAATGTAGACAGGTGGATACTTTATTTCACATGTGAAATTACTCTATTTCGCATTTGAAATTCAATAAATAAAATAGATTTTTATGTAAATAAATAAATAAAGTCTAAGATAAAAAATGAGAATTGTGAAAAATTTAATTCATGAATGATGCATATTACGCACACTCATTCCGATCCCTTCGTTTTACTTTTTTTTTTCCAAAATCAAGCCATGTGCATCATAGATTTCATTATGTAATCATTCATGAATTAAATTTTTCACAATTCTCATTGTTTATCTTAGATTTTATTTATTTATTTACATTAAATCTTAAAAAAAAGTTTTTTAATTGAGTTTCACATGCGAAATAGAGTAATTTCACATGTGAAATAGGTTGTCTACCTGTCTACACTTATGGGGGTGTCTACAATATATATATATATATATATATATATATATATATATATATATATATATATATATATGGTAAGGATCATGTGAAAACAACTTTTATTGCGAAAAAACGAAAACAAATATTAAAACCTCTATAACTTTTTCATACGTTAATATTTTTTTAAAAAATTTGCACAAAAATCCTTAAAATTATATTATCTATAGTTCTGGAAAAAATTAAAAAAAAATCAATATTTTTTAAAATTATTATTGCACAGGTGCAATAATTTTTTTTATTATTATTGCACATATGCAATAATATTAAAACCTTTATAACCTTTTCATATGTTAAATTTTTTATAAAAAGTTATACCATAAATCTTATAATTCTGTTATCTTATAATTATGTTATCTTTAATTCTGGAGAAAATTAAAAAAAATTCAACGTTTTTTTATTATTGCACATGTGCAATAAAAATTTATTATTGCACATGTGCAATAATATTAAAACCTCTATAACTTTTTCATACGTGAATATATTTTAGATAAAAAATTGTACCATAGATCTTATAATTCTGTTATCTTTAATTCTGGAACAAATTAAAAAATAAATTAACGTTTTTATGTTAATATTGCACATGTGTAATATAATTAATACGTATTATTGCACATGTGCAATAATAAAAAAATCATGAAATTTTATATGTTTAATTTTTTTATTCAGAATTAAAGGTGACATAATTTTAAGACTTTTGTGCAAATTTTAAAAAAAAAATATCAGCGTATGAGGAAGTTATAGAGGTTTTAATATTTGTTTTCGTGTTTTCGCAATAACATCTTATTTTTATTTGATCCTTCCCCATATATATATATATATATATATATAGGGTTAAGTTCAATGGAAAACTAAGTTTTAGTTGGAAAACTGGAAAACCAAAGGAAAAATATATTAAATGAAGGCTATTTAGGTCATTTTGGTGCTCCTTTTTTTTTCTTTTTTAAATTTCCGTGTCTATTCAACTAATTTCCACCTTACGACCTTAAAAAAATAAAAAAACTAAAAAAAAACTAAAAAAAACTAAAAAAAAAACGTTCTCTTTTTATGGGTTCGTCCGACTATGTTGCATATATGCAATATTGTATGTTTTTTATATTGCATATATGCAACATATGAAACATACAATGTTGCATATATGCAACATACTATTTTGCATATATGTAACAAGTGAAACATACAATGTTGCATATATGCAACATACTATTTTGCATATATGCAACGTATGCAACATACTATGTTGCATATATGCAACATAGTCGGATGGACAAGATGAACAAAAAAAAACGTTTTTTTCTCTTTGTTTTTTTGTTTTTTTGTCTTTTTTTTTTCTTTTTTTGTTTGTTTTTTAAAAAGTTATCATGTGGATATATGTGAAACCAAAAAAAAAAGAAAAAAAAATTGTCAAATTACCCAAATAGCCTTCATTTAATATAACTTTCCTTTGGTTTTCCAGTTTTCCAAATAATAGTAGTTTTCCAAGGAACCTTACCCTATATATATATATATATATATATATATATATATATTATTGTGAGAACCATGAAAACACCCCTAGCCACACATTTGGAATCTAGTCAATTTTATTTATTTTAATTCAAAAGGGTAATAAAGTCTTTAACCTATATAACTAGAAGACAAAACCCCATTAAAATAATATTAACTATTAATATCTTGATTAGTTAAAATTAATTGTTTTAAATATTTAGAATTTATTTTTTTATGTTTTTTTTACGTTTTAATATTTTTTTAACCTTATTTTTTAATGTTTATATTTTATTATTATTTTTATTCAACGTTTTTATTTTCATTCTTTTAACAATTTTTTTAAAACTTTTTATTAACTTTGAATTTTTTACTTCTTTTAATAACTTTTTTTTAACTTTTTAAAACTTTTTTAACTTATTTATTAAAAAAACTTTTTACTAGTTTTTTTAATTTACGTTTATGCTTTTATTATAATATTTTTTACTTTTCTTTACTTATTTATTATGTTGTTTTAGCTTTTTTACTTTGATTACATATTTTTTTAAAACTATTTTATTAACTTTTCTTTTTACTATTTTAATCTATTATTTTTAAACTTTTTATTAGTTGTTTTTAATTTACTTTTTATGTTTTTTAAAAACATCTTTTTTTACTTTCTTTTACTTTTGTAAGTTTTTTTAAATGTTTACTATAAAAAAAATGTTAAATGTCTACGCGCATGAAATATAGATATTAGCAACCATGTAACATATGCCTGCGAGCATGTAGCGATATGTAACATCTATGTAACATATGCTTACTCGTTTACATTTTTGTTACACAATGCTTCAAGTTTGTAAGAACCAACTACGTGGTTTTAGCAAGAAAATGTGTTTGCGAAAAATGTGTTTCGGTATTTACCTGATAGAAAATGTGTTTGTGAAAAAATGTGTTTCGGTATTTACCTGATAGAAAATGTGTTTACAAAAAATAAGAGAGAAGAAAATGTGATATACTGATCAATGAGAGTGAAATTTAAATATTTATATTTTTTTAATTTTTTTTACATACGTGTAACTATTAGCTACGCACATGTATTTGTTCGCTACGAATACGTAATTGTTCGTTACCAACATGTAACACATACATTAAAAAAGTTACACCAAAGTGTAATTTTGAGATCTTGGTATTGTTTTGGTGTTGGTATTATCATGGTTTTAGTTTTCGACGGGTGGTAACCTTTTCCTAAGAGTTGGTAGGACTCTGTTACGAAAATGTAACGTATATGTAAGAAGATGCAACCATATAACAGATGCCTACGATCATGCAATATAGACATCAACAAACTATGTAACAGATGCATACAAGCATGCAACCATGTAAATACTTGTTTACATTTTTGTTACACAATGTTTCAGGTTCGTAAGAACCAGCTACGTGGTTGTAGAAAGAAAATGTGTTTGCAAAAAATGTGTTTAGGCATTTACCTGATAGATGATTTGTTTACGGAAAATGTGAGAGAAGAAAATGTGATATACATATTAATGATAGATAAATTTAAATATTTATATTTTTTAACATTTTACATACATGTAACTGTTCATTACTCATATGTATTTGTTCGCTACTAATATATAATTGTTCGTTACCTACATGTAACAACATACATTAAAAAATTATAAAAAAACGAGACTATAACCAAATTAAAGATAAAAAACGTCCTATTTAATGGTGCAATTTAAATATATATATATATATTATTGCATAAAAAGTTATTAACGATATAAAATGATGGGTGGGTGGGTGTGTGTGTGTGTGTGGGGGGGGGGGGGGGAGTATATATTAATGTCACATCACCTTAATATGTCATCTCATTTTAAAAAGAAAATTACTTTTGTGCCATATTCTATATATTTAATAGACTTTTAAGTTTTAATTTAATTAAAAGAAATTCAAATTAATTTAGACCATTTATTTTAAAAGGTGGTTAAGATGTGTGGCTCATATCTGTTCTCGCGGTTCTCACAATATATATTGGTTCTCAAAAGAACCTAACCCTATATATATATATATAGGGGTAAGATCCCCATAAAAAAAAATATTTTGCCTAGAAAAATAAGAAAAGATCTCATCCATTAGTTTTACAAATCAATGGTTGAGATCCAATCTAAAGTGTTATTGAATTCAAGTCTTAAATATTTGTCAATCTCTAGTTGGGTTTTTAAGAACTTTTTTCTTTTGTTAGAGTATTCACAACATAATCTTTATCCTTATCTTTATAATTTACTTAAAAACTCTCATTTCTTACATTTAACTTGCACTTAATAAAAACTCACACATCAGGTTGTTTATCCTTATCTTTATATAAGGATTTGGTAAATATAAGAATTTATTTAGTAGATTGGTAAAATATAAAGATAAGGAGTAAGGATAAAGATCCCGATACAATGATAAAAATACATAAAAAAGTTAAAATTTAAGGATAAAGATGGGTTTAAGTATCCTGCACCTCATATTAGCTAGCTTATTGAAGTCTTACACATGTCATGTTTAGCAGGATTCGTCTATGAAATTTGAGCCCAAAAAGAGCAAACCTTATGTGTGTTTCGGAAGGATGAAGTGTCAAGAATCATGATTGAACACTCATTCTACCCAAACCAGGTGAATTCCCGATGATAATTGAGAGATTAAGGTTTTACAGATAAGAAGAAAAACGAATACAAGAAGATTTGCTCACTCACAAACACTCTGATTCATCATAGAGGAAATACAGATCAAAAGAACTCTCAAACTAAAACATAGGTTAAAAAGACGAAATGAACTCGTTGGGAGGATAATCAGTCTTGAACATAGACGATGAAGGAAGCAGATCTTTAAATAATTTGAGAACTAAACTGTGTTGTGAACCCCTTTTCTTTGATTAATCTGATTAAATGGTTTATAAACCGATGACCCGCGAACAAAGTGATGACCCAATCTACAATCCAACAAACCAGCCCATAATATGGTCCGATCTAAGTCCAACTCTAGTGTTCAATCCAACAACATTCCAAAGATAATAAAAATAAATCAAATTAAATAATTGATATGGAAAAGAATTAAAAATAAAATGTAAACAACATTATTCTATATTTTCAACATGTTAAGTTATTTGGACAGGATATATGTATTTTTATATCATAGTATTATACATGTATTTCTGTAAAAGACTTTCTTTTTTCATACTTGAATCCTTAAACTCTATAAATGAATTACAACATATGTGTAAAAAGATAAAAACTTGTGTTATGAAAAACCCAATATAATCTTTGTTTATTTACCCATGCTTTTAGACAAATTGGCACCGTGTGTTCTAGCTTGTCTCATCGATCAATTTGAATAGTCGTTTGGTTCCCCTTCACGTTCATTAACCAATCAGTATTAACCACTAAACTTAGATTATTTAAAGTTGATTTTATTTTTCTTCTTAACATCGAGCTAGAAAAATGACCCGCCGTGTTGCATGACGGAAAATGATTTTTCAAAGTATAGAACCAGCTTGATAAATTAAAGTTGTATTCAATTTCATGTTTTTTATAGCATCTTTATTTACGTTTGTGAAATTATAAAGTGTTAGTTTATTGATTATTCATGTTTTTTTAAGAAAAGTGAAGAAATATAAAAATTAGGTTTTTAATGAGCTGATGAAATTGAGTTGATATATTTTTAGTTTACTTGAAGAGAGATGATAATGCAAATTGAAATATCTAATTCCTATTGTATTGTTTGTTCAACAACAATGCATTTTCGGATTCGATATTAAGTCAGAAAAAGTTTGAGAGCTACTGATAGATCAGGTAAACAAATATATGATTTAACCCAAAGTTTTTTTCTTTTCTTTTTTTTTTGTTGTTTTTGTTTTTAAGAAAATCAAATTGTGTGTGGCATGTATATATAAATGAGATATTATGGTAAGTGGTAACTATATAAAGGAGGGGGTGCGTCCCAACAAATCAATCCTATTTGGGCCCAAGCCCCAACAGTCCAAGTAGCATTACAAGTTACATCTTCATTGTCATTTGTGCAATTGTGTGAATTGCAATCTGTATAAATCCTTACAAAAATTTGAGGTAAATTTGAGGTTTGACTGTGAGTGGAGGAGAATAAAAACTTAATTATTTTTGTTTAAGTGAAATCTTAAAATTTTTAGGTTTGATTGTGAGTGGATGAAAGAAAAATATACTGTTCATCACTATATTTGAGAAAATACTGTAGATTTCCTATATTTTTTAAAATGGTTGTGAGTGAAAGAGAGAGAAATAGTAATGATAAATATAATTATTTAATCTGATGTTAATGCTATTAAGTAGAAGACTAGTGTCCCAAGAACTGTGATTAGTGTAATCAACTTATGTATCACAATAACCCACAGTTACCATCAAAAGAGTTTGGACCAAAACTGTTCAGACACACTTGCTTACTTGAACACATCGGTTTTATGACACTTTTTTTTTTAAAATATCATTTAATGAACCTCGCCCATAAAACTCGATACATATTACATAATAATCTTACTAATAACCAAACTCACACATAAACCCATAGCTATAATCTCAAGCTAAGTTCCAAGTTAGTCACTTCTTCCTCAAATTTGAGTCCTAATAGTCTTATGCAAATTGATCATACTCAATACAACTACAAGAGCTAGTGTGAGCTTTACTACTATGTCCTTTTAAAAGATAAATATGAGGTTTATTGAAATTATAAGTATAGAGAAAAAGAATGATACGAGAATAGTATTACAATCCTAGTTGTATATCGTATTTGTTCTATACTAATATAAGAGTTTTACATCATTGAAAAATCTAACTAAAACAACCACTGGGACTTGTCCTAGTGGTACCAGGCGATGAGGGAAGACTCATGACCGAAAGGTCACACGTTCATCCCTGAGCCCAACATGTTTTACCATTCGGCCATTTGTGAATATGAATTTTTCATGAGATGAGCTCAATAACTGCTGCCAGTTCAGACTCCAGTAGGGAGCTCGATTTGCCCAGTGAGCTCCCTGCAAGGATTAGACCTTGTTTTTTTTGGTCGCTAAAATAATGATAGCTAAAACACTAAACGCCTATACTAATAATAACAATGGAGGTTCCTAAAAATGTAAAGGGATTTCTCCCCACCTAAAAGTCTAAAGAGCGTTTGGTCCATGGAATGTAATGGAATTAGAATTGAAAAATATTCATTTTAAAGTTGTGCTTAATTAGGTAACGGAGGAATTTGAATATAATAAAATCTTTTAATCAATAAAATTTAATATTATTTCAACATACATTTGAAATCATTCACTTTAATGATTGAAAGTTACATGCCCCAAAGTTAATTGATTAAGGAAATTCATTTCATTTATAAGTTTGTCCATAACCTAATTTTTTTTTTTGGGAACGGCGATCTCAATAAAACGGGAAACCACTAGCAAGACGCTAGAAGACCCAAAAAACGAAACAATTACAAAGAAAAGGATGACAGTCGTACCAACTAATAGACTGATCGTTACATCGGTTACGGTACCATAAATAACTCCATTTCTTAATCTCCGTAAAGACACGATGAATAGAAGGGGGTCTTTGATTAAAAATCGCCAAGTTTCTTTCAATCCAAAGAAACCAACAGCCTGAAAGGATAATAACCTGCAGAGCTTTGCATTTCTGAACGGAACGGAAGCTGCTCTTATGCACCTCAAGAAGATCCGTCACCGAGAAAGCGAAGAAGGAGGGGATACGACACCATTGCGTGATAAGGCTCCAAACCATGTCGGCAAAAGGGCAACCTGTCAATAAATGAGAAGCATTCTCGACACCTTCATTACACAGACCGCAAAAGGTGTCTCCCACCGGAATATTGCGATGACTAAGACCTTCCTTAGTTAGAAGACGATCGCAGCAAGCACGCCACGCGTGGAGGTTTATCTGAAGAGGGACCGATGTACACCAATCATACTTAAATTCCAACCCACCGAAGAAGAAGCCATAACCATATCCCTTAGACTTTTAACAGAAAATAGCCCCCCATTGCCTCCTTCCCATCTCCATCCACCATTATGATGCACAATAAGCGTCTGAAGGTTAATATTAAACAAGGACCGCTCTCCAACAGCCTTGTAGACTGCTTTCCAAGTACCTGTGGAACCTGTAGAAAGAGGGATGAACCTGTCTGCACCCTGCCTCGAATGGTTGCTGTCAATAACAAGTCTCCAAAGATAATTATTCTCAGTTTTGTACCTCCAAGCCCACTTAGCCAAAAGACATAAATTAGAAACTTTCAGCGGGTATAGCCCCCACCCACCATCCTCCTTTTTTCCCAGAATCTTCTCCCTACTAATCCAATGAATTTTCCTACCCGTCGAGTCGCCACCCCACAAGAAATTACTTCTGATTCTCTCCAATTGATTAAGAATGCTTTTAGGAGCCCGGAAAACAGAGAAGTAATAAATGGGTAAACTATCGAGGATAGACTTGACTAAAGTGAGTCTCCCACCAAGAGAAAGATGGATAGCACGCCACCCAGCCAACCTTTTTTGAAACGTATCCACCACTTTGTTCCAATTCCTTTTATGGTTCATGTTAGCACCGATTTTCATCCCAAGGTAATCGAATGGGAGAGGACACACTTTACACCCCAACATAGAAGCCTTGAGGTTTAAGTCTTCCTCCTCAACGTTAATCCCAGTCAAACTGCATTTAAAGAGGTTAACCCGAAGCCCGGAAACAAGGAAGAAGCCCCAAAGAAGCCTCCTTAAATTGATGCAATTAGAATCAGTCCACTCCCCCAATATCATGACATCATCAGCAAACATAAGATGGGACAGGTTCGGACCGGCATGAGGTAAGGAAATACCCTCGAAAATACCAATACTCGTTGCTTTGGACATCATCAATTGAAAGGCTTCCATAGCAATAATGAAGAGAAACGGGGCGAGCGGGTCTCCTTGTCGGACCCATTTGAATCCAACAAACTCTCCCGAAGGAGAACCATTGATAAGAACCGACGACCTAGAGGCTTTCAATATCCCTTGCACCCAACATCTCCACAACACGGGAAAGTTCGTAAAGGATAAAACGTCGTCCAAGAACTCCCAACATAGAGAGTCGTAGGCCTTATTGAAGTCAATCTTGAATAACATGGCTTTGGATTTCCTCTTTTTGAGCCAAGCTAATATCTCATTGTGAATGAGAAGACAATCTACAATATTACGCCCCGACACAAAATCCATTTGATTATTAGAAATAATACTATCCATCACCGGTTTGATCCTATTAGCTAAAACTTTGGGGACCACTTTGGGGATACACCTAAGGAGAGTAATCGGGCGGAAGTCACCAAAATTAATTGGATCAGAAATTTTAGGGATCAAACAAATAAAAGAGGATATACAACACCTACTAAAGGAGCCTTCCTTATGAAACATCAGAAGCACCTTAAAGAAATCGTTACCAAGAAGATCCCAGAAGTGTTTAATGAAGCCAAAGTTAAAACCATCCGGCCCGGGGGCTTTGTCTTCCCCACAATCCCACACAGCTTGTTTCACTTCGTCAAAGGTAAAAGGAGAAATAAGTAAGGCAGCCTCTTCATTCGAAATTTGTTTAATTCCAATACATGACATTTTGGCCCTACTCAAATCGTCCCTTTTATATTTCTCTTCAAAAAAGGAGGCACATTCTTTTAACCTTATAGGGTCAGTAATCCAATCAGCCCCACAACGAATTCCACTAATCTTGTTCGACCCATTCCTGGCTTTAACTATGGAATGAAAATATGAGGAATTCTCATCCCCGTACAGAGCCCATCGAACACGAGCTTTCTGTGCCAAGTCAGCTCTACGGTTTTTGTCAAGCACCTCAAGATCCTTCTTAGCAACCCCCCCAACTATCAACCTCCGCTTCAGACAGGACCCTGTTTTCAGCAAGGAGGTCCCACCTGTCACATTCGGCTTCAAGCTCCACCCGTCTAGCCTCGGAATTTTCTCTTAACATACCACTCCAGGATTTAATAGCCTCCTCAATCCGCTTGAGTTTGTAGTGTAAATACTGGTCGGGTTTACCTCTGTCCAGACACCTAGAAGCATCCCTTTCAACCACCGCTCTTTGCTCCGGGTGAGAGAGCCAAGAAGAAAAGAATTTGAAAGGAATAGGGCCGAAATCAGGGGAAGATGTCTTTAAGACGATAGGGCTGTGGTCTGACCACCGGCGGGGAAAGCATAACTTTAAAATAAAAACTTTACGATTCCAATTCCAATTTCATTACATTCCATATTCCAAGAACCAAATGTCTTCTAAAAGATTCTGGGTTCAGGTTAACGCATATTATGCCGTTTTTTTCCTTAAAAAACACAGTAATTACTATTCACATAAAAAGATAATTAAAAAATAGAAAACTAGACCATGCTACTCATGTACAAGACCAATATAAAGCAAACATAGAATTAACCTAGTCGTATCAAACGTAGTAATAGTCGTTGAGCACGATTATACAACCTCACGTGTAACCACCCATAGTCAACCATTAATACCATTCTACGACCGATTTAACCGATCTATACGTGGCTCTGATAATACACGTGGAGCAATACTTTCTACCAACGATCTGTTCACTCCAAAACAACATGTCACATGAAACACAAAAATGATTTTGGTCGTGTACCGCTGAACATAACATCATTGGGCACCTTGATTTCTATTCCATGACAAATGTGTCGGATCTCCGAGAGGCCTAGGTTTTAAAACATACAAAACTATAAAATTAATAGCCACAAGAAAACAGACCCCCCCAACCGTAAGAAACGTTATCCCAAAGAAATCATTCTTCCCCCCAATCCAATTCGCTGTCGAAAGAGCCACCTTTTTTTCGCCCCCGAATACGTATGTGTTGTAGTTGTTCTGTATCACAACCGTGATCGTCTCGTTCGCCTCCAAATCCGTGTTTATCTTTCCGTAAAGCTTCCTGAATGTCGGCAATGCGGAGTTTTTCATCCAGACGATAAGATCTTCTTGCTCGCTCAACTACAAGATATCGTAATTCGTAAATCAAATCAAAGATCTTTAAAAGACCATAAAAAACCAACATACCGGTTTTGATTCGTCTAGTTCACCACCCCCGATCAACGCTCCCTTTTGAAAGTTTTTCGGGTACACATCTGACCCGAATTTATACTTTTTATCACTTTCCCACGCGATACCTTTCTTATCGATATCTATAACCTTGTTCCCTTTAAAGAATTTGTATGTATCGTTGAACAAACTCCACGCGACCAACCCACACGGAACTATAGGCGCGTCCCCGATAGTGTGGTCTATGGGTTTGCAATCGTCGGTTTCATCGGCATCATCGGGATCTCGTAACTGTTTGTCACTTCTACTCTTCACATACCTGATAACAAAAAGAACAAATACAGATGGATCTATAAAAACATAAAACCAAAAACAGAAACTGAAGGATCAAATGCAGCACACCTTGATGACATACCGGCGATGGTTTTGGTAGAAGTTGTCGAGTTGGTAGTAGATAAAAATAGGCGCGATCATTTTCCGGGGCACTTTCAGGGTTCGAACACAAGTTTTGTTTGTGTTCTTGCTCTGAATATACGATTCCGGGTTCGCGCTAAAAGTTCCAGGGAGACATTCATCATCATAACGGTCCACGATCTCTACGACATGCTCAGATGCCCACAAACATAAAAGGCCTGCAGGGGTGAATAAAATCGCGATGGTTACAAATGATGTGATGACCCATTTTGGGGTCAAGATCGGTTTCCAAGCAGGAAGCTCTTGTTGCGTAAATCTGGAATATTTTGGTTTTTTGGAACTGGATCTTGTTCTCGTTGATGCATCCATTCGTACCCTTGAAAGTGAAAATTTTGATCAAGAAACAGTTAGACTTTTACCTGTAATTTTTCTAGGGATGTTAAAGATCCTACAATGAAGGGGAGAACTTTCAGTTTCTGATGGCATGTGGCATTCAAAACATTGTCTAAATGTTAACCAACTTTGAACAATTTCACTCAAAATCCAAATCAAGAAACCATCAATACTCATGAAAAATGATATAAATTTCATAGATTTATTCGCATACAATATGAAGTAGTTAACAGACAGTAATAACTAATAACTAATAACTAATAACCAAACTGGTGGAAAAGCTCAATTGCCATACTATATATACAATCAACCACATATTTCAAACCTCATTGTGAAGATGCAGCCTTGATTGCCCTCTGCAATTCACTCTCGACATCAATCGAACTACCATTCTTCTTCGTTTCTCTCTGCGTATTTGCCTCATTGCCTCCATTGTTCTTCTTCTTCTTCATCCTCCACTCCTCAAACCCATCTGAACTTTCACCCACCGGTGGCACAGCCATCCTCCCACCACTATTATAATGCCTAATCGGCTGTCGGGATTTGATTTCCTCCAATGCACATCTCATCTCTTTATTCTCCTTCTGCAAGTCACCCAATTCTCTGCTCATCCAAGAATACATACCCTTCAGCATCTCAAATTCGCTGGATTGAGTGGATTCGCCCTCACTGCCCTTCTTTTGATCGATTTTAACTTCATCCATATCATCAATTCTCTCAATTTTAATCTTGTTCACTCTCAAATAAGGGAACTGCTTCTCGTAATCCGACGGAATAGTCACGCCCCATCGGAGATTCACCTTGACCCGTTTCGTCACCGGCAGTTCGGTGTCGGCAGCCATCATAATCCCGGACAAGATTGAGCCTTTTGTGGCTGATTCCACTGTTAAATCTTTCCAATTGATCGGCCGATCCAGCGGAACAAATCCGTACGAATTCTCACCGCCATCGGTACTACTCCCGCCGTTAAGGTTTTTAGTTTTATCAACAAAGGAGGATACTGATTTACGGAGAGAGAACGATCCTAATCGGGGGGTGAATTTGATGGAGAAAGTGGGATTAGGGTTAGGGTTTTGAGGCGAGAAAGAGAAATTGGCGGAGATTACGAGAGGGGAGTTGTTAGGGGAGCCTGAATGGCTAATTCCGGATTTGAGGGTGAGGGTGAGGGGTGCGGTGGCGGCGGCGGTGGAAGGGGTGGCGACGGTGGTGGTGGTGGTGGTGGGGGTGTTGTAGGAGAGTTTGAGAGAGGGGCCGGAGGAGAAGTGGGTGCGTAGGGAGAGGGAGAGTTTGTCGGAGGGGGAGGCGGCGGAGCGGTGGTGGTGGGAGGCGGTGAAGGCGGAGAGGAAGGGGAGGCCGAAGACGGAGATGGGGATTTTGGCTTTGAAGAGGAGGGGGTTTTGATTTTGATGTTGATCTTCGAGTTTCAGAGATACCTTCATGATTGTTCCTGGATGAAAGCTGAAAGATTTATGCTTTTTCTGCAGAAATTGGACACTTTAACGTTGATCGGATAAAGGAAGTAGCCACCGTGCTTGAGTCTTGAAGATGAACTAGGTTTCCTCGTTTGATCCCGTCGTTTTTAACGGGACTCGAACAGTAGAATTATTAATAAAATGCAGCTATTAAAAAAAAAACCGTTGTTTCGAAATCGGTTAGGGTATTTTGTTATACCTCTCCCACTCTTCCATGATCCCGAGCTTTTTTGATGTCAACTCATATTTCTTCACTCTCACACTTTTTGATGGTTATACATCTCCCACTCTCCCATGATCTCAAACATCTTTTTTTTTATTCTATAAAATTAAACAATAACTTCATTTAAATAAATGAAATAAGATTACAATTCATGGATATTAAATTAAAATACATTTGAAAAAAAAAAACTTAAAACTCCTCAGGGTCCCTTTCGTCTTCTTCATCGGAATCTCGGGGGGATGGGGGGGGGGGTGACGGTTGCACCGTTGTTTGTTAATTAATTGTGATAAACCGGTGATGTTAATGTTCTTAATGTTGTAAATTCATGAATGTTGGTGACTATGCGAAATTGTGTGCTTGCAGGTTAAAATGGTCTTAAATGAGCTAATTAGGAGAGACAAGAAGATCAAGGAAGGTTGGAACAAGCTATGGCAAGTGAAAAACAAGGAAAAGGAGAAAAAAACACCTGGGTCGCCGTAGCTTACGCCACTACCGTAGCTTACGGTGGTGGCCATCTCCAAAGCCACCGTAGGACAGCATTTAGCTAGCGTAGGCTAGCCTGAGCCCACCGTAGCTTACGGTGGGACCGTAGCTTACGGTGGGGCAGTTACTCAAGCTCCGGAATTTCGCGATTTTAAAGGCATTTTGGGGGTCTTGACAGTTCCAACTCGCATTCTACCAGGGGGAGACGAACCAGAGGTGTATAGAGGCGATTTTGAGAGAGGAAAAAGAGTTCCTAACACAATTCCAACATCACAATCGTTAGAGAATCATCCATGGCTTCAATCATCATGGTTGTGATCGATTTCATCATGAGTGGCTAGTTGCTAGTATTCTTCTTGGATGTAAGATTTCTATGTAAACAACAATATTGAGGCATTTTGACTCTAGAATAGTGATCTAAGCATTCAATGCTTTTCACTACAATGTTTTTGTGAGTATTCGTAACTTTCTGTATTGTGTTTATTCGAATTTGCAAACCATACGTTCTTGATGCTATTAGCAATTGAGATTTAGTGGATAGGAATTTGTGTGATATCTATACAGATTGATCATCGGGTGACAACCTTGCGTTAGTAACCCGAGTGCTTTGTCCCCTTTCATCATGATGATTACCTTCACATGAATCATGTCTATGTGATTCTTTCTAGTTGCGTCATTATTGTTTGTTTATATAGAAAGAAATTCGAACTCTGAGAAGATTACTTTTGTTCGATTATCAAGAAAACCAAAAATCCATTTTGTAATTTAGTTTCTAGCTATTAAAAATCAAGTCATCAACCATAATTTCTTGTCACAATTACTTTCAAGTTTCAATTTAGTATAATTCAAGTCATAAGAGTAGCACATACTCCACAATCTCCCTGTGTTCGACACCCGCTTACCACTATCTAAATTAGTGTAATTGGGTTTATTTTTTAGTGGGACTTCGACCTCACGTCCGCGGGGGGGGGGGGGGGGGGGTATGGCTTCCCAAACACGATCGATGTGTTCAATCAAATCGGATCGTAGACTTTGATGTGTATCTTCACATCGAATCTTCAAAACATTTTCATCGATAATATTTTGTGGTGGTAGCTCATTCGAATGTTGAACAATACGTAAAAAAAGACTTTTATTCATACGAAAACGACGTTTAAACTTATCTTCGAATAAAGCTCCTTCCTTGAAATAGTTGTTAAATAGCCGATCATGAGCTTCTTGACGTTCTCTTTTGATTACCTTGCGTGTCCGAATTGGCTTCGAACTTTCGGCTTCTTCTTTAGCTTTCTCGAACATTAATCTTGCGAAAAAAACCGCATCTTCACCGGAGGAAATATCGTCGGAAGAGAAAGACATTTTTTTTGAAATGGTTAAAATTTATGGGAGAAATGTGAAGAAATGTGGAAGAAGGTTGTGAGAAAAGGTTGAGAGAATGGAGGGTTTTATATAGGAGAAATTAATTAAATTTGGAATTTTTTTATTTATTTAGAACTCAAAAAGAGCCGTTTGAGGGGTATGGGAACCACCCTCAACGAAAGTACCCCTCTCCCGAGCTCCCTCTCTTCGGTGTCCCAGCCCCACGCACCTCTCCCGAGCTAACCGGCATGGTGTTCCCGCGATACCGAGCAATCCCGAGCTCAGGATACCCCCTCCATGCTGAGGTATAACAATTACCCTTATGAAATCAGCAGTTCTATCGGTTTTCCGATCGGATTCATTGGACAATTCTTAAAAAGGTAAACCATTTTTATTATGATTTTTATTGTCGAAACTTACAAAACTAATGTAACGAAGGTTATTTATATAATTTTTGTGCTTTTTTTTTCTTCTTCATGTTTATACACATTATGACAACCTAACGACCGAATAAATAAAAAATTAAACAAAAATTGTTTTTTTTGTCTGTCCGACTATGTTGCATATATGCAACATATGAAACATACCATGTTGTATATGTTGTATATATGCAACATAGTCGGACAAACAAAAAAACAATTTGTTTAAGTTATTAGGTGAATATGGGTGGATATACGTGAAATTAAATTTAAAAAATATCATATCTAAAAAGTTACGAATTTTGTAAAAGTGGGAAGAACATGATAAAAAGTTAAAAATATCCGTTTCATCTTTTGTTTTTCTCTCTAATTTTACATCAAAAAACTTTTGGCTATAAATCTTCATTTAATTATATGATTTAATGACTATGATTCATTCTTATCCTTTTTACCCAAAACCGAACATATCACAATAACCCTCTTTCTAAATTAGAAACATATAAAACTATCCCACATATTATACATATGGAAGAGACTGTCGAATCCACTTATAGGATGGTGATGTATCCCGAACTTTTAATTACCGGGTAAAAATAAGCAAGTAAAAATTAGAAATGTTATAAATGGGTCTGTTAAAACGAGTCAAAACCATGTCTGATTACCCAAATTCATATGGATGTTTACTCAAATTATATATGAGAAAGTACTCAAAACATTGTCCTATATTTGCGTCAATTTTTTGTTGAAATTTAGAAAATGAATACTCTTTGTGTTTATAAACCAAGCAGAGGCAATTTTCTGTCCTCTGGTTTTATTCATAAAAATCCAACTTAAATAGCAACATCAACATGCACATACTAAACTAAAGAAGAGGAAATCATGGAAGTGGTGGTGAACATGCAAAGGATTGAAAGGAAAAGGTAAACAATCAGTTGGGCCTGCTTTGGGTTATCCAGTTGTATCAATTAGGCTTTCAAATAATAGCATTCAAAAGCTGCAAATTGACCATTGTTGGTACAACTTACAAAGTCAAACACACAACATTTTCTACATCACATTTTTTTCAAACTCTTTTTGTTATTAGATTTCAATCACACTCTATCCCACATCATCTGTTGAAGGATCCCAACCTTCCTCCCAACCCCTGTATTCACTATTCCATGTTACTTGGATTTTGAATTCTCTCTTTATGAATAATTTGACTTATGTGATTGATAATGCCTCTTTAGTTTAGAAGGAATATGTAGTGAAATCAGATGAAATAGAGCTCGCGTATGCATAAAATAAATATGTTACAAAATACAGACAGCAATTCACAAATGACAAGCAATTCACAAATTACACAACACATGTTAAATTAGTGTCTTGTTGTACAACAGAATTAACCACCACTGAAACTAAGACCATGACCTCATGAATAATTCCAAAGCAACTACACTCAGCATCTAGACCAACCTCCCTGCTTGGGTCCTAATTTTGAATTCCCATACCAGATTAGTTGAAAATGAATATGGGAAGTTGGGGACTAGGGCCATTTCTGCCTTAAGTTAACTCCAAGCTTTGTGACAGAATAATATCAAGATTTACCGAGTGTTTTCGCCTTCAACCTCATCCCGTTCTTATTTATATATATTTCGGATCATTGGACCTAACCATCTTTCCCACTCATGAATGAACATCTTTAGACTTCACTTTCATCAGATTCATCATTCTCTTCACCATTCTTCCCCTCAAGCTTAATGCTCTTGTACCATTTAGCAAACACGATATAGACCAACAGATCTACAGCAGTTAATCCGGCTAACAGGAAGAAAAACCTGTCTAGATGACCACGATTGAGGTTTCCGGGGATCCAACCTGGCATATCATCTTCTGTTGATATCTTCATAACTATAGTCACAATAAAGCTACTAACATAATTCCCAAGTGATATTGATGTCATGCAAAGTGCACTTCCAAAGCTCTTTAATGCATCAGGTGCTTGTGCATTGAAAAACTCAAGTTGACCAACATACATGAAGACTTCAGAGGCCCCAACAAATGTGTATTGAGGCACCTGCCAAAATATGCTTAATGAGCTTGATGCATCGCAATGAGGGCAATCCGGATTTGCATATTTTAGTCGATAACATTCCACGATTCCAGCTGAAACCATTGAAAGAACTGCAATTATGAGCCCGATTCCCATTCTTTGAAGCTCGGTCAACCCCTTTGAGTCTTTTTTCTTGAACTTTAGTACAAGTGGACCGATAACTCTTCGGTAAAGGAAAATGAATAGCGCAACACTTAGAATGTCGAAACTAGACATGCTGGATGCAGGAATCTGGAAGCCTGAAATCGAACTTTTCATGGCTGCACCTTGCTCAACGAATAGAGACGCCATTTGTGTAAATACAACCGAGTAGATTATTGTGCATAGCCAAATGGGAAGCAATCTTAGTATGCATTTCACTTCTTCAACCTGTGAAACTGGGCACAAACTCCATGCGTTGTAAGTTCCCTGTTTCGGGTCATTGAAATCCCTTGAGGTGATGAATGCTGCTTTATCCAGAAACCTGCAAATCATAAGCTAATATTAGCTAAAAAGTAAGTAGAGGTGTCAATTTTGACCCGTTAACTTGATTACTTTTGTACTAGAATCATACATTCAATGTATTATTCTTACTTGAATTCATGTGTATGAAGTATCTTCCTTCCAGTAGTTATAGAACTGTCTTTTTCTTCTTCAAACAAACACTTTTCACCCTGTGGCAGCTTAACCCTCCACTTTTTTGATGCAGCCACAAACACTTGACAAAATCTGTTTAACGGGTTCCCGCTTGGCTTAAAGTGTCTATACCTTATCGTCCCACAAAGAAACAGGACTAGTCCTAAAAACGCAGACCCAGTCGATAGCCAAAACCCAAGGGTCCACATTCCCTCATCCTCAAAATAGCTCAAGATTGTGTTGGAAAAGAGTGAACCAAGGTTAAGTGCAAGATAAAAGTAGCTAAAAAAAGCCACCTTTGAGAGACCCTCTTCAATATCTTCCTCATCAAATTGATCAGCTCCAAATGTTGCAATATTCGGTTGGTACCCGCCGTACCCCAAAGCAATCATGTATATCGAGAGATAAAACAACCCGATTTCCCAATTTGAGTGGGTACCGCATGCTGTAGTCCGGTCACCACACCCTTTAGGGGTGATCAAGAACATGCTTGATGCCACTGATAGTCCTCCTAAGCCCTGTCATTCCATTTCAAGTTTAGTAATCTACTCTTTTATCCTTCTGGCTGCTTAATGAGAATATAAGTAAAGAACTTACCAACACAAAGATGGCTTGAAAGATGGCACACGTCCTGTACCGACCCCAATAAGAGTCGCTGAGAAAAGCACCCACGAGCGAGAAGATGTAAACGGTCCCGGTCCATTTGCTAACATTGTTTGCAGCCTCAGCATTGCCTTGTTGTAAGACCCTAGTCAGATACAACACCATGTTCACCCCAACTCCAAAAAAAGCTAAAGTTACCAGTCCTTGATTCACTGTTAAAAGGAAAAAATAGCATGTATAGAGTTAGATACACCATCATGATATGTATGCATGCATGCATCTTTAGAGATACATTATACTTACATACAGAACTAAATTGCATTGATGTTCAAGATAACTAATTTCTGTTACTAAATTATTGCTTTGGTAACATAGTGTTGAACCTAAATGTTTGTTTCATATCTGCATTCGTTGACTTTTTGCTACAATATAGTGTCAAACTGTCAATGGTTCAACTTCAATCATATATGATATGATTGATGAATCTATGATGGATCAATAATTATGTGTATTTCTGGTACAAGGGTAGTTTGGGGAATTTGCTGCAATCAGAGTGACAGTTCTTTTGTAATTACTCGAAAGGACAATCTTTAAATGTTATTGATGAAAATGAAATATAACAAGACGTGGTCATCTTTGTTATGGGAATCCTATCTCACTTCCTGTTTTATGGCTATGTATTCATTCAATAATTTTATAATTCTAGCAACTTTTCACCCACAAAACATAGTTTCTATTAAATAACAATCTTGCAATTCTCTATGTTTTATTTCATAACAATTATACTACACGAATGCAAATATATGTATGAATTGAAGGAGCTAAAGGGGGTAGGAAACATTTATGATAAAATTAACTATTATTTAGGTCTCTTCTTTTTACTCTCGTAATAATTTAGTGTTTTGTAATAAACTTCTTTCATATATAGGGTATATATATGAGGACGCAATTTTTCCAAACAAATTGTATGTTAGAAACTCAGAGAACTACATAAAGGTTTGGGGAGTGGTAGATTTTTTTGTTGAAGTAGAATTGGTTTTAACCAATAAGAGTACGCCATTTAGGAGAGAGAATGAAGTAGCATTTTAAAGAATTTTATAAGGGTATGATAGGATTTAAATAGTAGAGGTAAATGTGGGGATGAGGCCATAAACACACACAATAACAAATAGCCGCCGCGGCTACAAGTTGCCGCAAATCATGAAAATTCTAGCTGATGGATCGAAGCTTGGGGTGTGACATTGGAGTAGCCGGCGACATTGTGCTATTGCCGTGGAAACCGCTCTTCCACTCCGTCCCCCTAAGGGCTGTTTTGATTCGTTCAATGATGTAAATTTAAAAAACAGTAGCTTAATTAAAAAAAAATTCATTTTTCATTTTATATATTTTTTTTCTGGACTACAAACATACACTCTAAAATCTACTCTCAAAATCCAATTATTGTTTATTTTATGAGACTTGAACCTACACTATTTGTATAAGGATGTAAACGAGCTAAGCAATTTACGTACAATATGAGTTGAGCCATCTAAGGCTGCTTATCTAAACGAGTTGAAATGTTCGGTCGGAGCTCGGCATGTTAAAAAGCTTGAGCCACACATGTTTAGTTTTGACCTTGTTATTTTGAAAATATAAAAATATTTATATATAGAAAATTAAATTAATATATATATATATATATATATATATATATATATATATATATATATATTCTTTTTCATTAAAAGAGAACTTTTTATTAAATATTTCACTTTTGTCTTATTTCAATTCATTTTTTCTATTTACTTTTTATATTAAAAATGAAAATGTCATATAGACGTTTAACTTAAAAATATGCTATAACTAATAAACGTATAATATATTTATAATTTAAGATATATATATATATATATAAATATTAAATATTGGGTTATAATTTAAACGAGCCGGCCTTAATTTGTTTGAGCTCTACTTGTTTAGAAACTGAGACGAGTCAATTTCGAGCAAGCTTTTTACAAGGTCTATTCGAACGAGACATTAGTCACAACTTTTTGAACAAATCTACGTTTGCGTGATGATAAACTCCTATACCTTTGGGTTAAATGTTGTTTGTTATTTGTTTTGATCGTTTATCCTTAACTTTAAAGAAAACTATTAAATATACATATGCTTGCTCTGTATGTACTTTTTTTAAAAGAAAAGATAGATATTATAATTTTTTAAATATAAATCTTAAATATATTAAAACCTATATAAATTATAATGGTGTTATTATTCAACAAATAAATCAAAATTTAAACATATTATTTTCATATTCCAGTAAAAACATGGAAAATGTTTCAATCTATTTTGGGGACCTCGGGAAGGAGGAGGTGAGTTGGAATGATTAGAGTACACACAACCATGCCACGTTGCCTAATCAGCTTACGTCATGCTAGGGATTCACAGTCACCCATCGCGTGTCGGACACGTCTCAAATTTTGCATGCTTTTCCCACCCATCTATACACATGACACGCCCACTATCATATCCCATCCTATTTTTATTACAACTATTTCAACTGTAAAAAAAAATCCACATCAATTTACCCATTAACAAATATTAGTTAATCCAAATCACATGTTTCATCATCTTCATAATTAAAGTTATCGGGTATAAGGCCAAAAAGAAAAAAAAGTTACACACATATGTAACATGTTTTGGAAAGTGTAATAAACGATGCACACATATGTAACATGTTATTAATTAATAAAACGTCAATGATGATGAGTCATGTTTTTGTTTTTCTTTCAAAACTTTAAATAGGGCATGCAGGGCATTGTCACATTTTACAACCTAAATGTCTATATAGACACATTAACTTCTAATATATGTATGTTCACTAATTGTTATAATTTTAGTATTTAACTAATCATAACTAGTATTTCCGTAGAAAATATTGTTTCTATGGATAAAAATGTGAAAAATCACAAAACATATAGTAAATTACTTATTTCATTAAGAAGTTATCATAAAACATGTGTGTGTTTTAACAACTTTTTAATAGAACTAATTAGGTGTTAGAAAAATTAGTTTTAACTTTACTCATTTTTTATGTCACGAAAGATTGATGTTGCTTTATAGAAAATGTACACTTAAACTGAAGAAATATTGCTTTAGTTTACAAAAAACAATGAATAGTTACAAAATTCTATCATTATCAAGATTATTTGCACGCAATTCTTTATAGTTATTATGCCATTAATTATTTCCTAAATTTAATTTCCTCATAAAAAAATTACTTAAATAAAATTATACCCACACACAGCGCTATCAAGATCTTAGGATAGAAAAAGACTCCACCATTCCAAACTTTCATAAAATTTTATCATTATCATACTAATTATATTATATGTATATTTCATAAACTTAAACTTCTTTTATACATAACTAAGGGGACAAATAATTCTTTCTTCTAAAACATAGCATATTTTATGTATGTGTATATCTAAACATGGTTTATAACTTTATATAATATATATATACAGAGCTCGTCTTATCCAATGTACAATTAAATAATGATACATACAGATATATATATATATATACACGTATATATGAAGATAAGCGAGGTATGATATCAAATTTTTACTGGATTATCTTTTGGCTTTTAGCAAATAAATATAAATAAATATATATAAAAAAGTAGCTATATAGGTTACTTACCGAGGATGATAGTTCCAGCTGTCCATCGACCCGTTTTTTCTCTGGGAGCTGGTCGGCCATGGAAATCAACAGTTCCATCCATGGTGCTTTCTTCTTCTTCTTCATTAACATACTTCACCTGCCATTTTTTTAAATAAATAAATAAATAAAACTTACTTTTTGTTCATCAAAAATATATATATGCTCAGGTTGGTGACAATCTGAGTTAGATTTTTTTTTTTTTTTTTGGTTTTAAGATTGTTTTAGAAATATCAAACATGTGTTGTCAACTTGTAATCGATCTGCATGTGCTATGTTTGCTGAAAATCTTACTCATTTTGAGCTTTTCTTTCTTTTTTTTGGAAACGAATTGAATGCATGTGTCATTATCGTATGACAGCTAGCTAATGCTATTTTTAACGGCCCATAAGTGTTCCCAAAATTTTACGAGTATTTACACCAATTGAGCTAATATCAGAAAAACAAAAACATCTCTATGAGCGGCCAGTGATTAAACCTGAAAGCTCAGATATTAAACTTTTGACATTTCAAGTCACAAGTCTCCACTAATCATCGTAAGTAACCACTCGGCCGGACTAATGCATGGCTCATGAATGAAAATCCAAATTAATCAACCAAACCAATTTGATTGATTTGTAAGCTTGAGCTAGAAATCTAATATATGAAAGGATGAAGTACACCAAATGAGTTACCTTGTTAGAAATGTTGAAAGACTCCATTGATCTTTAATTTTGATCTATCGATATGGTGAAGTTTAGAGAGAGAAAGTGTTGTATGAGGAGATGGACAAATTATAAAGTGGTGAAGAGGGAGAGGGTGATTGTAATTGTGAGTGAGGGGGAGAATGAGATGGACAAAATAAGAGTAGAATAGGAAGGTGGTCTTATAGACGTGCTTTTACTACATTGGACGGTCCAGATCGATGCGATCAAACCTTTATCCAATTTTATCAGCCACATATATATTTCAAAAAGAAAAAGAGAACAATTTCTATTTTTAGTATTTGTTGTTGTATTTATTAAATCTTGAAAATGATCATTCTAGTCGATCGATCGCATATAGCTACTAATTAACCAGCTAGCCACCTCTTCAATTCAGATCATAGTCTAGCTAGCTTCTTAAAAAGTGACCGATAAAATTAAACTAGCTCATTTAACTTTGTTTTAACAATAATTCCTATATTTTCTAGCACAAATTTATAGGACTCACTACAATAACAGGGTAACTATAGACTCTAAACTTCATGACGATCGATTAGAATTCCCGGCCTCTTAACAACACCACCTCATTTAACTACTGATATAATTTAATTGAAACGAGATGGTGACCCGCCCGCGCGTTGCGGCGGGCCACCAAGCGACATCCTAAAAAGTAAGACGACAAAAGATCGATAACACTTGATTGTTACCATGTAAACAACTAAAAAACTCAACACCAAACAATGGTGCTGACAAATTGACAAATATCATTTATCAAACTCCAGCAAAAGTGTGCTGTAATAAATTGGATAAATGACAATTGAAATATGCATAAGATGCACCTTAACTATGGACATATAGTATAGTAAAGAAGGAAGCTTAGCCTGATGACTCCTATACCATGCTTGCGGTTATATCTTTTTCGTCTTCAATTGAAGTTTTCCAATCAACAGTGATAGCCTCTGCCACCACACCCTCGCTCATAACATTCCTACAGTCACCAAATTAGGAACAAAATAATTTCAATTCTCAGAGTAACAAATGATTTCAATCCTCTGAAAACCAAATGATAATCAGAATGTAAAATGACCAACACCCATTCCAATCAGCCCATCATACAAATACCCAAATCACTTTTCAATGCATAAAATTTTTACCTGAAGACGCAATTCAATACCTTTAAAAGCTTTCAAGGTTGAGCTCATGAAAACCTAACGGTGTTTGCATTGCACCAGTCCATCTCAAACGCCTGCTTTAGATGTGCTAATCATCAAAGACTTTTACTTTAGTGTGATTTATGAAAAGATTATGTGTCGATAGAAACATATTAAGATTTTGAGATTTGAGAATTTGGCAATTTTTGAACATTAGTAGACTCAAATCAATGAGTTAATGTCAAAGAATGTATAAGAGGATATGGCTGCAAGTAGATGCCAATTTTTTACCAAGCCATAAGAGGATATGGCTGCAAAAAAAAAGGCTGAGTATTTGCCACGCCGAAATCAACTCCTAACAATCTCATTGCAAATAGATCATCATAGCCATTGCCATCTTATCTTTCCAACTGGAAGTTGCAACCTTCAAGTATCCAAAAACTACCAACTGTATTTGATATTAAAACCACATCAAAAAACATCTCATGAGACATACAAAATAGCTAAAGTATTTTCAGATATAACATGTAAAATCAATAGAATATGGGACTTACAACAGCAGCCATGAAACCATCCACGACCATCATAACCAAGCCTCAACAATGTAAAATCGAAGTGAACAGTACAAACAAAGCACAAACACTCAATGTGAAATGAAACCATGGTCAACCGCATCATAGCAAAGCATGGGGATAAAGTGTAGAAAAGGCAAAGAATTGTGATCAAAATAAGAAAACCTAAAACAATACTATTCGACTTTGAAATTTCATTGTAGTATTTATAAAATCATTTCAATCCTCTGAAAACCAAATGATAATCAGAATGTGAAATGACCAACACCCATTCCAATCAGCCCATCATTCAAATACCCAAATCACTTTTCAATGCATAAAATTTTTACTTGAAGACGCAATTCAATACCTTTAAAAGCTTTCAAGGCTGAGCTCATGAAAACCTAACGGTGTTTGCATTGCACCAGTCCATCTCAAACGCCTGCTTTAGATGTGCTAATCATCAAAGACATTTATTTTAGTGTGATTTATGAAAAGATTATGCGCCGATAGAAACATATTAAGATTTTGAGATTTGAAAATTTGGCAATTTTTGAACATTAGTAGGCTCAAATCAATGAGTTAATGTCAAAGAATGTATAAGAGGATATGGCTGCAAGTAGATGCCAATTTTTTACCAAGCCATAAGAGGATATGGCTGCAAAAAAAAAGGCTGAGCATTTGCCACGCCGAAATCAACTCCTAACAATCTCATTGCAAATAGATCATCATAGCCATTGCCATCTCATCTTTCCAACTGCAAGTTGCAACCTTCAAGTATCCAAAAACTACCAACTGCATTTGATATTAAAACCACAACAGAAATCATCTCATGAGACATACAAAATAGCTAAAGTATTTTCAGATATAACATGTAAAATCAATAGAATATGGGACTTACAACAGCAGCCATGAAACCATCCACGACTATCATAACCAAGCCTCAACAATGTAAAATCGAAGTGAACAGTACAAACAACGCACAAACACTCAATGTGAAATGAAACCATGGTCAACCGCATCTTTAATATACAATAGATACATCGTAAACAAAGTAGAAACATAATAAATCATCTCAAAGTGGCTCAGATATGTGATGGGGAGCAAAGAATCATACCCACCATGGCTGCAAATATACTTGCCACGCCAAGATATAGGTTATCGTATGTATCTTTACTCCAACCAAAACAGCGAAACAATTTTGAAAAACCTTATCAATCCTTTACACATAGATTGTCATAGAAATGGAATTAAAAGCTCAGATCAATTTGAAACATCATCACAACCAACTATTTAGGATTTTCAAAAAACGTTTCACTTGAATCACAAATTAAATATCATCATAGCCATTTAATAGAAGAGTATAGGGTCAGATCAATGTGAAAAATCATCACAACCATCATGAGAGGGTTTCAAAAAACCCCAGCAGCCATACAATCCATACCTGTTGCCAACGAAGGTTGAGTATACCGGTAGCCACCAAGCCGGAAATTCAATCGACATAGGAATTAGACCGACGGTCGCAAACAGAGACCCTAGCCGGAAAAAGAGCGGCACATCGGTGGTGGCAAACCCCCAAAATTGATATTGTGCATCGGAATCGAAGCAACAGGCGGAGTAGGGGCCGGCGACGAAAGCAGCTCAACAACGGGCGGGTAAGCCGCCACTGAAGGCCTGCCTACGCCTCATTCGGAGCAACAGACGGGGGCAGCAGCAGCGCCGCCGCCACTCTCCGTCATCACCGCGATGCGACTTTCGTGTGGAAAATGCAAGAAACCGGATACCGCCCACAAAACCTCCACCAAAGAGACAGATTTCGGTTCTCTCGCTTAGAGAGAGAAAGAGAGAAGAGACCATATTAAGACAGCAAAGCATGGGGGTAAAGTGTAGAAAAGGAAAACCGGATGCCGCCCATCAAACCACCACCAAAGAGACAGCAAAGCATGGGGGTAAAGTGTAGAAAAGGCAAAGAATTGTGATCAAAATAAGAAAACCTAAAACAATACTATTCAACTTTGAAATTCTATTGTATATTATATAAATGAGTAATAATTATACAAGAGGCCCAAAACAGGGTAACTATAGACTCTATGCTCCATGGCGATCGATTAGGGAGAGAATGGGGTCCAAGGGGCGCTCACGCACCCATATCACCTTCAAACCTTTAAAAAAAAATTACCACACTTTCTTTTTTATCTATAACGGATCTTCCACCGACTTCCCGTCGATCTTCAACCCATTATGTCTTCCACTGGTCAAATTCTGCTTTATAACTCCGTGGAAAAACGCAGAGTTGATCTCCCCATCAATGCACCATCTGGACCGAGCTTTAGTCTCAACTTCTTTATGTATAATTAGTACTCAATTAGGGAGAGAAGTGGAGTCCAAGGGGCAGTAGCTAGCTCTGACAGGGTCCAAAGGACAGAGCCTCTGGTTGGGGTCGAGCTGACCTGGGAGGACCAAATGTGAAATTGTTCAAAATTCCAATTGCAGATAACTGCAATTGTAGTTATTTGTACGCTTCTCTCCCTAATGATCGTATTCAGATGTTTTTACGTTTTCTTCTAGAAAACAAAATTCATACAAAAACTTGAAAATTAAATATGATTTTGTTTAAACAAAGTTTAGTACACTCCAAATTGTTTAATCTGAAGGTGAATACATGAATTCAGATTTATCTTGTTAGATAATTTTTAATTTTTTTTTGTTGGAGTATTTTTTTTTTAAGTTTTTTTTCGTATTAGAAGAATGATATTTATTTATTTTATGTATGTTCATTAAATTATTAATATTGAATATTGTTTTTTTCTAAAACTTTTATTTTAACTTTGTACAAATATTTACTTTTAAATATGTTTTCTTTACATATAATGATTTTCACCATTAAAACATCTTTCTAAAAGTAATGATTTTTAGAGGAAAAATATGATAACTTTTTATTTAATTTTTTAGGATGAGATGTGACAACTTATCGAAAATTACATGAAATTAAATGCCGCTCCTATGCGTGAAGTGCTATACAATTTGGTTCATGCATAATACATTAATATGTTACATACGGACTTGTACAAAGTTTAAAATCTACAATCGCCATAATCATTATCACATAATTGCATTCCATAAATTTATGATTTTAGACACAAAATATGAATTAAGAAAATTTTAAAGGTACGTGTTTAGCTTATGATATCTTTTGTGTTAATTTTATTTCTCAAACCAATTTCTAAACTTTCTTGGATAAATACATCACTATCTGTATTTTATGGAATTTAAACTCTTAACCTCTTTAGTTGTGAGAAACATTTTATAACCAAAATGTCCCCTTAAGGATATTTTTGGTATTATATAATACATGTTTTTTACGAGTTAAGAGTTTGAGTCCCGTCAAACATAAACATAGATTTTATGTAAATTAGCAAAGAGGAGTGCACTTTCAAATTAATAATTTCTTTTAAAGAAAAAAATAATAATTACGTTGTTTTCAATTGTGGTGGCACTAAAAATACCTAAATAAGTGGGGCCCTTTTTCACAAATCACTTTCTTTCTCGCTTTCTAATTTGGGTGCTTTTTCCACTGATGATGCCATCCTTTTTATCGTTTTTTCTCCGTCTCTATAATTGAACAGCAGGCATCGATCGTCTCTCAACTTTTGAAATTATCAGCAGATATTTATTAAATTTACCATAAAATTGATTAAATGCAAAATAAATATCTAATTATAATGTTACCATTTAACTTAATACTTTGCAATGAATGTTGATGTGATTTGAGTGATGTATAACTACACAACTTAGACAATAGATCATCGTATCTGGTTACTAAATTGAGTTAATATTACAAAATGTTACATCTACTATAAGTGCTATTAATGTTGATGTTAGTATTTTGATTCTCGTTTTTTTTTTTTGATGCCTAACATCTTTAGGTTTAGTATTTTGATTTTCGTTTTTTTTTATGCGTATCATCTTTAGGTCGTTGGTAATGATCAAGAGGCTGATTTGTACACCTATAGATCTAACGTAAACGATGATGATATGATTATACCAAGTTTATCGGTTGTGAAACATGTGATAGATAAAAATCATAGATCGAGGGCTACTATTTGAGGCCAAAGAGGGTTACTCAAAAGTCAAATGCTATATGTAATATACCATGTTTCAGTTTGATAAACCGTTCAAACAATGTTCGCTACATTCAATCAGGAATACATCTTAATTATTATTTTGCTTTGCAACATGAAAAATATAGTCTCAACTCTCATGTTTTAGTAGTTCTAGGGGCGAATCCATAAGTTCTTTTTTTCAATGGATTTACTTATTTTTTGATGTTCGGAGTTCTAACAATAAATGTCATAATTTTCGGTTTAGTTGGTTTGGATCGGTTAAGGTTGATCACACAATAACAATACGAATATACACTAGGATAGTTAAATAATACATTATCATTAGATATTAGAAAAACATATAATATATGTACGATGGTCTTTACGAATTAAAAACTATCAATAGTTGTTGTCTACAAGTTTTCATCGTTTGAAAACGACTCAAAATTGATGGTTTTCTTGTGAAAAAATCACTCAATATTCATTATACATAAATAACAATTTCACAAATCAATTAGCATTTAGCAAATAAATAACGAAATTAGTTATAAACAAAACCTAAATCAATTAATTCATCAAAATTAAGAACACATTCAAGAGCCAAATTCATCAACCTAAGAACAAATTCAAGAACCTAAATAAACTAATTAATTAAGAAAATCAATTAAGAACAAACCCAAAGTTTTCTTGTTATCTGTCAGAGATTAAGACTCTGAGGTGGCGTTTGGTTCACGGAATGTAATGTAATTAGAATTGTAAAGTTTTCCTTTAAAGTTGTGCTTAAGTTGGGTAAGGAGGGGGTTTGAAATACAATGAATTCCTTTAATCAATGGAATTTGAGGTCATGTAACTTTCCTTCGTTAAAGTGAAGGATTTCTAAATTCCATTGATTAAAGGAATTTATTGTATTTCAAACCCCTTTCTTACCCAACTTAAACACAACTTTAAAAGGAAAACTTTACAATTCCAATTACATTACATTCCGTGAACCAAACGCCACCTGAGAGTCTGAGAGACTGTCAGTGTCGGAGGGGGAGGCAGGAGGAGAGCTTCGCCAGAAGAGATGAAACTCAAATGAGAATCAGAAAGGTCAGCAGGTCGATTGGTATGCGGTAGGGGTTGGGTTACTCAATTTGAAAATGAAAATAAAAACCCTAATAATTTGTTTAAAACAAAAAAAAAAAAAAATGCCCGCACTCGGGATTCGATCCGTGACCTGATGCTTACGCCGACAACCAGTTAAAATAGTGAATCATGTAGTACCAGGATTCACTCCTAATACTATATGTGGATTCAGTCATACCTTTTTATATATATAATTAAAAAAAAAGGTTTAAAACTCGTTCGGTTTTCGTGAACCCGCTCGTGCTATACTGGATCTACCCCTGAGTAGCTCAACAATTATAATTACATATTGTGGGGCTGAATTAGTTTGAGTCAATCCTTTCTACAATGAAGTTCAATGAGTTTTCATTTCACATCAAACATCTTCAGATATTCTATAGGGTTCAAATTAAGTGTGTGCATCTTCACATTGCGTAATCCGGATCGAGACATGTATAAAACCAGGCACAAAATGTTACACCTGCTATAAGCGCTATGAAACTTGTGGATGATTGTAACATTAATAATGATTATTTTATTGTCTATATCCGTTGTTGTAAATGGTTGTACTGTCTGTGAGCTTACTGGTATCCCACCGGACGAACCAAGCAGTGGTGTGCTGCCAAAGGACACTGGTGTGTTGCCATTGGTACACGACCTGGGGTGGGAAGTAGCCTGGTGGTAGCTGAGAGAATGAAACAAAGTAGTTCATTAGTTATGTTTGGAAGTTATCTCCTGAGTTGAACCATTGTTGCATCTTATCGATATTCGGTCTGGTTCCAGACAATCGAAAGTTGATGATCCGGTCATTGAGATGGTGGAGACAAACAATACTTGATGTCAAAACTTCTACCTTCATCATTCTTGTGATGCTATTGCCTGGGGTGATGGCATACCAGAGATGATTGGTCCCTTGTCATCAAAGAAGAGTTATAGGCACACCACTTTCATCTTTTCTTCTCTAACATAGTCGTTCATCGTCTTTCGGATGTTTATGATATATAGTTTATCATCTTTCAGATGTTTATGATACCACCTCTGGTGTGATCACTGGTAGTTCAGAGGATCATATGGGGTTGTCTTCCTCGAGTCAGGTTGAAGAGTTTGCATTGAAAGGTTAGCTCGAGGTTCCGGGGTCTAGCTTGGTTGCTGACTTTTCATAATGTCGTGTGGTGTGCATATGAGGTTAATGTAGAATCAAGGTATATCGTTTGGCCTGTCCCTGACCTATTTAGTTAGGCCATTCGAAATACCCCGATTCTGCAGATCAAGAGAAGGATAAGGTGGTGTTTGTTTTTCTCAAAAAGCTCTTCTTATCATCTTATCTCTGCGCCACGCAGACCACACACAAACATTTATGTCTGCAGATTATTTGTTTTTCAAAGATGTTTCATTAGAAAATGTATGTGCGACTCTTCTTGATACAAATGTGGCCCAACCACTTCTAACCTCTTCAAACCGTCGCCCCTTTCCACGACCAACGCTCTTTACCGAGGGTCGTCCTCCATCCCGCGGGCCCCCCTTCAATTCAGAAAAACAAATAGTCTTTTTCTTACAAATTATAGAGGTTGGGTCACCGCCCTCTTTCTTTACAAATGTGATTCGTAGACTGTAGACATTTCACCTCAAAATAAACAAACTCCACCTAAGACTCTCTTTTGAGTCGAAATCTAGTTGAAAAATCTTAATTATCTAAGACGATATTTATGCTTTATATGGAGGAATGGTCATTGATATCTCCTTGTTTTGTAAAGGGAAGAACCACGATGACTTTGTTGTCCATTATTTACAAAATTATATTTCCACCACAGGGTAATCTCGAAGACGTAATCGACATATTACATGTGTATTTCCTTGCACGTGTGTGCGCAGTGGCGGATCAGGAAAGAATATCAGGGGTAGCGGGGACTAACGGGGGTTCGGGGCAGCGCCCCCGAAAAATTTTTTTAGGTAGTTAACGGGCTTTTAATCATATTTTTAAGAGACTTTTGATCATAATTATAAGTAAAAGCCATAAAATTTCTTCCAGGGGTCGCGAAAAATTCGTTTCAGGGGTCGCGAAAAACCGAAAACCTATAAAAAAAAAAATTTGCACGTCGGGGTAAAAGTTCAGGGGTAGCGGGCGCTACCCCTGGGCTCTATGTGGGTCCGCCACTGTGTGTGCGTGTATTTCTCAAAATTATTTTTTCACTTAAAGAGTTAGACTCATGCAAAGAGATGTAAACATCTTTTAAACACAATTACACAAAGTTTACATAAATGAGGATTCTCAGACCACCTTAATTTGGAGTTTAATTTTGAGACATCAATTATAAAACTTTTTCTTTTATTTTAATTCTTTTATAATCTCTTAACTATAGATATTTTCCGGTAGTATTAATGCTCGTTATTCTGGTAGGGTAGCTATGAAACTATCACGTACGGCACATTTTGTCGGTCTAACTTTTATTATAAATTTAACTTTAAGCTTAGGCTGAACATAATGAGTGTTTTTTTGGGTATTTTTTTGCGATTTAACACCCCATGGTGCCCGGGTCACCACACCCCGGGGCGCTATGGGTGTTTTTTGACCCAAAAGCGTTGCCCACAAAACATGAAGAGGGGGCTTCATGGTGTTTTTTATTAGTTTTCTTTATTTTAAATTAAAATAATAATAATAATTAAGTAATGATTAATGGGGTTTCATAGGAGATTTAGCACTACACACTTTATACCCATAAAGCCCCTTGTCACATCATCCGTCACATGATGAAAATCGCCTAACAGTGAGGTTTTATAGGGCTTTATCACTACGGTTAGCCTTATAAAAAAGAGCTTCAATTCGTCATGCGTTGCACCGGAAACCGTATAAGGTGATATATATCTTGAAATATTCACCCAAATGGTTTGAATGGAGTAAAAAAGCGTTATAAAATATAACATGTTCGAACATGCAAGATGTTCTGTCAGGAAAATATAAATTGAAACTTTTAATGATATACAATTCAAGAAAGAATATAATCATACTATGGAATCCTAAAGAGAAGATACATTTATTGAAAAAATGGTTAATAAATAAGGTAAAAAAAGAAGGTTACAAAATACAACATGTTTGAACGTGGCTTGCAACATTGACACACTATAATTTGAAACTTTAATGAAAATGCAAAACATACGTTTTAATAATTTGAAACTTTAATGAAAAGGGACCTAAATTTGACACAGGAATAATCAATTTTGACATAGAAAGCATACGGTCGTTTGATTCCAAACGGTCGTTTGGTTTTGGTCAGGAAAACTAGGTACGAGAGAATTATTTTGGACGACCGTTTAGAATGAAACGATCGTTCATGTTTCGTCAAAACGGCCGTTTGACCAGGAACGGTCGTTTTGTATGTGTGAATTATTTTCGGTTTACAAAAGCTGAGAGAGCATGTGAGCTATCCTTTTAGCAACGACCGTTTGGTGACAAACGACCCCTTCCTATGGTCGTTTGGTCACAAACGACCGTTTGTGAGATTCCAAAAACAAAATTACACATTTCAAAGTTGAATTAACGATTCGATTGATTCGAAGTAATATTCCGCTGGTTTTCTATACGTATGAAAAATTTGGTTATAAAACGAGGAGGTGAGTATTTTAATTTCATTGTCTTATATCGTCTGTGAATTTTCAAATAAATACGCAAGTAATGTCGTGGTTCAACTACCTATTTGAGAACGATGAAACATCCGGTGGAACTACTGGAGGTGATAACTCAATCCCCGGTGGTAATAGTGGAGGTGATAACTCCATCCCTGGTGGTACTAACAACGAGGATAATCACGGAGATAATTATATTCATGGATATAATTATAATTATAATCACGAAGATAATTATAATTATGGAGGTAACTATTGTGGTAATTACGGAGATTACGCCGATGAGAGCAACAACAACAGAGGCGCCGACTACGACGGCAACATCGATAGCAACAACAACAACAATAACAACGATGGCCCTGAGGTGTACACGACCGATCAGGTACACCTAATATAAGCTTCATAAACACGTGTTTTGAAAGATAAAATATAGTATTTTCATCTGATATACCCATGACATAATTTCAGATCTTCTTATCAAAACAAGAACTGTTTGACTAGGCAAATGAACGAGCATACCTTAGGGGTTACGTTCTTAGAACAAAACGGACAACAAAGAACAAATCATCCGGTGAATTCGATACAATCTGGATATGGTGTGATCGTAGTGGTTTTTACAGGGGGAAATCCACCACGAAAAAGACTGGAAGCAAGAAATGTGGTTGTTTGTTGAGATTTTAGGTAATTACAGGGAAATTTTAGGTGGGTGGAAACTAACCTTGCGAAACCATGAACATAACCACGAACCGTCGGCGGATCTAGAGGGTCATCCAATGGCAATGAAGTTTAATAACGGGGAGACTGCTCATGTGAGGCAAATGTTAAGTCAAAAGATAAGGCCGCGTCACATGATGACTGAAATAAAGAAAAACAACCCGAAGAACGTATCCAGCAAAAGGACGTTGTATAACCTGTTACAAAGGATTAAAGGTGAAGACAGGATTGGTGATACCCCGATGCAGGCTTTCTTCTCTCTACTTTCTAAAGGTGGGTACATTTACAGCGATCGAACAGCACCAGGAACAAATAATGTTGACGCAGTATTCTTTGTACACAAGCAATCGTATAAATGTGGAGGGCGTTCCCGCATATCCTCGGCATAGACGCTACGTATGGCACAAACGTCTACAAGTTTCCATACGTTCAGATGGTGGGAGTTACGTCAACAGGTGTCTCGTTTCTTGTCGCCAGCGCCTTCATAAGCCAGGAGCGACAGGAAGACTTTACCTGGATGTTGTCCCGGCTAAAGGAAACCATCGGAGACAAACGGCTAGAGCCAAACGTAATTGTCACGGACAAAGACATAGCTCTTGTCAAATCTTGCGGCCAGGTATTTCCGTTCGCGAAGCATAACCTCTGTAGATGGCACATAGAGCAAAACATCTTTAAAAAATGCAATAAAGGGTTTGACGGTCCTGGATGGGAATGGTTTTTAAAGCTGTGGAGCAAAGTAATAAACGCTAACACACCGAAGAATTTTAACTACCGCTACGACGAACTTTATCGAGAACTTGCCGAAAACAATCGAGGTAAGTTTCTAAATCACTGTTCAATTATCGTATTTTGACCGTATGTATTCGTAATTTTTTTCTCGTGTCAATTTAGTTTGTCTGCTGTACCTAAACCAAAGTTGGTTAGATAATTATAAGGAAAAGTTTGTGTCCGCCTGGACCGATAGATACCAGAACTACAAAAACTACACAACAAACAGAGTCGAAAGCTAGCACTCAAGGCTTAAAAAGGATTTAGAAGACGCAACAAACTGCACGTTGGACAGGTTTGTGTCATGTGTGAATGATATTGTGGCGGCACAAGAAACTCTTATAAAAACCAGCTTCACCGATAGTAAGATCAAAAGGATGCACGAGCATAATAATATTCCAGTGCTACGTGACCTCATATACCATGTATCACACAAAGGCCTGGATATAATGGTTAAGGAGGTAAGACGGATTGATAAACTCTACCAGTACCGTCGTGGCTGCGCTTGTAACGTCTGGACGTCATGCGGGTTCCCCTGTTCATGCCGTTTGGTAAATTACATTCGAGCAGGTAACAAAACATCATTTTGATGGTATTTTTAGTTTAAATTTTATTCCTTCCTCGTTTAAATTGTCCAACATTAAGATGAAAGATATCCCTTGGAAGATATAGATCCGTACTGGAGGAAGCTCAATGTTCATCCTTTGATCGTTGGTGCCGGAGAATCTTTCGACGTGGAGTCTGTAACATCCCAAAATTTTTAATTGTATAGCGGAAGACTTACGTGGTAGTAAATCAATTTAACTATCATCCCATGGTTAGGTCCCTACTACATTCCACCACAAACTAAAACATAAGATAGATACGATAGCACGTCACGTAGTCGTCTTCGTACCACCAAATCCATATCTCCATACACCCCATTAGTTACCTGAAAAATAGATTAAACCACAAATTCAACACTAGGTTGGTGAGTCCACTAACAAAACATTTAGTTCCCACTTTATCATTTAGTCCCTTTCATTCAATTTATGAATCAAAGAGTGAATCCAAATGGAGAATATATCATGGTTCGTAAACTAGCTAGGTTTACGATGTACAAATTAAACGCAAGCTCTAAATCAAAACTAGACCCATGTTCGATCGTATTTCTCACCATGTTTCACGACCAGAGCGACTGATCAGTGAGAGCGGGTGGTCAACCCCAGTAGAATCTACTAATACATCTCACGCTACTTTAATGATCTATAAGGCATTGTTCTAATTGTCCAAATTCCAAATTCAATGTAGGCCTAGCTCATCTTGTTATGAGCGGTGTGCCGACACTCACGAATAACTTCGTACCCATAATATTCTCAATCAATCATTTATTTCAAAATACATATTCCAATATTAAGCCCAAAACATTTAACAAAATGCATCAATTCAAAATTGGGGCTTTAAGTTAGTAAACTCACCTTTGCTTTCTTGTGCGATTTGTGTCTCTAATTGTGTAATTTCAAATGCCTTGGTCCTATTTCCATTAATATCAAATTAGTTTAGGCAATTCTGCTTTGCTAATGTGACAAATTCTAGATTTTCAAACTATTTGGGTAAAATGACAATTTTGCCCTTATTCGACTAATTCCAACACATAAAGCTAAAGAAATTATTTACTCATGAGATTTTATGCTAAAGCTCAATATAGATTATTTATAATGAATTAACATTTTCCCAAATATTATAGCACTTATTTTCTAATTTTTCTTTATTTTATGCTAAATTCCTCATTATTACGTCTTTTCGGTAATAGTTTTTACCCAAGTTTCTTCCAATACTTTGGGTTTCAATTTTGTATCATTTTCATATATTTCCTTGATATTACTAATTGGTTCCAAGTCATTTAGCTACTGACCTTATTTATTTTCTTTGTTTTATAACCTATTTTTACTAATTTTACACGTTTTAATGCATAATTTTCATCATTTTAAGGGTTCGGGTGCCATTTTCACCTAATTTTTCAATTATTTTCAATCATACTTGTTACTTACTGTTCAAAATAAGTTCTCAAATTTTTCCATATTATTTCTCTAATTTATTCTATTTTTAAGCATTTTTAGTCATTTTAAGCACATAAATTCCCTTTTAATTATTAAATAAATTCCAAAAATTCTAGAAAATTTTTATAACTCATATCTACTGATCATAAATCCTTTACTACTGTACAAACTGAATTTTTTGGATTTTTACCATATTTTTACATTTTCAATCCATTTAATGCATTTTTTTTTTTGAACAGCAATTAAAGCCTTAAAAAGTCTTATCTAATCATTACTTTATCTCCACTTATTTACTCCAAGTTTTTATTGCAAAATTGGTGACTTTTCACCATAAATATTCTGTCTTCTTTTTAATTTTTATAATTTTCATCCATTTTATATAATACTCACATATTTATTCTTAATATTTTCAAGTATTATATATTTAATGTATACCACTCGTGTTTCCTCATAAGCGACCATTATAGGCGGAATTACCATGAGAAATAGTCACGGGGTTTATTTTAGTGACAATCGTTACCGACCGTGTAGGCGTCATTGACGACCATGAGGCGGGTTTACTACAATTGTGACACTAAATCTTAGTTTTATTTAACATTTTTGTTCCAACTTCAAGTATTTATACATATATATATATATATATATATATATATATATATATATTTATATATTGGAACCCACCTTGAGTTGGAGATCGTTGGAACTCGGTCAAAAACGCGGTAAAAAAATGTTTTTTTTTCTGAATTTTTTTATGATGGTTCTTTATGTTATAAACTACCCTTAAATGAAAAAAAAATCAAAAAACCGCCTAGTAGATTTTCAGTTACGAAAAAAGTTACATCTGTAACTTTTATGCATATATTTGCAGTTACGCAAAAGTTACAAGTGTAACCTAGACATTTTTTAAATTTTTTTAAAAAAAATCTAGTAGGCGGTTTTTTGATTTTTTTTCATTTAAGAGTAGTTTATAACATAAACTACCACCATAAAAAAATTAAGAGAAAAAAACATTTTTTAACCGCGTTTTTGACCGGGTTCCAACGATTCTCCAACTCAAAATGGGTTCCAAAATACCCCAACCCTATATATATATATATATATATATATATATATATATATATATAATTTTTCGGATTTTTTTATTAAAATCCAAGGGTTTCATACCCTTATTTCATGTAGATTTATATCATTAATATCATTCCAAGATCAAATACTTAGCATAACATAATCTTAAACACATGAAATCACATAAAATCACATAAAATCATAGATTTCGTTCATGCATGATCATCCATGTTACTAGTTTAAGATTTCTTCAAGAACTTGATGTTTCATCTTTGAACATTCATTAAATCTTTCACAAAACTCAAGTTTTAAGTTTAGATTTAACATGCATGTGGGTTTTTAGATGATCAAACCCTAACCCTAAGCTCAACACACACAAACACACACTAACACACACTTCACGATTTTTGTGTGTGTGTAAGTGGGGTTTTTCACACAAATCTTTATGTGTTGAAGCTTTAACCATCCAAATCCACCATAACTTATCAATAACTTGATGTTGGTTCCTAGATTTGAAGGTGGGTTTTGAGATTTTGAAGAAACTAGATGAAGTTTCTTACCTTGAATCTAGAGAGAGAAAGTAAGTGTTCTTGAGTGTTCTTGAGTTTTCTTGAGTTTGGATGAAGATTGATCTTGAGTGTTCTTGAGTGTGTGTGTGTGTGTTTTTAGTGTGAGAATAGAAGTAAGGTGAATGAGAGGGGGAGGGGATGTTGGGCCGTAAATAAGAGGGAGAGGGGAGGAGGTGTAAATTTTCTTTTTATTTTTTTTTAAAACTTGTTTAGGTGCATGTGTGTGTAGAGATTTTAAAAATCTAGTAATGATAACCTATCTAATTATCATTACATGCACACCACATCACATTAATGTGATTTATTTTTACACTCCATCCACATATATACATATATATTTACGACACATACATATGCACACACATATTTCTCTTTCAATTTTTTTATAAACTTCTAGTAACACACAGTGTATGTCGTGTTTTACGGGTATTTTTCCGAATCCAATAAATTCAAACCATTATATCAAAATTCATAATTTTAAATTACGCTCAGGACCGTATGACTAGTTTTCAGTTTCGTCGTACTTGGTCGGAGACCAAAAGTAGTGACGTTTTTACACGGTTCAAATTCATTATTGGCGTAATTTTCTCAAATTTATCACCAAACCGAATGTATAACCTTTTCTAAAGGCTCTAACTCATATACATTCATAATTTAAAACCAAACGAATTATTTTATTCGTTTCGTTAACCGGTTCACATTTACGAGACTTTATCTAATATTATAATACTCAAATAATTCACATAATCACAATTAATTCTAATTAAATCCAAATAATTCCTAAAATTATCATTTCTAATCTAAAATTAAAGTGACGGGTGTCACAGAGTCCGAGATAGATGAGAAAACGAGGCATGTATTGGTTCAGCCGAAGCCGATTCAAAAGAATTTTATTCATCGGTTTAAATCTTTCATACGACCCTTTAAAACCGACAGGGAAGCTCCCGTGATTAACAGGAAACCGCGCGGGCGTCCCTCTAAGGGCAAGAATGATATTAAGGATCCTCCTAGGCACAGCTCGTATGTACCCGAACAATCTGAGTACCAGGACAAACATGACTATGAGCAATTTAGCCAACAACCTTACGATACACAGGAATCTTCTACCCATGATTATACATTCCGCAAGTCGGCCCGACATAGTGATTACTCCTCGTTAACTAAGGGCAACAAAAACAGTCCGAAGTCAAGAAAAGGAAAGGCTCCCATGGAAGATTGGGTCCCGGGGGACGAGGAGAAGAACAACTGGATCCGGTTCCGGGATGTTATACCGAAGATTTTTCATAAGTACATGAAAGAAACGAAAGACGTGTTGGGTGACGGTAATTGTGGATTCCGTGCTCTGGGTGTGGGCATAGGTCTGGACGAACATGAATGGCGCGTGATTCGCACAGAACTTCTAAAGGAGCTAACCAAACACAGACGTGAACACACCGAAGACATGTTGAACTATGAAGAAATGAGAACCTGCCTCATATATGATGATATAAAGGCTGCTCCACGGGAGAATTGGCTACAAATGCCTGGGGGTGGGGGTCTTTTTGCTAACAGGTATTCATGCGTTGTTGTTTTCCTTGACACATGTAGGAACCAAACCGTAACATTTTTCCCGACAAGGGTCTCCGCGATAGATACCAGACCTCACAGGTTTATTACCATTGCGCACGTGGCCAACATCCATTATATCAGCGTCAAGTTAACGGGGGAGTTCCCGCTTCCTTTAATGTCGTATATGTATACAAGAAGACATGAAATTTCATTAGCAATGGTAATGTGTTATTATGTTATTTGTGTTTGAAATCTAACCGTATGAATATGTAGCCGTTTTAATTTACATGTTAATATCATAAGAAATGTATTGCCTATATTAAACTTATCAAAAACTTAATCGAAATTTTGACAAAAATCTTATTTTCCTGATTTCCTAGTAAAATTCAAAAAAAAAAAAATTTAAATAGGAGATAAATTGGCCACATAAAA